>JAXQQM020085605.1:0-280120 GCA_034641835.2 Pinus albicaulis
TAGGGTAATGGCCAGAAAAATGATAGTGAAGAAGAATAAGAATGAAGCTTCAACACATAAGTCATGGTGGGACTAAAGAGGACTCCCGAGCCTACATAAAACGCAGCATGGTCAACAAGTGATAGCGAGGAACTAACTAGGAAGCCCATGTAAAGGAAGGCTCTACCACCAATTCATGATTAAATAATCGGCGAGTGAAATGGGTGAAATACTCATGACCTGATGGGATCGACCCTATGGCAAGTGATTAGAATGGAGGCTAGTATGCAAAATGCAACGGAAAGTGGATTCCCTAACCTATATGCCAGTGAAGATCATATACCTGCCATGACGGGTCAGCAGTCATGGATCAAAAACCGGGAAAAATCTCAAATTCTTCAAAATGTACCTGAAAATATACCAATCTGGGCACTTCCAAGCATCCGGGTTATGCAGCTTAAGATAGATTGAAAAAAAATAAGCATAACAAATTTTTGCAAAAAATTTTCAATTTTGGGCATAAATACACAAGTTACCTCATATTTGGTTCATTGTTACATTGCTGATTTGGGAAAAAGTGCTCTGGAGAAAAAGCCTCTTTCGTCAAAACAGGAGCAATCGACCGTCAAACTTCACCGAATTTTTTAGGTAAGCTCTTAATTCATCCTTGTTATTCATTTTGTCCGTTCATAAGTTAAAAATTAGGAATTTTCACCGTAGAACCATTTGTTTAAAATCACGGGTTTGTGCATACGCGGGTTTATAATGACCAAGTCGCGTATATACGCGACTGTGTATAAAGAAAGTCGCGTATGCGCAACCCAAAAATGAAAAAACGCGTAGCTAATGAACGAATTATTGAATTTTTGCAGGATGAATATATCTTGGAGAGAGCGTGAACATAGTGCCATTGATAATGAAGTCATGCAGGACCAAGCATCACTCAATATTCTTCGAAATTGCGGATTGCTCAAGTTTTTCAAAATGCCAAATATGAAGAGTAATGTTCGGTTGCTCGAAATGCTTGTGGACTATTGGGAACCGGAAGAAGACTGCTTCATAATAGATTAAATGCCCATACGCATCGAGGTGGAAGATATCTATTTTATTACTGGACTCTCCCGGAGGGGGGAGCCAGTAGACTTGCATGGTAAGCCTTTGGGAGGGCTAACCGTGGAAGATTACGTCCACGTCTACTATGTAGAGGGTTCCAAGAAAGTTGGAACTCAAATTGCTATCAAAGATTTAAGAGACTTGCACATGAAAATTCTCCTTTTTACCATTGGCAGGGTAGCGAGATCTGCTTCCCTACACCAGGCATCCAGGACTCAAATGAGTATAGCAGTGGAATGCTTAACTCATTTATATGATTGGTGCACAGCTCTACTGATGAATATGAAGCAACAATTGACTTCTATCCGAAAAGTAAAGACAAAACATTTTGGATATGGTACAATCTTGATGACATTCTTGTTCGAGAAGATTCCTGGGCTGAGACCCAAAGTGATCTCTTATATCAGCAGCCCTAGAGATCCAAGAATTGCCCGATGGGCTGACTTGATGAAGAGATTGGGGGGAAGTGAAGTTCCCTGAACCACTTGGGATGATGAGTTCTTCCTTTGGTGGGGAGAACAAATCATCGCTGTGGAAGACTATCCCTATGCCGGGATGGATTTCCGAGGCGATCCAGACCTTGTCCTTCCACCAGGTGCGGCATGGGGCACAATCGGTAAGTTTGCAATTTTTGACTTATATAATTTTTTTGGATTTTTTCAATATGTATGGAAAAATGTGGAAAACAACATGTTTTTGATTGGATTCAAGATGACTTACAATTTTATAATGATCATAATACAGATATTGGACCAGTTCGACCTGAGGGTTACCCACGACATAAGCGTCGCACAGGCGAGGCAGATACAGTAGATCCAGGCAGGACCCTCCAGGCTGTACAGAGGAACTTGGAGGGGTTAACCCGCCAAGTACCTATGGCTGCAGTGGAAGATCTGCCTGAAGCCATCCAGAGACAGGTGGTAGGAGTACCCCATGACTGGGTACGGTTATTCCGCCGAGTTGTCACCGCGATCGTGTTCTATAGGAACACAACTTCTGGGCAGGGACCACAGGATTAGATAGATATGATATATCAGATGACTGTATATTTTGTGATACTGAACATGATCGAGCATAAGCCCAATTTTTTGTATGACTTATGAATCCAAATTTTGTATAGTTTTTTGAACATTCTGATGATATATATACAGCGATGTTTGATGTGATGTGACAAATGTATAAAATTGTATGATGTTTTTGATGATTAAATTTTATTGTATGGAATGATTAATATGCCAATCAATTGCTTGATTAGCTAATGAGTCTTCCATCCAATTGTCAGCTCGAGGAATATGAATGAAAGTTAAAAATTGAAATGATCTTTGTAACAAACGTACCCTCAAGAACAACCGGAGTAAAAATGGATCTCGAACCCAATAAGTATTGTTCAACTGCGACACCACCAGCTGAGAGTCCAAGAAAACTACCAGCGAATCAACACCCAAAGATATTGCGTCCGAGAGTAGATAAATAACTGCAGTGTATTCTGCTATATTATTGGAAGCAGGACCAATGCAGACCCCTCTTGATACTAACAGCTGACCGGAAGGATAATGAAGCACCCAAGCCGCGGAAGCTAAGTTCCAGGTGTGTCTACTAGCACCATCGGCGAAACCAAAATGACTCATGACATCCGACACAACCTGCCAAAGTAGATCAAAAACATCACCAACCCATCAAAGATCGAAAAACAACCAGATATGTACAAAGAAAAACTACTATATACAAAAGCAACATGCTAGGCCGAAGCCTAGGCATAATACTTCTTCAAATAGAGCCCATTTCTGGGCTCCGGTAACTCGTTCCCTTCAATATCAACCAAGGTATATGCTCCTTTCTTAAGGAATTTTTTAACGATGAAGGGGCCATACCACATAGACTTAAACTTTCCTGCCCCCAGGGCATCTTTTTCTTGGGCATAGACCAAAACAAGGTCACCTTCCGAAAAAACCCTAGGTTTGACCGCCTTATCGTACTGAGCTTTAACTCGGTTTTTATGCGCCTCATTCATCGTGGCAGCATCCCGACACTGCTCATCGAGATGTTCCAGATGAAGGAGCCGTTATTCAAGACTTGAAGTGTCAGGAAGAAGTTCAACAGCTAACTTAAGAGAAGGAATCTCACATTCAATGGGAAATACGGATTCCAACCCGTGCACTAGCTGAAACAGAGTAAAGCCAGTTGCAGTTTTCACTGACGTCCTGTATGCCCAAAGTGCAGGATATAGCATAATATGCCAGTTGGATCTAACTTTATCAATTGTCCTTTGAAGAATTGTCTTCAAGGATTTATTCACGGCTTCCACTTGCCCATTGGCTTGAGGATAATATGGAGATGAATGCTCCTGCCAGAAACCTAATTTTATAGCCAACTCAGCCATCATGCTATTCTAAAAATGACTGCCATGATCAGTGAAAATCTCTCTAGGAATACCAAAACAAGCAATAACCTGGTTGAAAAGAAAAGGCGTTGTAGTCTCACCATCATTCCCAAAAGTAGGAATAGCCTCGACCCACTTCGTAAAGTAGTCTACTGCTACAATAATGTACTTGTGACCTTTAGCCGAAGGCGGGTTACAAGTAGTATAATCAATACCCCACTTTGTAAAGGGACCGACAGTAATGACTGGAAAAAGCGGAGCTGGATGAGCGCGCATTTTTTGAGTATAAACTTGACACGGATGACACTTTTTGACCGACTCCACACAATATTTGAAAATCGAAGGCCAAAAGTACTCAGCACGCAAGATCTTTTGGGCTGTAGCAAGCCTAGATAAATGACCACCACAAGCTCCACTGTGGCAATCATTCAGCACAGCCTCAGCTTCTTCGAGAGTTAAGCAGCGTCTTAGGATTGAATCAACCCCTCGACGGTATAAAGCATCACCAATGATCAAGTAATTCTTAGCCAAGTGACGCAACTTACGGCGCTCATCTTTCGAAAAAGTAGAGGGAAACTTCGCAGTCTGAAGATACACAATGATATCTCCATACCAAGGATCCTGTGGAGAGATAAGAAACAAATGTTCATCCGGGAAGGATTAATCATAGACAATCTCTTCCCCACAAGGCAACTCGGAGATCAATTCCGTGAAAACCAATGATTTCTTGGACTTGGCAGACATAAACTCAAGATCAAATTCCTGCAAAATCAAAATCCATCTATTTTATTTTCCCCCAATCACTTGCCTACTGAGAACAAACTGAAATGGATTGGCTGCTGCCAAAACATAAGTTTTTCGTAGAAGAATATAATGCCGGAGTCGCTGCACATCATGAACAATTGCTAAAGCTAACTTTTCTATCAGAGTATACCGAAGCTCAGGACCTACCAATCCTCGACTAAGATAGTATATAACATGCTCTACAAGAGCATAATCCTCCTGAACCAGAACCATACCAATGGCAGATTCTGCTACTGCAAGATACAAAAGGAAATCCTTGCTATAATCAGGTGGACTCAATAAAGGAGCAGAGGTCAATGCTTTTTTCAAAGCATCGAATGAGCGTTGAGCGAAGTCATCCCAAAAAAATGGAACTCCCTTCTTCAACAATCTCATAAATCCCTTGGTAACTTCAGCATAATTTATGATAAATCTCCGAAGAAAATTAGCCTTTCCTTGTAGACTTTGAAGTTGACGAATAGACGACGGGGGAGGCAACCGAAGTATTGCCTCAACCTTGAAGGGATCTACCCTAATCCCTTCCCTAGACACTATAAATCCCAATAACCGACCGGATGTAACCGCGAAAACACACTTGTTCGGATTCAACCTAATCTTGTAGAAACGACATCGTTCAAATACTTGACGGAGGTGAGCAGGATGATCAATTCTCTTTCGAGAACGAGTAGCTAAATCATCCAAATACACCTTGATAATATGTTTGATGTCGTGGAAGGCATATGACATGGCCCGCTGAAACATAGCCCCAGCAATTTTAAGACCAAAAGGCATCTTCTTGTAAGCAAAAGTACCCCAGGGACAAATAAAGGTAGTCTTATGTTGATCTTCAGGACGGATAGTAATCTGATTATATCCGAAGAAACCGTCCATGAAGGAGAAAATCTCATTACCGGCACACTCATCAATAATCTGATCTATAAATGGTGTGGGGTAATTATCTTTTGGACATGCTTTATTAAGGTCTCTAAAATCAATGCAAACTCAAATTGTTCCTTGTTTTTTATCTACGGGAACAGGGTTTGAAACCCACTCAGTCAAAGGAACAGGGAAAATAAATCCACTGCAACCAAGAAGCTTCTCACACCAAACGATAGGCTGTTGCCTTCTAGGATTGTGGGACGAAGTTTTGTCTCACAAGGCTTAGCGTTTCGTAAGTCTTGATCTCATCTTTGGACAATAAGATGGTTTCCTACCAGGCATTTCCTCATAAGACCAAGCGACACTTAGCCTATATACTTTAAAGAGATCAGTGTGTCTGAATCTCTTCGAGGGGAACAATCGAGCTCGGAAGTAAGAAGACATTCTCAATAATATTGGGATCCACAGAAGTATTCAGGGATAGTTGGAGAAATCACGACCATGTTCCCCTTCAGCATATACTGTGTTGGTGCTAAAGGGTTAGGGCTTCAGGTGAACGGAGACCAGAGGCGAGGACTTGGAAAAACATTTCAACAGCTCCAAATCGAGGTAAAAATTAGGCAGGTGATGCAAATCATCCCACGGTCTATCTATACCGATCATAGCTTCCCAGGATGGCCTCTTATACCATGTCAAACCAGGAGGTAACTCCTCAAAACTAGAATGTGTATTAGCTGAAGAATGTACATGCTTATATAGATGGGAGGTGAGGCTATTGGGATTCAGCTCCCAATGACTCTTGGCCTTCCTTATTTCCTAATATTAAATAATATACAAAAATACATGTGCACACCCATCCATAGGATTAGGTGTCAACATTCCCCCCTTTAATCCGAAGGGATGTTGGTGAGTCCAAGCATCGATCTGAACTTTTCAAACTTTTCTCTTCCAAGTGCTTTGGTGAAGATGTCAGCAGTTTGCTCATTTGTAGAACAATGATGTAGATGGATGGTTTTGGCCTGAACATGATGTCGAATTAGATGGTACTTTGTATTGATGTGCTTTGTTCGATCATGGAACTTTGGGTTCTTGGCCAACTTTATTGCAGAATTGTTGTCGATCATGAGTGGAGTGGAATACATTTGTTTCATCTGCAAATCTTCCAGGATTTTCCGGAGCCACACAATTTCCTTTGTTGCTTCAGCTGCTGCCACATATTCTGCCTCGGTCGTGGAATCTGCTGGAACTGACTGTTTGCGTGATCTCCATGAGACAGCTCCTGATCCAAGACTCATGGTGTAACATGTAGTAGACACGCCTGTTTCTTTGTCGCCATCAAAGTCTGAATCAGAGTATCCGGTCAAGATGAAGTCGCCTACCTGTGTATATTTGAGTCCAAAGTCTTGAGTCCCCTTGAAGTACCTTAGTACTCTTTTTGCAGCAGACCAATGTCCTTCACAAGGTTTTTGCATGAACCTTGAGAGGATTCCAACAGCAAATGAGATGTCAGGTCTGGTGGTGGGCAGATAGATAAGACTTCCTACAAGCTGTCTATACTTAGTTGCATCCTCAAATTCCTTCCCTTCAACAGATGTGAGCTTCAAGTTTTGTTCCATTGGAGTACCTAAGGGTTTACAATCATCCATGCCAAATTTGTTCAAGAGATCTCCAATGTACTTCTTTTGAGAAAGAAATATGAATTTAGGATGTTGAATTACTTCAATGCCCAAATAGTAATGAACATGACCCAAATCAGTCATTTCAAAACCTTTCTTCAACTCTTTCTTCATGGATGCAATATAGCTCTCATTGTTTCCTGTTATCAAAAGATCATCTACATATACCACAAGATATACAGCTGTTTTTCCAACTTTCTTAACAAACAAAGTTGCATCATCAAGATCAAAGTGTTTGAAATCAAGTTTCAGAAGATGCTCGGTCAACTTCTCATACCAGTCTCGTGGTGCTTGCTTGAGGCCATACAAGGATTTCACAAGTTTGCAAACTTTGTGTTATTGACCATTTATCACAAATCCTTCTGGCTGGGACATATAAAATTTCTCCTTTAGATCTCCATTCAAGAAGGCTGTTTTTACATCCATCTGATGGACTTTCCATCCACTCTGAGCTGCTAAGGCAAAGAGAGTCCGGATGGTGGTCCATTTTGCTGTGGGAGCAAAAGTTTCTTCATAATCGACTCCTTCTTTTTGTGCGAATCCTTTTGCCACAAGCTTGGCCTTGTGCTTGTCAAGTGAGCCGTCTGCTTTGTACTTGTTCTTGTAGACCCACTTACAGCCAATTGGTTTCGTTCCCAAAGGCGGATCAACCAGCTTCCAAGTGCCATTCTTTATCAAGGCATCATACTCATTCTGCATCGCTTCTTTCCATTCATCATGAGAAGCGGCTTCTTTGAAGGAAGTTGGTTCATGATCTGTAGACAAACTCAATTCACAGTTATAAGCAATATCCATATCAACAGGGGAATCAGAATTATCTACATCACCTTCAATTTCTTGAGTGGAACTTCTTGTTCCTGTTTTTCCAACCTCATCGGGATGAACATCCTCCAGTGTCTTTGTCAGCCATTTGGGAGGACCTTTCTGAGATGGCCCAGGCTGGTCACTTGACTGAGTTGGGATTGATTCAAGATTCAATCTCCCAATTCTGTCAATCACATCATCCAATGTGTCATCCGTGGTTGTTTCTTCATGTGGGGGAGAGTGTGGTTCGGGAAATGATTCCACAGTTTGATTCAATATCGGAATCCCCCCTTCAAGGTGTGGAATCACATTATCAAACTCTTGGAAAGACTTTGCATGTGTGAATCTATCCAGGCGATCAAGTTGCCGCTCAAAAACCTTGTCACTCTTGGAGGATTCAAGAAATATGACATCTCTTGCTATCACAAACTTCTTATTTGCTTCATCATAGAGACGATATCCTTTGGAGGTATTGGAGTACCCCAAGAAGATACATTTTCTGCTTCTAGCACCAAGTTTGTTCCTTTGACCCTTGGGTATCAAGGCATAACAGGTGGACCCAAAGACCCTGAAATGCTTTATCGAAGGAATGTGGCCATGCCACATTTCAAAAGGAGTTTTGTTTCTAATTGAACTTGAAGGACACCTATTCTTTATGTAAACAGCACATAGAGCTGCATCAGCCCAAAACATCAATTTTACATTCTTGAAAAATAACATGGAGCGGACCATATTTAAAATAGTTCTGTTCATTCTTTCAGCTACACTGTTCTGTTGTGGATTATATGGCACAGTTGTTTGATGTTTGATTCCATGTTGACGAAGATAATTTTCAAATTCGTTTGAAGTGTATTATTTTCCATTATCAGTACGTAGAGAGCCAATATGTGTTTGTGCATCATTTTCAATCTATGCATGAAAATTCTTGAAAGTTTGAAAAGCATCAGACTTATTCTTCAGTAAGTAAATCCAACACATTCTGGTGTAGTCATCAATAAATGTCATCATGTATTTGTTTCCATTTGCAGAAGCAATAGGCATAGGGCCACATAAATCTGAATGAACAAGTTCAAGTTTTATATGTGCTCTGGAGTGTGAATCATGAAATGGTTGTTTGCTATGCTTTCCTAGAATACAAGCATCACATTCCTTAGGTTTTCTAGGAATTGTAGGCAGTCCATCAACACCATTTTTCTTCAACAAACAAAGGCTGTCATAATTTAAGTGTCCAAATCTAGCATGCCATAAAAGACTTGATGGAAATGTACCTTCATCATGATATGAACTGAATGCAAAGTTTTGAGCATGAGCAGATGAACCTTTCAGCTTCAAGAGTCTCCCTTCTTCTATTCCCTCCATGACAAGTGAGTGATCTGATGCTTTTCTGACCTCTGCCTTGCCATCAAACAAGTGAATTGAGTGTCCTTGCTGCCGGATTTCGACCAGGGACAGCAAGTTTCTCTTCAACTCAAGGAGGTATAGAACCTCATGTAGGATATGATCAGGAAGACCAGGCAGTTTAAGCCTGACTGTGCCAAGCCCTGATGGCTTGAGTTTGGATTTATCTGCGAAATATACTGCTCCATCAACTTTGTCGGTGAAATCTTCAAAAAAATCTTTTCTAAATGTCATGTGACATGTTGCTCCTGAATCTAGCAACCAATCATCTCTCCATGAAGTAAATGAAACATCCAAGAGGTTTTCAGTTACTCCATTGTTACAATGTGCTAGAACATAGTGAGCGGATTCAGGTGCTTTACCTTTGTCTTTGTCATTGGTTTTACCTTTGTCTTGATTTCTGTGCTGCTCAATTTTGTTCCATGGTGTTCTGCATTTGGGTGCATCATGTCCATCTCTATTGTAGCGTGTGCAATGAAGATGGGATTTGTTAGCTTGTCTGCCCCCCCTTTCTGTGAAGTTCCTTCTTCCTCTTCCTCTTCTGCCACCTCTTCCTCTGGATGAATCTGGAGCATGATTCTTTTCTCTATGTGCCAAATATGCAGCCTCTTCGGAAGATGAAGGGACAGTCATCTTCCCAAAAGCTTTCTCTCTTTCTGCAAACTTCTGCTCAAGTTTATCAAAGGTGATTTGTTCAAGGTTTCCACTTGCTTGCAAAGACTCAAGATAATGTGAGTAAGTCGGATATAATGCCTTAACATATGCTATGAGAGGTATGTCCATTTTTACACCGGTGTTTTTAATGTCATGCATTATAGATCTTATTTCTGAAGCTAAAGCAAGGGGATCATCATTTTTCATCTCAAGACTGAACAGCTTAACCATCAATTGAACATTTTCTAATTCTGAGTGTGAGTCATAGAGTTCTTTTAGTTTCTTCAAGGCTTCAAAGGCATTTGAGAATGATGAAATATGGCGACTCACCTCTTCACTCACTGAGGCTGCAATCAAGGCATAAGCCTTGCAGTTCTTGTTTTCCCAAATGGCAAGCTCTTTGTCTGAAGTGGGCTTCTCTGGTGGATTTTCTGCTTGTCCTTCACAGATTCCTTTCCACAGCTCATTAAAAATGAGTGTGTTTAATCTTCCGCGACCATTCAAGATAGTTCTCTTTGCCGGAGAGAACTATCCCAACAATTGAGATGAGAGAATGCATTAGACTGCTGGAAAAAATTTTCTGAAGAGGAAACAAATTCTGCTATAAAAACTTCGAACTCTTGAAATATTTCAAATCAAGGGGCAAAAACTCTTGCTGGAAAAAATTTTCTGAGTTTAAAAACTCTTTCTGGAAACTAAATCTGCTCAGAAAACTTTGCTGGAGACTGAATTTTAAAAAACACTCTATGCTATAGACTGATTCTGCATAAAAAAAAATGTATTTTTTTTTGTTTGGGGGAAAAATGTATAAAAAAAATGATATGGAACGGAAGGGCGAAATGTATAAAAGGAATGGTGATGGGGGGAGGCGATGTAAAAGGAGTGGAAAGGGCGTAATTATTATGGGAGGGAGGCGGTCAGCACTGGGAGGGGCGCATATAACAAATAGATGTATGTCCATACAACGCACATGACAGCGTTGGATTATAATCTGGTGCGTTGCAATACAATATGGTGTGTTGCAATACAATATAATCTGTATGACATATAAAATATAATATGGTGCGTTGCAATACCATATGACTGTGTTGTATATGATGGAGAGCCGACCGAGCGCTGTATTATATGACTGCGTTGTATATAAGACAGCGTGTTAAAAAATGTATTGGATGAGGCGTAATGAGTATTAAAGAGCGCGGGGATATGATGTATGAGTAGGGCGAACAGTAGTGTTATTGTAAATGACAGCGCACTGTATATATATGGTGGAACAATATAAAACACAGCGTGTTAATAATAGTGGAGCGGTTTTACATATGCGGACAGCGCAATGGTATTACGGGAGGAGCGGTTTTACATATGCGGACAACGCAATGTTGACAACGTATTATGGATAGAGCGTTGTATGTATGACTGTAATGCAGTGGTATTAACGCAGATAATGAATCATCAATGGAAGGGCGTGAATATATATGGAGAGCGGTGATATTATATGCAGTGATATACAGCAAAGGAGGGGCGGTATAAGAGATTGCAAGGAGGAATGGAGGTAGGGCCGAAAGGCCGTTGGGGAGGGCGGCGTTGAAACGTGGTGAGAAGCCGGCGTGGGAAGGCGGCAGGTTGTAGGAAGAGGGGAAGGGAGTTGAGGAGCGGTGCTGAGAGTTGAGGAGCGGTGAGTGAATGGAGCGTAGGGATGAATGAGGAGGCCCAAAAGGGCGTTACTTAAAAAAAAAATTGAACTTGAATCTGCAGAAGACAGAGTTGGGAATTCTTTAAAATCGTGAGGCACCTTGCAATTGCGAGTTGACGAGCTGCGATTGCGGGGAGAAATTTTGTTTGAATGTCGAGTGCTAAATAGGAAAAAAATGCGATCTGACTTGATCTAACGAGTTAATTTCAGACAAAAACATTAAAAATATTAACTGAGCAAAGGGTAGGGAGTTACACCACAGGGCAGAAATGCCAAATGTGGAGCTGGCTCTGATACCATGTCAAACCAGGAGGTAACTCCTCAAAAATGGAATTGTGTATTAGCTGAAGAATGTACATGCTTATATAGATGGGAGGTGAGGCTATTGGGATTCATCTCCCAATGACTCTTGGCCTTCCTTATTTCCTAATAATAAATAATATACAAAAATACATGTGCACACCCATCCATAGGATTAGGTGTCAACAATATGGAAGAGTGGTATCAAGGAAATCCTGGGCAGAAGAAGAACTAAGTGTCCAAGCCGGAGCCACATCTCCATCCAACTCTTCCGGTGAAAGAGGAGCCGGGATGGATTCTGCAGAGTCAACAATAGACTGATAAGAAATCTCAGCTGCAGACATTGGAAATGCCATTCCACCCACTTGACCTTCCGCTAATGTGGCGGTAGGGGAAGGTAAGGTCCAAGGGTCCGAAAAATAATGAGTTCTGAAGAACTCTCTTCGAAGGGGAGCCCTGGAGGATGAAATTGCATTTATATGAACCGTAGGAGGTGGAATATCAAAAGTACCCATCAAAGAAGAATACATTCCAACCCCTAAATTCTCAACAGGCGACTTGGCCTTATCCAACTTTGGAATAGTTGAGTCAGTAGATGCATTCGGGTCTACAGGAGGACAGTCCAGTTGATCCACTGTAACAATCCTCCCTTCGTGAGGGAAACAAATAATCCGAAATAATGAAGATGCAATGGCATTCATCTCATAAATCCATTTTCTCCCCAACAGAAGGTTGTAGTCCAAGCTTGCATCAACTATCTCAGCCTCTATATTTACAATTTTTCCCCCAACACAGATGGGCAAAGCTGGGACAATACCATGCGGTCTGTGAGAATGACCATCAAACGCAGTCAGAAGAGTAGCAAATGGAACAACTGCGGGAGATCCAATTCCCTTCCAACATGTGAGAGACATCACACATGTGGAAGCACCCTCATCAACGACCGTCCAGAAAATATTGCATTTCCGGTACGATGATTTAATATGAAAAGCCATATGATGGGGGAGTCTCTTTTTAAAATTAGTCATATCGAATGTAATCATAAGAGAGTTCTTTGGATCGACAGCCCCAAGAGCAGTGAGCAGAGCACTGCGCTGAGCCGGACAAGACTGGAGCACCTCTAAAGCTGACATGGCACAAGGACTCTGCGCCAGATCTTCCACAATAGAGTAGTTCTGGGCAGCCCTAGCATTTGGATTAATCGTCGTACGCTTAGTAGATGCTTTTGGCATCCGAGGTATAGGCTCAACAGTAGGCCTCGTAATATGAAGCGGCTCAGTAGCATCGGGAGCACCCTTAGCTTTCGAAGACTCTTCTTCGCCATAATCACGGGATCTCGTAGCGACATCCACGTGAGCACTCATCATGTATATGTTTGATGGAATTTCCCCTTCCTGGGTGCCCCTAGAGGAAGCCCCAGTATTTTGATTCGCGCCAACAACTAGCTGTTGCCCTTGGGGAAAAGGGTTTTTCAACACAGCCTGGGAATTGGAAGAACCCCGCTGAGCTAACAAGCACTGCACATCCTGAATTTTAGGGCAAAGGTGGGTAAGATGGTCTCCAGTACATAACTTGCATGGAAAATTCACTTTCTTTTTATCCTTTGGACCCTCACCAACATGCTCGTTGGTTTTATTTGCATTACCCTTCCCATTCTTGCCCTTTTTCTTATTATTCCGTCCCTTCTTCTTCCCTTCGGATTGTTGATTTCCTTTGGGATCAGAAGTTTGGACAGCATTTATCGACAAAGATTGGGAAGGCGATGACTCAGTAGGCACAGCCTGACCAGAAGGAGCAGATTGTATAGACAACTGCTGCAATTGAGTAAGCAGGTTAGCTGCACCACTATTGATCGACCCAATAAGTCCATCACCATGAGGACCAGGCTTAGTCTTGGATAAATCTAATTTGGAGTGAGGAGCATTGGGCAAATATTTATGAAGGACTCCAGACTGAGAATATATCAGTTCCAGCTGTTGGGCTCTAAAAATAGCTTGTTCCTCAGAAAATACCCCAGACAGGGATACATATTTAGAAATATCTGACTGCAGAGATTTCAAAAACCATTCCAAAAGGAATTCTCCCGGAATATGAGCTTTAATAAGCCTCTTCCTTCTCCACCATTCCTGAATATGGTCAGAAATGTGGGTTGCGTCATCCTGCTTAAAATTAGCTAGGAGTTCAGTCCCGACGTCATAACGGATGGGAAACTGGAAATGATTTAGAAATGTAACAGCCAGCTCTCCAAATGTAGCAAAATTGCCCCCAGTTAACTCAATATACCACTTGGCAGTGTTTCCAGTTAAGGTGCGTTGAAACAATCTCAACCTAATCGAATCATCGATCAGGGAGTTAGAAGAGCACCATAAATGGAAGGTGGTGATATGGTCGGCCAGGTCCTCTCCATTCTTGCCTTCAAACTTTGGAATGTCTGAAGGTAGTTTGGTAGGAACCGGAGGCCACCCCGGACTGTATCGGATCAGATCATTCGTCAATTTCGACAGATCTGGCAAGTTTAACGTTGCCAGAAAAGGTAAACGAGGCGGAGCCTGAGGATTCCATCCTTGATGGGATGAATTCCCTACATTCTGAAAAGAATACCCTGGATTTGATGAGGCACCAGGTTGCCAGAAAGAACTCGTAGAAAAAGGAGAAGAACCTCCTCCCAACGTAGAGTTACCAAAGACCGGACCAGTTCCCCCTCCTGAAGTATTGAATGAAGAGGAAAGCCCCTGATAGGGGTTCCAGGCATTAGAAAGAGGGGAAAAAGTCTGATAAGCACTCGACGAAGGGAAAGAAGCATTCCCTTGGTGACCAGCATAAAACTGATTCCCTGCCCCCGCTGTAGTGAATACAGGGTTCCATCCTGTAAAAGTAGTCGAATTCTGACCTCCAGACCAAGGGTTGAAACTCTGAGTCTGAGAAGTAAATGGAAAGGACCCTAAAGAAGGATTTGAACTAGGAATATGCCCAGTTCCGAAGGGGAACCCTTGAAAAGAAGCTGATCCACTAGCCATGGAAGACATGGGTGTAGATCCAGCTGCAGCAGCAGAAAAGGAAAATGAAGGAATCCCACTAGTGGGCATTCCAAAACAAAAGGGACCAGATTGAGAAGCATGTGCTTGGGTGAAACTAGAGCCAAACACAGCAGTACTAGAAGCAATCGAAGATATAGAAATAGTGCCTCCTCCTTCAACAGAAGCAGGAGTCTGAATGCCTGCAGCACTCATAGCAGAAGCCGCGTTCCCAGTCGTGGCCATCGAAAGGTATGAATAATATGGAGGATCTTCCGGTCTCTCTAACTCAGGTCCGATGTATTCAACAACGAACAGATAATCAGGAGGAAGAGGAGATGGAAGTGACTCAGAGGGTTGAGACACTTCCTCTACTTGTACTTCTTCTTCCTGTGGAAATAAGACTCTCGAGGTGAGCGGAGCGCTCCTCTCGGAACCAACACCAGAACCAGCTACGAAACCTTCAATCCCTTGTGGAGGATCTCTCTCCACTGCGTCAGATGCCACAGGGTGATACTCACCTGCTAAATTACTCCTACGCCTTCTTGAAGAAGGCTCTGGACTCTCGGGAGATAACCCCCGGATTCTCCTCGATCGACGAGGCGCTTGATCAGCCACTTTAAAAAATTTTAATTAGACTCAAAAAAGTATAAAGCTAGGCAAGCTAGGAGCAAAGAGCACTCACTACAAAAAATCCCTGAGATACAACCAAGCAAACAGCCTTCAGGTATTTCCGCTCTGGGTGATTAGGATCGGACACCAAAATACGAGAAAGCGAAGAATAGGACCTCCCGAAAGTAGTTTGGGATAATTACGGCCCAGGCCTACTAGCGAAGGTAACAGAAACAGTTACGCCGACCTCCTAACAACAGCCTTTCCTGGCACAAGTACCCAAGCTTCGCAAGCGCACCCCCCAGAAGTACTGCTGGAAGTGATACGACGTCTGCCTCAGGTACCACGGGTATTCCCCCTCGCAGTCACCTGTGAGGAACCTAGGAATGGAAACTATGGGCACCAATCCGTGTCAGAAGCCGGGCGGAATAGTCTTGAGGCAAGATCCAACAAATTAGAGAGGGGGTATCTCTCTTCTCGGCCTTCACTTCCCCTCGCGCTTGACTCTCTGGAGGAGAGCTTTCCCGGTCCACCTAACGGAGTTGGATTTCGCTCAATTAATAAAATTCTATGTTTTTGTTTGAGCGGCCTTGGAGAGTTAACTCTCCACTCACCTAATCCAAGGCCCTACAACCTAGCTAGTTGGTGTATGACACTTAATAAAAAACTTGCTAGTTGTTTTTAAATTATAGCGCTTATTTTAATCGGATGTTATATTAAGTCAAAGGGACACGGAAATCAAACTCGTGGTGTTTTGTGACGCAGAAAAGAAATTAATGAAAACCAAACTACATGCAAATGCAGTAATTTCCTTTCGATGAAAAGAAATTTCTACACGGGTTCTACGAGATTATATATTTTTTCTTTTCAAATATCAAACTCACATTTAACTGTTGAAAATGCGACAAGATGATGGAGCTTAGTGAAATGAAGTCACCTTCACTAAGTGGGCCCGCAGGCAAATTCTGGCGCAAAATCTATTTTTAGACATATGTCTATTTTTAGACATATGGAGCATGAAAGATAGAGTTGCAGTATGTTATTCTTGGTGTGGTTAGTTGGTAAAAATAGATGGACCTCTATTTTTTGGACCTATAGGTCGAAGTCTATTTTTAGACTGCCTATTCCTTAAAATAGGGAAGTCAAATATTATTTACCTTTAATAATATTTGGACTCTAAACTTCAGTTTACTCTCTTGGAGCACTTCAGTTCGAGCCTTGGAAGTGGCTCATGCATCTGACAGAGGAATTACGCTATTCCCAAGGGTTTGGTGAGCTCATGCATGGTTGACTTCAGTTAGGACTTCAGTGGCAGAAGTTTGGTGGAGTTGATGAGACAGTTGGTGGAGTTGTGTTCGGTTTAACTTAGTTGAACTAGTTGAGATTAGTTTAACTAGCTAATCAAATAGTAATGAGTGGAGTGAATTAAATGTTATTTAATCCATTAATTAGTAACTCATTATTCAACTCAAGAACACATCAGTTCACTACAGTGCATGGACAGTTCAGTGGAGACCAGTGAAAGAGGTAGATGAAAGGGTGAGTACAGCTATCAGTTGTGACATCAGTTGTGCATGAGATTTGCACCACACTTGGAGGCAATTGCCAATGATGATTGCGTTGTCAAGCCAAGGAGATTCGAACCTTGGATCTCTCATTAGGCCAGCAGTGATTGCGCAATAGAGGCAGGCAATTAGTGGATGAGTTTTGAACCAGTGACCTGTTCAAAACCAAGCTAGTATGTGTGTAACTTCATGAGACAGTACTGAGTACTTGTGAGGAGTATTGTACTGAGTTGTTACATGTTTTATCCATTATAATATACACATATAACTGCGGGGTTTTCAGCTATAGGCTTTCCCCATACATACTGTGTTAATGTGTATGATGATTTGATGTGCTATCACTTGTTTTATTTCCGCATGTGTGATGATCTGAGTGGAAGAGATTATGTGTTGCATATAAATTCGAATTGTATGTGATCAGGATAGTCTCGGTGGATAATTAATCATTATTCAGCAAATTTCTACATGGTATCGGAGCTATTGAAGCAGAGATTGATCATCACGGTGATTACAAACTTATTTCGGTAGACAGAGTCTGCATGCGGGCCAGGTAGCCTCCGGATTCATCTTTCTTCGGAAAGTGAAAGGTCTGGTAAATGCCCCTTGCAGTCAATCTCTGTGCTAGAAATAATTTGTTCTCACAGATCTAGAGCAGCTGAGCTTTGAGGTGGAATTCGAAATTTTGCAGCAGTTTTGTTTTCTTGGTGCAGTGTTGAAAATGTCTTTCAACGGTTTGCGACTCGAATATGCTCTTGAAGGCAGTTCGAATTATGTTGCATGGAAGGATCGCATGGAGGCAGTATTAGAAGATAATGGTCTGAAGGAGTTCGTAGATACGGATGTCCAAAAGCCCACTGATCCTGCTGAAGTCGAAGCATGGCAAAAGAAGATGGCGAAATGTCGAAGGATCTTGTTGGAGGGCGTCAAGGATCATATTGTATCCAGCCTGCATGGAAAGGCTTCTCCATATTTAATGTGGAAAGCTTTGACGGATCTATTCCAGAGTAAGAGCGACCAAAGGAAGCTGGCGCTCAAAGATAAGCTCAAGAACATCAAGATGGAGAAGGGCGACAGTATCGCCAAATACCTCACGAAGTTCACTCAATGCAGAGATGAACTGGGAAGTGTGGGAGTTACTGTCGATGAAGAGGATATGGTCGACCTGGCTCTCCTTGGTCTTCCGAAGGCTTGGCACTCATATGAAGATAGTGTCAATGGTCGGGAGAAGCTGCCGGGATGGGAGCGCCTTTGGGCGGATCTCATGCAGGAGGAGATAAGGAGGACTACTCGAGATGGATCTTCATCAAAGGGACCTGATGAAGAAAACTGCGCTTTGGTGTCCAAAGCAAAGAAGGGGAAAGGAAAGAAAACTTCTCAGTCTGGTGCAAAGGGCAAGAAGCAGGATATGGCGAAAGTGAAGTGTTTTCACTGCCATGATCATGGACATTATGCTACCAATTGTCCAAAGAAGAAGAAGAACAAGCAAGCGGGAAGATCTGCAGATGGAGAAGCTTTGGCTTCACGGTTCGAGCTTGACTTTTCACTGATTGCATGCTTGGTTTCAAGTGTGATGGGATCGGTGTGGTTCTTGGACAGCGGTGCGTCATTTCATATGACGGGAGATCGGGAGTTGTTCTGGATCCCGGAGGACACAAAGAGTTGGGTGTGCACATCGAGATGGGCGATGATGGTAGATACAGTGCGACTGGTATCGGTACCATATCCTTTCAGAGGGAGTTTGGTAAACCCTTTGTACTGAAGGATGTCATGCATGTACCTGGATTGAAGAAGAACTTGATCTCTGTGGAGATGTTGGAGGATAAGGGGTATGATGTGGTCTTCAGCGAAGGAAAAGCCTTCCTGCGCAGTAAGACTACTGGAGAGACCCGGAAGATAGGAGTTCGAACCAAGAACCTTTATCAGTTGCAGGTAGATGGCTGCGCAGCTATGGCATGCAAGGCGGGAGAAGTGGTGAGCCGGGATGATGAGGGCGAACTGTGGCACAGGAGATTAGGCCACCTTCACCATGGAGCTTTGAAGATTCTGCAGCAGATTTCTACTGGACTTCCTAAGGGCACTCTTGCGCAGTCAGATCAGTGCAAGGGGTGTACTTTAGGGAAGTATGTGAAAGCCACCTTTCACGAGAAGGATAGTAGCGCCACGACGATCCTTAAGAGAGTTCACACAGACGTGTGTGGTCCTTTCTCAGTTGCTTCGACAACAAAGCACAGGTATTATGTGATCTTTGTTGATGATTTCTCTCGAAAGTGTTGGATCTTCTTCATGCAGAAGAAGAGCGATACATTCGCGAAGTTCTGTGAGTTTAAAGCACTGGTCGAGAAGGAGTCGAGGAAGAAGGTGATTGCTCTAAGGAGTGATAACGGTGGTGAATTCATCTCGGCTGAATTCAAGGAGTTATGCAGCGCAGAAGGGATTCGGAGAGAGCTCATCACACCCCATAACCCACAGCAGAATGGGGTGGCTGAGCGGAAGAACAGAACGATCGTGGGTGCTGCACGGGTGATGTTGCATGATCAGGGCCTACCCCTTCACTTGTGGGCTGAGGCATGCAATACAGTAGTGTATGTACAGAACCGTTGTCCTCACAAGGTTCTTGGCATGAGTACACCGGAGGAGGCTTATTCTGGCAAGAGGCCTGATATTTCCCATTTGCGGATTTTTGGTTCTTCTGTCTACATGCATGTGACGAAGGATGCGAGAAGGAAGCTGGATCCAACTGCTGAGGTTGGAATATTTGTGGGGTACACTGATACACCTCACAATTACCGGGTGTATTTGTCAGACAGTCGAAAGACTGTTGTGCGACGAGATATAAAATTTTAGGAGGAGAAAGCCATGCAGTGTTCGCTTGAGAGGGAGCTACACTTGCATGCAGATGAGGAGCTGTTAGTTCCTAAGGAGGAGCTTCCGGATGTGGATCAGCCACAAGAGGAGGTTCTGGAGGTGGAAGAAACCACCCAGGCAGCGCCAACCATCAGAGGGCGCATGCGCACTACAGAAGCTGAGCGACTGGCTCGGGATGCAGAGAAGGTTGTAGGACCACCTACAGCATAGCGCAGACAGAGGCAGTCACCGGATCGGTACAATGGATACATGGCTCTTGTGAGTCAATGTGTTGTGACGGAGCCATCCTCTTTTGAGGAAGCTGTGGAGGAACCCGCATGGGTTGATGCCATGATCGAAGAATATGATTCGATCGTCAGGAACAGTGCATGGGAGATTGTCCCAAGACCGGTGGGGAAATCGGTGGTGGGTTCGCGATGGATCTACAAAGTGAAGCAGGCAGCTGACGGGAGTGTGGAGAAGTACAAGGCGAGATTTGTCGCCCGTGGCTTTTCACAGATCGAGGGGATCGATTATGAGGAGACTTTTGCACCTGTCGCAAGGTACTCTTCCATATGGACGATCCTTGCTCTCTCAGCGCAGATGGGGTGGCACATTCATCAGATGGATGTGAAGACTGCGTTCCTCAACGGAGTCATTGAGGAGGAGGTGTACATAGAGCAGCCTGAAGGTTTTGAGATCTTCAGCAGTGAGTCGCATGTGTGCCGACTCAAGAGAGCACTGTACGGGCTGAAGCAAGCACCTCGTGCTTGGTACACTCGGATAAACGGCTACTTCACCGGGCTTGGATTCTCCAAGAGTGAGGCAGATCCAAGCCTGTACCAGATTGTGGTGGAGGGGAAGCTGTTGATCATCGTACTGTATGTAGATGATCTGATTTTGACTGGCGATGAGCAGTTGATACTTTCATGCAAGGAGGATCTTGCACGAGAGTTTGAGATGAAGGACTTGGGCATCCTTCATTATTTTCTGGGATTGGAGATTTGGCAGCGCAGCGGAGGACTGTTTGTTTCTCAGGGCAAGTATGCTCGGGAGATTCTGGAGAGGTTCAACATGCAAGGCTGCAAGCCTGTTGACACTCCTCTTCTGGGTGGTTGGAGGAAGGAGGATGCTACTTCAGCGGAGGTAGTGGATGCCACTGTCTATCGACAGTTGGTGGGGTCGCTTATGTATCTGGTCAATACACGACCCGATATATGCTATGCAGTTAACCAGCTTTCGCAAGCTATGGTTAAGCCTACCAAGCTCTTTTGGAAGGAAGGCAAGCATGTATTGCGCTATATTAGAGGCACATCGGGATATGGTCTATGGTACAGACGGGAGGATGGAGCGAAGCTTTCTGGCTTCACTGATGCAGATTGGGCAGGGAGCCCAACGGACCGGAAGAGCACATCTGGAGGAGTTTTCAGCATTGGGTCGACAGCAGTTTCCTGGTACAGCAGGAAGCAGAGATCCGTGGCACTCAGTTCAGCAGAGGCTGAGTACATGGCAGCTAGCTTGGTTGCATGCGAGGCTATTTGGATGAGGAAGATCCTCGTTGGATTGTTCGAGTTGCATTTGGAGCCTACAGTGATTTACTGTGATAACCAGAGTTGCAT
Source organism: Pinus albicaulis (assembly GCA_034641835.2). NCBI lineage: Eukaryota > Viridiplantae > Streptophyta > Pinopsida > Pinales > Pinaceae > Pinus > Pinus albicaulis. The sequence continues at coordinate 21,311 of JAXQQM020085605.1, forward strand.
TAAACTCTCGGCTAATCCAGTATTTCATGATAGATCCAAACACATTGAAATCAGGTACCATCATATCAGAGATTGTGTTCGGCGGAGAATCGTGATGCTTTCATATGTTCCCACGGAGGATCAGGATGCCGACATCCTAAAGAAGGCGCTCACCAAGAGCAAGTTTGAATTCCACAGAGGCAGGATAGGGGTTGCAGATAATCCATATCTTGCTGAGAGGAAGTGTTGAAAATGCAGCAAGATGATGGAGCTTAGTGAAATGAAGTCGCCTTCACTAAGTGGGCCCGCAGGCAAATTCTGGCGCAAAGTCTATTTTTAGACTATGTCTATTTTTAGACATATGGAGCATGGTCAAGGGGTTGCAGTATGTTATTCTTGGAGTATTGGTCATGTTGGTAAAAATAGATGGACCTCTATTTTTTGACCTATAGGTCGATGTCTATATTTAGACTTCCTATCCTAAAAATAGGGAAGTCAAATATTATTTACCCTTAATAATATTTGGACTATAAACTTCAGTTTACTCTCTTGGAGCACTTCAATTCGAGCCTTGGAAGTGGCTCATGCATCTGACAGAGGAATTACGCTATTCCCAAGGGTTTGATGGCATCATGCATGGTTGACTTCAGTTAGGACTTCAATGGCAGAAGTTTGGTGGAGTTAATGAGACAGCTAGTGGAGTTGTGTTCTGTTTATTTTAGTTGAACTAGTTGAGATTAGTTTAAACTAGCTAATCAATTAGTTATGAGTGGAGTGAATTAAATATTATTTAATTCATTAATTAGTAACTCATTATTCAACTCAAGAACACATCATTTCACTACAGTGCATGATCAGTTCAATGGAGACCAGTGAAAGAGGTAGATGAAAGGGTGGAGTTAGCTATCAGTGGCGACATCAGTTGTGCATGAGATTTGCACCACACTTGGAGGGATTTCCCATGATGATTGCGCTGTCAAGCCAAGGAGATTCGAACCTTGGATCTCTATATAGACAGGCCTGGATTGCGCAATAGAGGCAAGGCAATTGGCGGTGAGTTTTGAACCAGTAACCTGTTCAAAACCAAGATAGTTTGTGTGTAACTTTATGAGAAAGTACTGAGTACTTGTGAGGAGTATTGTACTGAGTTTGTTACATGATTTCTCCATTATAATATACGCAATAGCTGCGGGGTTTTCAGCTATAAGCTTTCCCCATACATACTGTGTTAATGTGTATGATGATTTGATGTGCTATCGCTTGTTTTATTTCCGCATGTGTGATGATCTGAGTGGAAGAGATTATGTGTTGCATATGAATTCGAATTGATATGTGATCAGGATAGTCTCTGTGGATAATTAATCATTATTCAGCAAATTTCTACACTCGAAAGTATGAAAAAGACTAAATGCTTAAGTGCACCTGATGCAAATAACTAAGAGCATGCAAATTCTAAGATGCAAAATCTACTAAAGCAGAGAGAAATTTCCCAAAGATCCTTCAGTTTTATCACTTTTTGATTGTCCACAAAACTAGTTCCCAAAAGTAGAAACTCTCAATATGAAGACATCAAAATTTGCTTGAAAACAAGAGGAAGAAACCAATGAGAATTCCTTTCCAAAATCAAGTCAAAAACCAAAGGCAAGAAATCTCAACAAAGCTTCAAAATATGTAACAAAACGAAAACAAAAATGCAAAACAAAAGAAAATGACAAAACAAAATGTTTTTTGAGCTTTTGAATTTTATAAAAAGAAGAGCTCGAAGAGACCAAGAAGACTATCAAATCCCAAGCCAAACAACTTCTGAATTTCAAACAAAACTTCAAAAACGCTCCAAATCTTATAGTGCCACTTTAGTAGAAAGATTTATATGAGCAAAAGAAGACAATAAATTCAGTAACTTAGCCTAGAAGAATAGTACAACCTTGCAGCAAACAAAAACTTCAAAGAACCAAGAAAGACTCTTCAAAAATTGCAACAAGACCTAGTCAACTGAACTCAAGAAAACCAACCAAAAAATGGGCAAAAATCGAAGTGCAAAGCAAGACAAAAGGCTAGGAAAGAGTATATGAGCAAAATCTCTCTGTCCTGATGAAGCAGAACAGCCAAGAATCCCCAGGAAGATATCTTGGTACTCGAACCAGAAATGAAAGCACTAAAAACAAGATTTGCCAGATAAGCTAGTCTTCAACCAAACAAGAGAGAGAAAATACCAATGACCACTTTCAACACAATCCAGAGGATATAAAGACACTGCAGGAACAGGTCTCCACAGGCAAACAAGACTAAAAAGTCAAGAAATCAAAAATTTCAAAATTTACCCAGGCATACGCTACTTGACAGTTTTGAAACAAGCGTGCATACGCGACTGTGTCAAAGGAAACCCGCGTATATGCGACTTCCTTTGAAGAAAACTGCATGTATACATGTCTGTGTATAGACAAACTCACGTATGAAAAGGTAAATAATGAAAAATAAAAAAGATCAAGCCTGGATAAGGAACCAGGTCTTCAGTCTGACTAAGAAAAAGTTAACTAGACTGGAAATAATAGTTAAAATTGTTGGAAACCTTTCAAATAGATGAAACCACCCAACAGGGGAATCACAAGAATGCGATCCCGAGTGGAGTCGCCAGTTCTGTTTCAGGGAAAAACATCCTAGAGGTTTGTTGGGTCAAAACCTCCACAGATCAGGGCATGCTATTCAAGAAGGACTCACACAACCACACTTGTATGATAAAAACTAGATAACATCGATAGTAGAACTCACTCGTAATCCTACGTTTGATGTAGATCCCGTGGGGTCCAAACCCCCAGCAACTCTTGTTCCTCCTTAACCTGAAAACCAAGAAGAAACGTGCACGGAAATCTAGTTGTACAACATATAATTACCCTAAATGTCAGTGAAAACCATGTGAAACATCATGTAAACAATAATAAATGCTTAAATAATAACCTTTTCACATATACAAGCAGATGTTAACACGTGACTTCAGGAACAAGATGGTTCTTCTTCATTACGAACAGCATGTACAGTAATAAAAAGTGGAGAGATCACCTGAATCCTTCCACGATCTTTGAACAGACCGTCGTCCAGATTTGTCCCGCCCTTGCCTCGCTAAGATACTTTCAAGACTTGTGCATTCGAGATGGCATATAAACTGATGAACATCTCCAGGAAACAAGGGTTTCCTGTAAAAATCTGGGAAAGTGCAGGAGGCACGGGAATTCAGACTTGAATTGGGATTCCAACAGAGTATAATATCTATATAATTTCTCTCTCCCTTAGGCCATGCACATGAGGGGCTTTTATACTCCCTCAAAGTAGTTTCAATCAGTTGGAAACAGTTGGCCACGTGCTGGGGTGGTTGAACTACTGGAGTAACCATCAACCCAGCCCGAAAATAGGGAATTTTTATATATATTTTTAATGATTTTAATGGCATATGCGGAAAAGTACATGTGGAATCGCGTATACACGCGGAAAAGTCTGGGCATACCCACGTATGGGATTTTTAACACTATTTTTTATGAATTTTATTCAAGTCTATGGGAATGGGTGCCCAAGGCCATAGAGACAGTCATGAATCACATGAGGGTGAAAAATGATGCTATATCAGATGGTATCTACTTCCTCTTCTTCATGCACCTCTTGGATTCATGCCTGGACTCAATGTCAAATTTAGAAAATCTTCACAAAATGCAAGTGCTCCTCCCACTTACAAGTACCCCTTACCATATGGTGGTGGTGTGTTGTAATCCTCCCTGGTGTATCTCCAGAACACATTATCCCTTCGCCTCTTTTACACTTTTCTTATTGCTAGAATGTCTCAATAGAATGTGCCTCCGGCTTTCCTATCAAACCTCTCTACGAATATTTTAGTGAACTCTACATACGTTAAATACTCTTGCATGTTTCACACTCCCTCCCGAACCACTCGCTCATTTGGTTGACCTCTCAAGGTGTAGAGCCGCACCGAACAAATTTCCTCGTTCGCTTACGGTGGTCAGAAGAATGCATCTAACTTCTATTCAAATTTTTCCAAGTGTTGTGGATGACCCACTGAATGTGCAGTAATCTATTCGCATGTTTCAAAATCTTTCTTTGTTGCCGGTCTTTAGTTCCTCTCAATTTGGAAAAACTATAGGAAAGTCATATTCTCTTTGGAATGCTCTTAGATTGATATTTGTACTCGCAATATAATCACTCAAAAGTGTCTCAGGCTCCAAATATCTCCATCTCCATGCCATTCATTTCCTCTAAGGAAATTGAGCATAATAGGGTTTGGAAGTGCATTCATCATTGCTTATACTGGCTGGGTGATAGGAAGTGCTCGGACTTTCTCCATTCAGAAACCCTCTTGAGGTTTCCTTTTTCCTTTCCCTTCTCATTTATTTGATCTCCATGGTGAGATCCTGCATATATCTGAAGAGAAGTGTGGAAAAACTCAATCCTTCCGCCATTGAAGACTTCTTCTTTTTCTGTTTCTTCTTCTTATTCTTCTGATGTCATGAAATTCCCACAAGCTGAGCCAAAGATCATGCTCTAATACCACTGCAATATCCCAAAATAGGAAAAATAGGAATATATAACATTTGCATAATTCCAAATAAGAATAAAGCATATAAAACTAGAAAAATGTCGGAATACATTAAGACATCATACATATGAGTAGAAACAGCTAAGACATATCATTATATATCAACGGAAATGTAAGTACACAGTGTGCCAAAAGGAATGAACGCAAGCCACAAGATGGCTAAAATACATTAGTGAAAACTAGCAATGGAAAGTAAAAATTGTTGCTACTGTTGGGAACTATTGTTGCTTGGAAGATGATATATGTACGAGAAGATGTTGTAGTGCTCCAAATATCTATGATTTTAACCAAGAACTCTACTCAAAAAACCCAGAAACACCCATAAATGGTTTGGCCATATTTTGAGTTTGGTATTTCGGCCCTTTTTGGGTTGCACACTACACCCCTGCTGGCTAAGTTACGCACTCCCTAGAGACAACTAATAATATAGGGATGAAATAATGATCTATCTACTGCAATAGCACCCAATATTCTCAATAACTGAAGGGCTGGTCCCTTATCTCGATTCCCAAGCTCAAAACTTGAGATCTAGCTCCTCCACTAAATATGCAGCTGTTGCATGCACAACTGTTGGGAAATAATGCCTTGTATAAGAGGGATGATGATGTAGCCTACTGATAGATAATACAATACTAATCCCAAGCTACTAAAGTAATCCTCGGAGTGAAGGATTAATCCCTCACAGGATTCCAAGCTGAGTTTCTTGGAACTTCTTCTTCTCCTCAAACCCTCACTATAGAATTACACAATTCCTGTAGGAAATGTTGCTGCATAGGAGAATAGATGGATGGCTTGATGCCACATATGAAAAATAAACTCCCAAAAGACTGCAATGGATCTAAAGTGTGAAGGGTTGATCCCTCCACAGGTTTCTCAACTGAAGTACTGAGAAAAACCTTCCAACTCTCAAACCCAAGTTCAGGAATGCGTAATTCCTATAGCTGGAAGTGCAAATGAGAGTGAATGGAAGTGGAAATGATTGTCAGATGATGAATTTTTCCCAATAAAACCTTCCGAGAGTAGGCACTCAAAGTCCCCCATGGGTAAGGGTGGGATTCCCGCCTCAGGAAAAATGATGTGGCTAAACAACACAATAGATTTAGCTAAAACAGCCTTAAGTGTACAAAGAAATGTCTACTTATTATTCAATAATAAAAAATTCATGTTCTCTCCTTTGCTACCCCTATCTTCCTTATATGGGCTGTGAGCCTTCTCTAGCCTTGGCCCACCCCCATAACTTTGTCGCACATGTGTCCACTAGCCTCCATAAAGATTGCGCAATCCTCCATTATCTATTGAGATTCAACAAGATGATGAGCTTAGTGAAAATTAAGCACCTTCACTAAGTGGGGCTCACAGGCTATTTTTAGGTGTATGTCTATTTTTATAATGGTGAGCATATTCTAAAGTTAGCAGGATGCTGATTCTAGATGGTTGAGAAAATTCTATCTTTGGATGAATTTCTATTTTTAGAAGATTTGGCGAAGTCTATTTATAGATCGCTAATCTAAAAATAAATGCATGTTGATTATTATTAGCCCTTAATAATAATCAGACTCTAAATATCAACTTATTCTCTTGGAGCACTTTATTTTAGTGAACAGGTGTGGCACATCAGTGGGTTGAAGGAATTATGCAATTCCTTGGGTGGTTGGTGACTCATGCATGGAGGACTCAGTTATAACTGATAGTGGCAAGTTGTGACAGAGTTGGAAGAGTAGTTATGGGAGTTGTTATTTAGTTTAACTTAGTTAAGTGAGTTAAACTTAGTTGTGCTAGTTGTATCTAGTTCTAACTAAAGATACACTAGTGAGAGTTCAATGAATTAATTATTTAATTAATTCACAACTAGAGACTCACTTGCAACTGAGCAAATACAACAGTTAACTACTTGCATGTTAGTTCCAGTGGAGACCTAGTGGAGAGATAGGTGAAAGGGTGAGATGGACTATCTGTTGTGACTATAGTGATGCATTCAATGCATCACACACACATTGGAGTTTCCAATGGGTGGATCATGACAAAGGCAATAAAGGAAAGATTGAATCCATTCAAAGATCTTTCCACAGATTGCAGCGAGGCAGTCATTATAAGAAATTGGTTCATGCAGATATGCATCTAAAGAGTCGATAGTGACTACTTGTAGATAGTGTCCAGAGCTCAAGTGAGTTGAGCTTGTATGAGATTGTTGCATGTTCCACTCCGATATACATAATATATGATAGTTGGGGTTTTTAGCTTTGAGTTTCTCAGAAATATCTTTGTTATGTGCTATTTGATTTGTCATATGTGTTTTGCACTGGCTTATTTAATTTCGCAAAGAATTAAGTGGAAGGATTCTGTATTTAACATAAGATTAAATTGTTAGATCAAAGAATCCGGAAATAAATTATTGTGTTTATAAATTTTTGCATGGTATCGGAGCAGTGTTAATCACTGAAGATTGCAATATTGAAGTGGTGTTGAGTTTTGTGTTGGTGGATAATTCGAATTTTCTACAAGAATTTCTTGGTGTGACAGTTGAGTAAACATTGAAATGGATTTCAATGGGTTGCGGTTGGAGTATGCACTCGAGGGAAGCTCTAACTACATATCCTGAAAAGACCGGATGGAGGCGGTGCTTGAAGATAATGGTCTGAAGGAGTTCATCGATAGCGATGTTCCTAAGCCCACTTCGATGGATGTTGCATTACTTGACGCATGGAAAAAGAAGGTAGCAAAGACAAGAATAATTTTGTTGGAAGGTGTGAAAGACCATATTGTCTCAAGCCTTCACGGGAAAGCCACTCCATTTTCAATGTGGAAGGATTTGACATATCTTTTCCAAAGCAGCAATGACCATAGGAAGTTGGCGCTGAAAGATAAACTCAGAAAAATCAAAATGGAGAAGGGCAACAGTATCTCACGAAGTTTGTCCAATGTAGGGAGGAGATGGGGAGTGTGGGAATCGTAGTTGCGACTGATGACTTGGTGAGCTTGGCTCTCCTTGTGCTTCTGAAAAGTTGGCACAGTTATCAATACTTTGTCAATGGACGGGAGAAACTGCTTGATTGGGAGTGACTTTGGTCGGATCTAGTGCAGGAGGAGACAAGGTGGAGTACCAGGGATGGCTCTTCATCAAAGAATTATGATGAATAGAATTTTTCTTTGGCTGCCAAAGCAAGGAAAGGGAAGGGGAAGAAATCCCATCCAAAATCCGAGGCTAAAGGCAAGAAGCTGGATTTGTCCAAGCTGAAGTGTTTTCACTGTCACGAACATGGGCATCTCGCCACTAACTGCCCATAGAAAAAGAAGAACACGAAGGCTTCTGGAGCTGTAGCTGGTGAGGCCCTTGCCGCTAATTTGAACTTAATTTCTCTTTGATCGCATGCTTGGTTTCAATTTGTATGGGATCAATGTGGTATCTTGATAGTGGTGCGTCTTTCCATATGACGGGAGACAAAGAGTTGTTTAGTGACTTGGAGGAGAAGGACCTCCAGATGCATATAGAGATGGGCGACAATGGTCGGTACAGTGCGACTGGCATTGGGACCATTACCTTTGAGAGGGAGTCTGGTAATCCATTCTTGTTGAAGAATGTCATGCATGTTCTAGGTCTGAAGAAGAACTTGGTCTCAGTCGTGATGTTGAGACGTAGGTTATGACGTTGTTGTGAAGGAAAAGCTTTCCGTGACACAAAAACAATGGGTCAAACCAAGAGGATAGGATTCGAGTTAAGAATCTCTACAAGCTAGAGGTAGATGGCTGCGCCGCACGATGGGAAAAGCAAGAAGAAGTGGTGAGCCAGATGAGGGTGAATTATGGCAGTTAGACAACATATCTTCACCATGGTGCCTTGATTATTTTGCAGCAGATTTCTACTGGAATTCTCCAGGGTACTCTTGCATAGTTAAATCAGTGCAAGGGATGTACTATGGGTAAGTTTTTGAAGACCACCTTTCATGAGAAGTAGAACTGTGCTTCGATGATCCTCGAGAGAATTCACACAAATGTGTGTTGACCATTCTCGGTTGCTTCAATAACAAAACACATGTATTATGTTATTTTTGTTGATGACTATTCTCATAGATGTTGGATCTACTTCACGCATAAGAAGGATCAAACATTTTCAAAGTCCTGTGAGTTTAAAAAATTGGTAGAGAAGGAATCGAGGAAGCAAGTGAAGGCTCTGCAGAGCGATAATGGTGGTGAATATATCTCAAACAAATTCAAAGACTTTTGTAGCAAATAAGGAATTCGAAGAGAACTCATAGTGCCTCATAACCCACAGAAAAATGGGGTCGTGGAGAGGAAGAACAGAACAATCTTGGGTGTTTCACGAGCTATGCTACATGACCAGGGCCTACCAATGCACTTATGGGCGGAAGCATGCAACACTATGGTTTATGTGCAAAATCGTTGTCCTCATAAAGTACTTGGCATGAGTACACATGAAGAATATTTTACTAGTAAGAAGCCGAATATTTCTCATTTAAAGATTTTTGGCTCATATTTTTACATTCATGTGACCAAGGACGCCAGGAAGAAGATGGAGCTGACTGTAGAAGTTGGGATATATGTGGGGTACACAGAAACACCCCATAATTATTATGTGTATTTTCCAAACAATCGGATGGCTATGGTGTGATGGGATATAAAATTCAATGAGGAGAAATCCATGAAGTTGTCGCTTGAGAGGGAGCTACACTTGCATGCAGAGGAGGAACTTATTGTTCCCAAAGATGAGCCTCAAGATGTGGATCAGCCACAAGAGGAGGATCATGGAGTGGAGGAGTCCACTCATGCAGAGCCAAAAAATCAGAATGCGTAACGCATCAATGTAGTTTGAGACGTGGGCTTGATGCGTAGAATGTAGGAGTCCCTACATCACAGCGTAGACAGAGATAGTCACCTGACCGATTCAGTGGATACATGGATCTCATGAGCAAGTGTATCGTGATAGAGACATCTTCCTTTGAGGAAGCAGTGCAGGGGCCCACATGGGTAGATGCCATGGTGGAGGAGTATGACTCCATTATCAAAAACAATGCTTGGGATATTGTTCCAAGGTCGGTTGGTAAATCAGTGGTGGGTTCAAGATGGATCTACAAGGTAAAGTAAGCTACTAATGTGAGCATCGAGAAGTATAAGGCAAGATTTTTTTCCCAGGGCTTCTCACAGATCGAGGGGATTGATTATGAAGAAACCTGTATACCTGTCGCACGATATTCTTCCATAAGGACCATCCTTTCTCTCTCAGTGCATATGGGTTGGCACATTCATCAGATGGATGTGAAGACTGCGTTCCTTAATGGGATCATTGAGGAAGAGGTGTACATTGAGCAGCCTGAAGGATTTTAGATCTTCGGCAGTGAGTCACATGTGTGCAGGCTCAAAAGAGCGTTGTATAAGCTAAATCAAACACCACATGCTTGGTACACACGGATCGACAACTATTTCAGCGGACTTGGCTTCACCAAGAGTGAGGCAGATGCAAACCTGTACCAAATTGTGGTGGATGGTAAGATTTTAATCATTGTTCTTTATGTTGATGATTTAATAATAATGGGTGATGAGCAGTTGATACACTCATGCAAGGCAGATCTTGCAAAGGAGTTTGAGATGAAGGATTTGGGCCTCCTTCATTATTTCCTTGGATTGGAAATATGGCAAGGAGAAGGTGAACTATTTTTGACTCAAGGCAAGTATGCTCGAGAGATACTTGGTAAGTTTCACATGGAGGACTACAAGCCCATGGATACTCCTCTTCTAGGAAATTGGAGGAAAGAGGATGCTACATCAGCAGAGGTAGTGGATGCCATTGTTTATCAACGGTTGGTGGGTTCTCTCATGTATTTAGCTAATACAAGACCGGACATATGCTATGCGGTGAACCAACTTAGTCAAGTGATGGTTAAGCCTACCAAGCTCTTTTGGAAGGCAGGCAAGCATGTCCTAAGGTATCTCAAGGGCACATCTGAGTATGGCTTATGGTACAGACAGACGAATGAGGTGAAGTTGCATGGCTTCACAGATGCAGATTGGGCAGGCAGCCCAACCGACAGAAAGAGCACATCAGGAGGGGTTTTCAAAACATCCGATCGGAGAATAAGCTTTTTGGCATAAGAGAGAAAAATATCCGTGGAATTTAGTTCAAATTTGAAGGAATATGGCAAACAGCTCCATAATGTTCCCAAATTTTATGGAACATTAATTTTTGCCATTTTCACATAGGAGATAAATAAAATGGGTAGGAGACCCATTCATTTCATGAATAGGTAATAAAAAATCCTCTCGGTATGAAGGAGGATCACTTATGGAGCTGGATTTCACACATCCATGTGTGAAAGGGGGCTTTTGCAAGATGACTAGGTCAAGTTTGACCAAGTCAAACAGTACAGTGGCATGAGGTAGAGAGCACATTGTGGGCCAGCGCAGTGGGATAAGGAGGGAAGCTTCTAGAGGAAGGAAACCCTAATGAGTGGGGTCCATTGAGAGGGAGCTCACATTGTTTAAAAGGAGGGAAAGGTAGCCATTGGAAGGCATCTTGAGTATTATTCATCTTTGGTTCTCTGGAGGACTTGGCTGAACTTCGGCGGTTAGCAAGAATTACCGAGGGAATTTTTAGCTCCTTGGAGTAGCTCTTGGAGGATTTCACTCTATTCCCATATATTTAGACATTGAGGTCAAGCATCATCCTTCTTCATCAGCATAGTTTCATCTGGAGATTGTGCATTGTTGCTGGGTGTTGCTGGGGAGGTTTTCTACAACACCATCCTTGGCTAGTTTTTCAGAGGAGGGAGCTTCTATCCCTTTGGGAGATTAGAAAAGGAGGTTCATGAGCATATTCCACCATATTTGGCACTAGGCCAACCACTTTCCATCATATGCAGTGCGGTCCCTCTCTTAGACATCGTTATTCTTGGAGAGCATTTGCTGTGAGGGATTAGCAAACATTTGGAGGGTGAGATCTTAGGTGAAAGGATCAACCTTTCACTTCAGATTTCCATTGGAGGAGGCCATTTCAGATTTCATATCATATTCAGCCATCTCCTCCTATTTTTTTAGTGAGTTGCTGCTACCCAGCAACTCAGGCATTATTGTATTTTCCCATTTTTTACATGTATTGTAGCCAATCCTGATAAGGATTTTTGTACTATTTTTTTTATGGGTTGAGAGCTACTCCCCTCATTTCTGAGCTATTAGTGTCATATCATTGTATTTCCATTTTTATATGATGCAAAGATATCTCCATACGACTATGCATTTTTAGCCATGGCTTTCTTATGTAGCAGCCTTCATTTTCATGTACAAGACTGTTGATGTTTTCTGACACTAACTTGAGTGATTGAATCCTCAAGCGCTATTCTCTTTTAAGCCGTCGTAATATTTTGTGGTTGGCTATTTGTATCTTCATATGTGCTAGCTCACTAAAATAACGTAGAGGCTTCATTGTATGTTCATACATTGTTGCAGCTCTATTCCTTGGGCATTTTTGAAGTGAACTAGGTGTGGTAGGCTTGTTTCACCACCCTAGGAGGATTTCGGTCACCACCCTAGAAGGATCTCTTTGATCCCAATTCTTGGATTTTAGTCTTAGACACATTGGTCTAAGGGATCCAGGTCTTGGTATCAAATCCTGCTGCCTCCATTTTTGGAAAATGTGTTTTCCAGCCATGGATTGCTAGCTATTCCTAAAAAGGGATATTACAGTGGTATCAGAGCACCTTTCTTGGCTCAGCTTGTGGCCTTCAAGCCCAAGAAAGAAGAAGAAGAAGATGATGAAGCAGATGAGCTTGATCTCATCTATTTTCAAAACAAAGAAGAGCCTCCCCGAGGAGGAGAAGCAAAGAGAAGAAGAGGAAGGTCCGTGCACTTCCTATTCTCAAAGAGAAAGCAAGCATGAGAGATGCTTGGATCATCAGGTTCTAGATCAATACCTGAGTGAGTACAAATCCCATTCTGCAGCATTCAGGGGAGCCACAACGTTCCCACAGTTTATTCAGCAGAAGGAGGAGAGAAAGCCCTATGGCAAAGGAGAAATCAGAGGCAATAGATTTCTATTGTCTACATTTGATGAGAACACTTCAGCTAGAGCTTGGGTGAAAAAGCTAGAGGCATTTTTCTTGCTACATCCAGTGGCAGAGAAAGAAGCAGTGGAGATTGCAGCACTGCACATGGAGGATGAAGCCTCTGTTTGATGGTTCAAACCCTTGGTCCATTCAAGGGTGAGTTCTTTTGTAGACTTTGCTCAAAGGTTGATCCAAACCTTTGATGGAGAGAGGACAAAGGAAGAGGAAGCCATTCCACCATGGGAGGAGAATTGCACCAACGTTGTCACAGCTTTGGGAGGGCAGCCTTTTACATCTATGGAGGAGGCAGCCATTGCATTGGAGGAGACAACAAATGCAGCCATACAAGAAGAAAGCCCCAAGTTCCACCAAGGTATGAATGAATTTCCACTTTTCATTTTAGCAAACAATTTAAGGGAATGTGGAAACTCACATGTAGAGGTCCAAGGATCTACACACTTTGCTATTCTAGAGCACCATGTTTGCATTGCGCTGTGCAATGGGTTCAAAGAGGAGATGAACCCTCATCCTCATGCACTATTGATGAGTCTCATTCAGCCCTTGGGGTTGGGATGTAAACCATTGGAGGATGAAACTAACCATGGCACCTCCATGAAAAACAATGAAACAAATTTTGAATCGGAGGATGAAACAACTGCTGCACCATTGGGGGAATTAGCAGTGCTACTAAACATTGATGGAAAGGAGAGGTTAACTCCATCATATTTGGATCCTCATGGATTCAATACAGTCATGGGTGAGAGGTCTCCTTTAGGAGGTCTCCAAGGAGTTGCATTCCAATCTTACATGGAATGCAAGAGAGGTGATTTGGTTTGGGAGAATGGTAGCCCTCATGGGAGGAGTACCAAAGGAGGAAGAAGGAGAAGACATCCACAAGGAGCTGAGTGGGTGTGGATGAGGAGCAAGACGCTGATTTTCCACTTGCAGATATATGATACCGGGCAGCAAGAGGCTTGGCTGCGTTGGCTCCTCTTGAAGGAGTTTGGCCATCACTTGGTGTATTTTTTTTGCTGGAGGATGGGAGTGGAGAAGAGGTGGCAAGATGTTTACATCATTGGGCAGCAGAGAGTAGGGATGCATGGCGCTGATATGGCATATATATCAGTCATGATACTTTCATTACATGAGTTACATGATGTGAGCATGAGGAGGCAAAAAGCACTTGGATTGCTTGGACTATATTGGAGAGAGCACAAGCAGATTTGCTCTCATATGATGTATGGTGTTGCAGGAGTAGAGGAGGGCACTCTCATAGTGCAAAGGGATTACTCTTTGGCTTGGACTGATCAGGAGGCATTTTCATCTTGGGAAAAGCTTCACATTTGTAGCAACATCACCAGAAGTGTTCTTGACAAGGAGCATGTCAAGAAACAAAGATTGGCATGGGCAAGAGCCTTTTTGCATGAGCTCACAACGCTGACACTTGGGAGCAGGGTCATATACATGCATCCATCTATCATCTTACTTCCAGCCTATTGTAAGAGCATTGTGTTTACATTTTCTGATTTACATACTCTTATCATTATGTGGCAGTGCATGGTTCCTCAAAGGGGTAGATTTTTCATGTTGCTCCATGAGCAAAGTGGGGCCAAACCATATGATGGAGACAACCATCTTTCACATGGCCTTGGGCAAATGTTTTTCCATTCTACACATGTTCAGCTAATTCATATGATTAGCATTGTATTTCAAAACATTTTGCCTTGTACATTTCCAGAGCAGCAGTTTGCAAAACTGCGTTATGCACCCTTGGGAGACTATTGGTACTTTCCAGCACCATATGAAACCATTAGTACTTCCTCTATTTTGATGATGAGCATGTTTCCATTTGCTGATTTTGTCCATATTATTATTGGGAGCATGATTGGTGAATTGACACGAGTTGAATGTGTCTTTGAGGGGAGATGATCCCCATAGTTTATGCATTGCATGTTCTAGTAGGAACATGAGGAGAGACATGGCCACCACAGCCACCTATTTGCCTTCTTTTGAGGTGGGCCATGAGTTTGATGATGATATCCATCCATTGTATGTATATGGGCATGTATTTGATTTTGTATTGCTGATTCACTCATCTATTTACTATTCAGTAGTAGAGGTGATATTTCCTGTACAATGCTTGCCATGTTATTTTTTGCAGCTGCAGTGGATGAGGTTATGTTGCAACCCTATGAGACATTGTTTGTACCTTGCTGCACATGGTATAACTTACAACAAACATGTCATTGGGGTATTCTATGATGATCATGTCCTACTCATCATGGATGAAATGTCTTGGGCCAACCGGATTATCATTGATGGAGGAGAGATCCTTGGAGGATTGCTCTTCATTTTGCCACTTGAGGGCAATATTTTTGCAGCCCATGATCATCACACACTCTACACTTATCACAAGTGGAGAGGAGGGCAGCATGAGGCAAGCTATGAGGCTTGCCATATTCAGATTTGCAACCCACCTTCATTTCCGGACCTCAAGGTGGAGGGAGATTTCTGTGAGTTGCCATGTTGGGAGGCAACTTATGTTGTATGGATGATTGCTTGGGGATGGGAGATTCATATGGGGATGGGAGATTCATATGGGGATGATGAGTCCCATTATATATCAGATCTCATGCCTCAAGGAGGCCCTTAGACTGCCCATTGTTTCCTTCATGGATATTTGTTTCTACATGACAGATATTTGGGGATGTTCACCAAAGGCTAGATTGCATATGTTGGAGGGACAACTAGGACACTTGATTGATGATATGACATTATTTTCTTGGAGGAGTTTATCATGCATGGATGCTACAGGGGAAGTAAGGGGAAAGAAATCAGTCTATCCTTGTACTTGCTTGAAGACAAGCAATCGTTGAGAGGGGAGGACTGTAATATTCCAAAATTTTGTGGAATATTAATTTTTGACATTTGCACTTAGGAGATGAATAAAATGGGTAGGAGACCCATTCATTTGATCTATAGGGAATAAAAATCCTCTTAGCATGAAGGGGGATCACTTATAGAGCTAGATTTCACACCTCCATGTGTGAAAAGGGGCTTTTGCAGGATGACTAGGTCAAGTTTGACCAAGTCAAACAGCGCAGTGGCATGAGGTGGAGAGCACATTGTGGGCTAGCGCAGTGGGATAAGGAGGGAAGCTTCTAGAGAAAGGAAACCCTAATGAGTGGGGTCCATTGAGAGGGAGCTCAAATTGTTTAAAAGGAGGGCAAGGTAGCCATTGTGAGATATCTTGAGTATTATTCATCTTTGGTCCTTTGGACTTGCTGCAGTCTCTTGCTGTTTAGCAAGAATTGTCGAGGGAGTTCCTGTTTAGGATTTCCTCTCCTTCTTGAGTAGCTCTTGGAGGATTGCACTCCATTCCCCATATTCAGACATTGAGGTCAAGTAGCATCCTTCTTCATCAGCGCAGTTTCAGCTGGAGATTGTGTAGTGTTGTTGGGTGTTGCTGGGGAGGTTTTCTACAACACCATCCTTGGCTAGTTTTTCAGAGGAGGGAGCTTCCATCCCTTTGGGAGATCAACAAAGGAGGTTCATGAGCTTATTCCACCATCTTTGGCACCAAGCCAACCACTTACCATCATTGGCAGAGTAGTCCCTCTCTTAGACAACGTTATTCTTGGAGAGCATTTGCTGTGAGGGATTAGCAGACATTTGGAGTGAGATCTTAGGTGAAAGGATCAGCCTGTCACTTCAGATTTCCATTGGAGGAGGCCATTTTAGATTGCAGATCATATTCAGCCAACTCCTCCTATTTTGTTTATGAGTTGCTGCTACCCAGCAACTCCGGCATTATTGTATTTTCCATTTTGTACATGTATTGTGGCCAATCCTTCCCGGGATTGTTGTACTATTGTTTTTAGGGGTTGAGAGCTTGCTCCCCCTCATTTCTTGAGCTATCATTGACATATCATTATATTTTTCATATTATATGTTGCAGTGCCTTCTATTGACGGCGCTGTCATAGCTAGGGCATATTCATATAGCAGTGTCTTGTCACATTTGGTGTACATGTCTTATTGAGGCTTTCATTGCCTAGCTTGAGTGAGTGATTCCTCAAAGCATTGTACTCTATTGCTGCTATATTAAACATTGTTCAGCTATTTGCATCTTCATGTGTCATGGCTCATTAAAATAACGCTGAGAATTCCTTGTATGTTCATACATTGTTGCAACCCCCTTGCTTGGGCAATTTCTGAAGGGAACTAGGTGTGGGAGGCTTGTCTCAACCATCCTAGAAGGCTTTCCTTGATCCCAACTCTTGGGATTTTGGTCTTAGACACATTTTTCAAGGGATCCGTGTCTTGGTATCAAATCTTGTCAGCTTCCATTTCTCGGAAAATGCATTTAATTCGAAGTGGATTGCTATTATTCCTAAAAAGGGATATTACAATTATTGTCACGTTTGACTCTATTGTGAGCTCTTTGTTTTTGTTTTATTTTATGCCATTTTATCTCCTCGATATGCATACTACATTCCATAATTTAGTGTGTTTTATATTTATTAGCATGTGTTTCCTTGCCAACTCCGCCAACCATATTTTTTTCCCGTGACCATAGTTTGGAGGTGGCGACCACTCCCATGAAGCACCTAAGATTGGTGCACTTGTGCACCAAAACCACCACCAGATTGGTGACTCCACTTGCTTTATCTTTTAGTTAAGTGGTTGCACTTGTTGTAGGGACCATATCTCTATCCGGAGTGTTTCGGGACAACCCTCTCCTCTTCTCCTCATTAATCCCACAAGAAAATTTAAAATTTTCAGAGTTCCGTAAATCTCATCGTGAAACCGTGCACTATTTACTCGTACGCATGTGGCAATCCACGCAAGTTCAACTCCTCGAATTGCGTGCGCAGTCGCGTGGCTTTGTGAAACTTTTCTCGCGCGAAACTAGAGACCAAATTTCTCTGTGGTTTTCTCGGGCACTTCAATTGTAAAATGACCGATAGCCCAGAAAAATCATTAACGTTGTGTATGGTGTCCTCATGACTGCTTAGAACTTTATTTTAGCCGCATTTTATATTGCTAGTTGCATAGTTTAAAATTTAAGTTTATCTTCACAAATCAGCAACATGACAGGGAAATTTAGTTGCACCGAATTAACTCATTTTGTGAAAA
The DNA here is from genome assembly GCA_034641835.2 of Pinus albicaulis. Taxonomy (NCBI): domain Eukaryota; kingdom Viridiplantae; phylum Streptophyta; class Pinopsida; order Pinales; family Pinaceae; genus Pinus; species Pinus albicaulis. The sequence continues at coordinate 39,079 of JAXQQM020085605.1, forward strand.
TAGACAACAACAACATAGATAATTAGTAGGAGTAAGTGGCCCTATGTTGGAACAAAGGTCTCCTACAAGCCGTGAATCGTCCGATTTTTGTATAATTTTTTGATTATATTTATTCTAAATACAGTGTTTGGGTGGACAAAGCCCTTGAAAGCATTGTAATTGGGTTAAAGGATAGATCCTGAATCTGAACTACGAAGCCTAGGACCACAGAAAGATTAGGCTAGATTGTTATAAATAGAGGAACATTTTGAATTGTGGTATGAAGATGATGAGCTATTGATGCGAATTGTGATTAGTAGACTGTTTCGGGTTTTTGGGGAAAGGACTCTCGCTGGTTAAAGGCAGATATCCCAAGTCCCGCCGTGTGGGGACCCTACTACCGGTGCGTTATGTCGGGTTGGGTATTGTAAGAAGGAATCGACGGACGATGAATAAGAAAGGGTTGTTTGAGTAATCGAAACTATGCATCGTTTATGTGAACTGGTAATATCGCATTATGATTTCCGTGTTAAGATGCGAAAATATCATAAAAGTGTATTTACTACATTCGGACTGTTTCCGTTATGTTTAATGAAGTATTGCGCCATCGTCTTAGAAGTATATAATTTATTGAGCATCGTAGTATAGTTGACCTCGTGCATGTGGATGCAAAGGAGACCTATAGATCCGAACTGTAGTAGGTGAATTATAATCATAAACGGGGACGCAGCCTCTCCGCTTGCCTTACCTATCCTTTCTCGGGGTGGGTGTGTAAAACTTGGCCCCAACACCCACCCATACTACTTCGAAGTGAGACTTTGACCTATGCAAGTAGGTCACCGTCGAAAGGGCCGGTGAGAGCAGGCGTTTGCTCGCAAAAATTAACCTCTCGAACCTCAAAGGGTCAGACCTCGAGCCAACACCCTAATCCACATTTTCTTAGCTAGTTTTCATTTTTTCCTAGTTAGATCATTAATTTTAGTTTAAATTTTTACACTAGAGTTGGGACCAAGACTCTAATTTATCTAAGGAAAAGTAAGTAATGTCCATTGCCCTTGCACATTTTTGGGTGACCCCTGGAAAAGCATATAGTTTCCTCTTCTTATGATAATTTTCCATCTCCTTTTAGTAATCATTTAGATTAATTAGGAAAAGTTGTAAGCGGCCCAATATCCGCACACATTTTCTTATCGCAAGGAAAAATCAAAATAGATTAATAGGGGACGTGTAAAGCGATTACCACATATCCACATCTTAAAATTGTGTGATTATTCACTTTTTTCATAAAATTCCATACCATGAGTGAAGTAAAGACTCTTTAAAACTAACCTAAATGAACTCACTAAATTTCTCATTGTGGGCCATAAGAAAAATTATAAGTTCAAAGTTAGGAATTCATGGGGGTAGGCATCCAATAAGCTACCATGGTCGTGTTTCTACATCTTGAGACATAGAAGTTGACCGAATAGGAGCTTTAAATCGATTCTATCCACCAATGGAAAAGAAATCCCGAGCACCGTAGAGACCCATCTAGAGGGGGTTAAGCTAAGCCCAATGCATGCACATTATTTGGGGGCTACCCGACCCATCTAATGCCTCGTACCTGCAGATGATTTACCAAGAAGCTCAAGATTGAAATGCTCACGTGGGACGATGATACTTAGTGGAAAAATCTAGGGCATCCTTCCCTAAGGTGACGGTGCATGCAACACTAGATCCTCTACCCATTACCTTGGTCGATTTCTTCGGCTATCGAAGGGTATCGCTAGTTCTTTTGGGATGTTAGCCTCAATACCCATCAAGATATCATCAAAAGGCCCAAATACAATTGAGAGTGTGAGGATGTGTTTAGTCTCTATGATTTTGAGTATCACGTTAAAAACAACCAAAACCATTTTTCATTGATTGATCACATAGAACTAATTTAAAGGAAAATTAACTTTTTTTCGCTTTGTTTTATGTATGTGGTCAACATTTTTGCTTTGATCTCTCCCCCTCTCATAGAACTCACAATTTTCCCAAATTGATACCCAGTCGACACCATAACGGACCCAATGGGGCCTCGTCAATCTAGACGTCAGACTCCCCCTCCCCCCACGCCTTCTAAGGAATTCCGTATATTCATTTAGGTGTCAAAGACAAAACACCGCCACCCTTATTGGTTCATCCTTTATCGGGGAATCTTTAGTTGGGAACCCCCCGAGGGTCACCTAGCGCCACACCAAGGGAAACCTTCTGTGGTCACCACATAACACTCCTCCCACAACCCCCAGGGGCAGAGATGCCACCCATTCAGTGAGCCCGTTGAAAAACAACAGTATGTGACAGACAAACCTCTATATCTAACTAGAACATTGTGTTTTCATAGTTTGCAATGGCACTCAACTAGAAATTACCATTCTTAGCATCATTTAACTTACCCGATCTAACCAAGTTAACAAATGACCAATCGTTACAACCATACATGGCCCACCATGCCCACGAAGCTCCCTTTTGGACATTCAAAATTTGGAAGGGAAGCAAGGAAGACCTAGGGAAATAATATAATGACTTTCCACTTGTGGTGTTTTTAACTATTCACAAATTTAGATTATTTCAACGCACCCTGACCGACTAATCACAATAAAGGTGAGAAACCTTCTCATACACATGGAACCTTTAGTGCCTGCCACCGCATTCCCTACATATTTTCTGCCATCTATCCACCATGATTCTGCAGATGTAATATCGACACATTTAGACAAACACCCGCCTGTCCACATTCTGCACTATCTCTCCATGAATGAAGGCGACGTCAGCTTATGTAAATCCAACTCAACGATCGAGTTCTACCGGACCTATTCCCGAAAACTCTGACCGTAAAGATTTTTAAAGATGTAGCAACTCAAAACCCACATCCGAAGAGGATGCCACCGCAAATCCCACCGCCTCGAGGTGATTTACCATACAATCGTAGATATTTATAACATCTAGCCTAACGCCCCACGCCTCGGAAACTTATAAAGAATTTCCAGCATGTCAACATCGGCAGATAGATTGATCGGGTCCTCGAACCAAAATCACCTAGGCAACAAGAGTCGTTATTCTCGGTTACGCATATGATCCTATCCAGAACATCTCGCAACTGTGCTACCATCAAATTCATCATGCACCTTTGCACGATGACCATTGTGGCACAACATACCATCATCGCAGGGGAGGGCCATACCCTCCTTCTTAGGGGACCAAGACGTTGTACCCAAAAATGATGACAGAAGAGCTCTCCTCTAGTAGCCATTCACAAAAACCGTGACAAGGACCCCAATATTCCCAATTCCTAACACAAAACCCACCAATGCAAATAATGCACCTATGAACTTTGTGAAACTCTTCCCACATAACCGCACCAATCATATAATTAGGAGAATCTTAGCTATCCTTCAAACGTGGAAAGGAAAAAAACAAAAAAACAAACAAAAGGGAAATCCCGGACAAAATATCAATGCCCTTCACATCTCTTTAGTTAGGAAATCAAACAAACAAAACCAGGAGCCAAATAAATCCCAAGGGAGAACAATAGGGTGAATCTTCGACCAACCACTTCGTAACTGTCGCGAGTATGGCCATTACACTCTACATGGCTATGGCCATTACACTCACCACCTGCCCCGATATCCCCGATTTGAAGAAGCTGTATAACCGAGGACTAGGGGGGACCTCAAAACAAACAATTGTCATGGATGATCCCTTCCCCCACCAAGGGAAAGTTAGCACCTAAAACCAAAGCCACAGACAACTCTCTTTATACGAACTGAAAAAATAGCTATGAAATCTATAAGTGACTCGGTGAAGAACATATTTTCGGCTACGTAATAAAAATTACAATACCCCACCGTACACCGCTCGTCAGGCTAGCACGAGTGCACCAACAACACTATCGACTATATCGAAGATGCTCATTAAACCTTTTGCCAAAGATGGCTAAGGGACCAAATAGGCGAGCAGAAACCACTCCATAGCGACCCATAAATACAACATTTTGGATGATTTAGCCAATCTCTCCCTCTTTCCATGTGAGCTGCTGAAGTATCGCAATCATGCTCCCAAAGAAAAGGAAAGTCTTACTTTCCGTGTTAGGCACCATCGACCCCTGCAATTTTCACCTAATGGCTTTCGACTTAGACAGCCACCTCATAAGCTTCCTTCCTTGGTCACCTTCCGTATACCGTGTAAGTGGGCTAAACATCACTATCCATCGTTGTATCATTTATGAGTGCATCCACATGCATCATGTTAAAAAAAATTTGCAGAAGTTAAGGCCTCTCGAACTAAAGCCATCAAACATCACACCTCGCGCCTACGGCGCCCATCTGCCTCCCACCTGCCTCTACCAAAATGTCCCCTCGTCTTCTCGGGTTGAAAAGAAAACTTCTTATAGACACCGAGGTCTTGGATGCTCAACCGGATTACAACATACTCCTTGGGAAAAGTTATATGTATTCCATGTCCTGGCTATAGTATCCTCCATCATCCGAACCATGATGTTCCCCCACAAGGATTGCATCATCGTCGACCAATTCTCATATCATGACAAGTGACCCCTAAAAAACACCGATGTAATTCTACCCTATGTAGACACATCTGCCGAGATGCTTACACGATACCAAGAATATGGCTCCCGGCGTCTAAACCGTTGTCCATCCTCGAATCATTCCCGGGAGATCCCCCCCATCATACCGAAACCATCGCTGATAATTACGAGGCTATGGTGTGTATGATGTCTACACTGCCATCGAAGCTATCCATGAGACAGAGATGAGCAAGAACGACCTCGAGGCCTCCGCCATGACGGCCTCTCTATCTTACACCATCTCCCAAACTATTTCCCTATACCCACGACCGGTTTCGTGTCGACAACAAGTCTTCGCAATAGTAGTGCCGCCAAACATATCCTTTGCACAACAGTACTTGGTCCTCCTCTACTCACTTGTCAGAGTCACCGGAATTACCTCTACAGGGTTAATCCCCCTCACTCTTGACGAGACTTCACCACACAAGGAGACTATCACCACCATACCATCTAAGATAACTCCCGTCGCAAAACCAATGGTTACGACCAAGAAAACTAATAAAAGGGGAAGAAGGTAGAAAATCCCACCATACAATGGGAATTACAACCTTGCTCCATATACGACATAACAGGCCACCCTACCTATATCTACCCGGAGCTGGTTGAACCAAAGTCCGCCCTTAGCTTTGAGGTAAATATTGCGACAAAAAGTTCCAGAGAAAGGAACCAACCACCAAAAATCAAGGCAAGACATTGCGTACCAACCACGCATGCGATATCTATGGCCATTATGGGCATTACACCCATCATTTCCGCAAATTCCATGATATAGGGATGCCTTACATGCCATAAAAAAATATTATCAAGAGGATCCCTCCATCCGTGTCACCAAATGGGGAAGAACCTCGCATAATTTTATACGTAGGGAGGCATGACAATACCGTAACACCTCGCGTTCATCTTCCTCCACCTATCATGCGCTATGCACTTTGCGATGAACGTGACCATTTCATCGATGAATGTGCGTGCCTCCGGAACTCATCCAAAGATGGTATCCAAGCAACGGTGGCACTATTGGCTTGCGAGGAGCCCAATTTTCATGTCCGATATGTTCAATAATCACACATTAGAGCAATGCCATTACATCCTCGCTTTCTCTTAGCGCTATGCAGTTTATGCACAACCATAGTATGCCTCTCCTTTGAAGATGACTTCGATACAAAATCTATGGATAGCTCGAAACACAAGAGAACGACAAGTAGATCCATCCTCTTCTTGCCGCCTGAAAAAAGCGGCTAGTCGGGGAACCCTTAGTCACTCCCAACCGCCCTCCACCGAGAAGACCAACATGTGCATTGTGTAACACATGTAATCATGTGGTCTCTCACATGCCCGTAAATAGTAGCGCTACGGGTTGTCGGCACCTCGATCACGTCACCAAACGAACAGATGAGAATACCCGGTGAATGACATTCTTGTCTCGTATGTCAAGGAAATCATTATGATCGCCTTGCACTTATATCCCTTAGGTGCGCCCAAGTAATTGACATCATTCATTCATTAGAGATGCAATCGCTAAGATCTTATCAATCCAAAACTTAGAAACATAATGGAAGGTAGATTGCCCGTAGGCAACCTACCCCATTTCCTCGCATCGACACACCTGGCCAAGTTAGAAAGGTGCATCGACCTAGCACGACTCAAGTCCTAACCTAGGCCGACATGTGTGGACTATGTGACAAAATCAGCCACTAGGTCAATTAGTGTAAAGAATTGAAGTACCTCATGAAAAATTTCACATGGTCTTTCCCTCCCTCGCAGACATATCTCTAACCAAGAGAAAATCACACACCGTTATTATCGGATCTGCCTTCATTTTCACCTGCTCATGAAATGTGAACACCTCCCCAAGCTTCGAGCGGCAAGAGCGGCGTTAAGTCTCGCACTCCCTAAAAGACTTAGACCTACCCAAACCAATGAATCCCGTAAATGAAGCAAAGAAATCTCTCCCCACGCCCGATAATTTCTCGAGCATCCACTATAGGATGAAGAGAAAAAGGAAGTCCCTACACAAACTACTCAGTAGGCATAGTGGTACTGCACCATTTGCACTAGCCATGTAACCATGAACTTAAACATGCCCATTAATGGAAACATTCACACCCCACACCACAGCACAACTTCCAAATCTCGAAAGTGCTTAGCCTAATGAGGAATCTAGCCTCGCTCTCATGCAAGCCCACGATTGGAAATTCTCCCCCAATAAACACCGACAACATGATACACCATATACAATTCATAATGTCCGCATCAAACCATGACTCCGTTGTATTCTCATTAGTCATGGTGTCAAGTCAGCTACAAATACAAGAGAAGCACCAATGATCATGCAAACTCAATCCATATGCACCCTCTCGACCACGTCCCATCCACCATTGATGATGGAATATTTTTCATGTCCTGGCGACCATCTTCATTAGGATCGAACCTATTCCTCACGGCCTTGCGCCGACTCAATCCCCTTAGGATCTTTATTCCACTCGTATGAGGATATCCTTGAGGCCATGAGGGAGCCGTATTATCCGTGGGACGCAGCGTATCACAACTCGTTTTTTCTTCCCGAAAAAATGTTCAACCCTAAAAGTGTGAAACCAAGAGATTTATGTGATTGAATAAAAACACTTCCTTCCATCGTGGAAATTTGATTGGTTCAAGAATCCCATTTTGGCGCCCGATGCATTCAAGGAAGGGAACATGCCAAACATTTCGCCTACCATCAAGGTGAATATCTCTCAAAATCCTAAAAGAGTCAAAGAAATATCACTTGATAATATTCACAAACTGGTTCATCTACCCATCCTTACACATCTTGGGTTTCCAACCATATTCTCGCCATGAAAAAATAGGGTATCATACATGTTTGTACCAATTTTGCGATTTGAAAAAAAGTCTCATTCAGTAAAATTACCCTACCCCATTCATCGACCAAGTCATCGTATGCTTGTGTAGGTCAAAAAGGCCCTCTCTTTCTTGGCGGATGGATCTTCCGGGTATAAATTCCAAATCCAACCGTCACACCAACCGGGTACAAGATTAGTGCTTCACTATGCCATGGGGCACATTCACATACCAAGTGATGCCATTCACCCTAAAAATGTCAGAGCCACTTCCGTAGCCGTGAATTATATCTTTCATGAATTGGTACACCTTATCCTCACTTACTTGGACGACCTCATCGTACGATCCAAGGAAGCGACCGACCACCTCGAGGATCCGCGACTCCGGTATTCCAACGATATCGTAAATACAACTTACACTTGAACCCCTTCTGCGTACATTATGCATCATATAATGACAAATTTTAGGTTTTTATCGTGTCCCGTTATGAATTAGAGTGGACCCTCAAGGTCCAAGTTATCAAAGAGGTACCTCCACCTCGGCTCTCAAGCAACTACAAAGTCATAGGAAGGCCAACTTCCCGAGACATATTTTTTCCTAGATTACGCCACTTGCGCTCAATAATTCCTATGTCTCCTTCCTCATGAAATCCCATTCAAATGGGACGATCAAGCCCAAAACGTCTGGATAACAGCACAAATTTTCTTCAACACCACCCATCGGCCCCTAGGCTACAACAAATTCTACATTCTCGTACATAGCATAGACCATCTTGGTCGTGAGTATTGATCCAAGAGGGTCGATGGGAAGGAGTACGACATATTATGTTAGAAAACTTTATTAGGCCCTACATTAAGATATGAGCATGCAAAAGACTGCTCCTAGTACCAAATTCACGAAGTCCAAAACTTCTGCTACTACATCATCCTAGCACTACAACGGTCATCAAAGATATTAACCCCATAAAAATATCTCGCCAAGCCACATGCCATTTAATGAACCATAAGTATGCCCGCCGGATAGTCATTCTCGCAAGAATATGACTTACGCTCACTCCCCCAAGATAAGAAGGAATTAATCTCAAGTCAAGCTCATCACGAACCTCCTCCAAATCATACCAAGGATCATCGCTCAATGATACGCTGGCCTTTACGTACATGTCTTCCTCGTAGCGACCGAAGACCCTTGGTGCACGAGATATGCCTCTCATTTTACGAACCCAAAAGTTCGCACCCCATCTCACTTCGTGACTTCCACCATCGCGACATTCGCCACCAGGACCTCGATAACTCCTCATGGAGATGTCTTATATCGATGGGGCACTCACACCATCTTATGACTATGCCTCACCCATGACCAAGCGGAGAAAGCCCTTAATGATCACATAATACTTGCGGTGCCACCTCTCTTCGTAATGGCCACCTACCAAAAAGCCCCGTGTAGGATATTTTTGGCCCACTTAATTTCGCGATTGCATTTCATCACCAAGAGGTATGAGCGATTTCCAACGCTTCACCTGCAAGAGCCCTCCCGCTCCCCACCCCATAACCATCAATGGTCCCTTTTGTAAATGGGGGAATGACTTCATGACTTGCAACCTAGCATCATTGGGAACGCATGGTAAATTATTGTGGCCATCGCATTATTTCACCAATTGGGAAAAGTTATGCCCACATACGACAACACCGCGTAAACCGTTGCATGATTTCCGTCTAACCATGTCATTTCTTTCAATTTGGTGTACCTAGGTGTAGTCTTCGACCATGGAAAACATTTTGAAAAAAAATCTGTGTGCTATGTCACAACCTCGCATTCACACATGAATTCTACATACCATACTACCTCTAACTCAACAGACAGAAGTTGGGTGAAAGAACATGCTCAAAACGATGTTAGAGTGCATGGTGAATAACCACAAAAAAATTGGCATCACATGATTTTCCAGTATACCGAATGACAAAGGAAAACATCAACCGGGTTCACACCCTTCCACTTGGTATACAAATGGTCAAGGCTTCTGATTCCCATAGAATGCGAGATTCTCGAATTTACACACCACCATTGAACTCCTCGATGAAACCTAGCCCTAAAGCAACACTTAGCAACTAGAGTTCATCAACGAAAGTCGCTCCAAAACATGACGAGGCCCATGTGCTGTAGGAGTATCGTTTCGATCACAACATCACCCCTCTTTGTTCATTCACCGAGGGAGAGTTAGTCCTCCGCTACGTTGTCAAAAAATAAGCCCTGTGGCCGTGAGTTCGAAACCTTGTGAAAAGGACCCTACATCATAAAACATTGTTCGAAAGGGGGTATACATCTTAATCTGAGTTCGACGGAACATGCCCCGAGCAACCCGTCAATGGTCTTTACCTCAAGAAATTCTACCTCAAGGCAGCCAAGAGGGCTCAACACTAGAGTTAATGTACACACACCAAAGCTTTATTTTTTATCATCGACTTGTCACAAAAAGCGCTTCAAAGGTCACATATGATTTCAAACAACCATTACTTTGGATTCGCCGATGGAGCATTATGATGGTCTCAAAGCAGCGTAATGCCAGCCATTCATTTGACTCTCGATCGGCTCATTCTTTACCAATGGAGTATGCACTGGCACGCAATGGCAACTAGGCGTAATATGACACCGCTATTAGGCTCATGAGCGACGCCTTCAATCAAGGCATTCACCATTTTGACATCTACCTTGATTCCGGGCTAGTGGTTTCGTCAGCTAAACTAACCGTTTCTAGGTACTAGATTCACATCTATTTAGAAAACATTGCGGCAAAAATATTAAGCCATCAATTTGATCACATTACATTCACACGTGCCAAGAAATCACAACCAACAACAGATTGCATAGCTAATCACATCCTAAATTGGAATGGATCCCCAATAAACCATCATACATAAAAACAAAGAACATAAAAAACATAGATAATCACACTGTAAATACATCATCCATAAAAACATATAATCGGTTGACACACCATATAGAGACACAAAAAATATCTCTCATATATATCAAAAATGTATGTCCGAGTACAATGATGTGGTAATGTATCTGACCCATAAGTCACTCAAAAATACATATACACAAGTCGTCAAAAATAAGGGAAGCATCCTCACACCCAGTGCTTTCCTTGTAGTGTACAAAAGGCCTCTAGGGCCGTGGCCTCCCGGTTGAGCACTGGACCCAAGGATCGATCTCGGTGCCGCATCGGGGAAACTATCCAACCGAGGCCACCACACAACAAGCAGAGTCGCCGACAGCCCCTCTCTCGTACCATCGTTGTCTCTAGCCATATATGTCAATGTCATCAAGAAACCCACAGTAGGCATACCTTGGGTCATGCCCACGCAAAGACCATGCATGCTCCAAGTTAGTGGCCCATACCTCTAGAGCAGCCATGCTCGCCATCGATACCATGTGAGCCTTCACCGCCTTTCGCGCGAGCGATCGCCGCAAAGATACTTTGTATCACCGAACTACTACCCTCTCCAGACACAGACTGTGCCTATCACTAGGAGCTCCACTAGGGTTGCTTCCACCTCCTCCTGCTCCCTCGACTAGGAGTGGAGCCCCTCAATCCCTCCTGGTGAATGATGTCCTACCAATTGAGCCGTAGGACCAGTGGCACCCAGGAGTCGATCCTCGCTATCACATGAGGTCATTCTCATGAAAACTTGAGAAGACCCCATCATTCCAATTGCTAGCGAGTTGTCAACCTCATGCCAATGTTGACATCCGGACATAGGCTACCTTCTCCTCCACAACATCTATCACCAAACATAAACACAATAGTGACATCAAAAAACACCAAAAAATTGAAAATTTTCCCCAAAAATTTTTCAAAAATTAGCTTAGCACGCCGTTTTTAGACAAAGTAGGTCACACGCACAAAGTCATAACAGCACTAAATTTAAGAGTCACAAAACTTCACAGACTACACAGCACTTTGTACAAGAATCCTGATTGCTCATTATCATTGAAAATTTGCCTCGGGTTCCGTACAAAACCCGGGCTTTGTATGGACCTTGACCCGCCCATGTTGAAAAAAAAAGGCAGCAGTTATGAGGCCTACCTAGCTCTCGTAGCATGAGTCCGGGTGCACAGCCGACAAGAACGATAAGAAAAGCTCGCAAACGCCTCGACCTCTTACACTCCTCAAACACTCAAATGTCGCAATGAGCTGAAATGTTTGTATTGGTCTATATGTTGCCCTTTTTAGATTTTTTGGAGGACCATAACAAGAGATCGAGGCCCAATCGTTAACCGAAAGCAACACAATGATCAACACCTCATAATGCCCAAAGGAGGCTCCACACCTCTAAAAACATTTTTTCAATGCCGACAAGTATGCCCTCTCTTATATATTTTTTCTATCTAACGATGTTTTAAATAATATTTGAATGAGAAATATTATTTCACTTCAGTATTTTGTTGTAGGTAATAAAGCAAACTATCCACACCCCATGCACCGAAGGTTCCAAAGCAGTATCATTTTCCTCAAGCATGATAGAGTCCTAGAAAAACTCTACATATCTTAACATCGTTTCTCCACAAGAAATTAACCATAGGTTCCAACACCCGACCATGTTTATCATATCCCCACCCCGCACATTATTTACAAACATCCTCGTTGGTTGGTAGCCTCCCCTCCATAGCGTTTGTCACTCAAATTAGACCATACATCATAAACGTTGATTCCATAGTCATAACATCTTTGTGTCCGAGAAGCACTTCATGCACATTCACCCACCATGCATTAATCAAGTTTTATCATATCGAAATAAAAAAAAAAACCTCTTTCCCGACTACTCATTTTTTGCAAGTAGACGAATATGCGCCACCGCTTCGCATTTGGCCTACCATCCCTCCATCACCATGACCATCCGTGATATTTTCCATCCGCTTCATCATCCCCACACAAGACACCAACCAATGGGGCCCCCAACCTCAAAGAAACACCTCCTCAAATCATCAATGAGCGAAAATTTTCATGTTTTGTGAACCTCTTCATGTTTTGTACAATCCAATCCCATTATTTCATTCTTTTGGAAAGTGTAAAAATAACCCAAACAGAGAATAGTCCCCCACTCATCTATCCATTTTCTCCCATGGCAAATAGCCTCCCTATCACCCTTGGCTCCATCACACCTTTCAAGAAAATCCACCATGACATTCATAACAAACATATACCCAACCCGGACGTCTTACCAATTCCACGGATTTCCTCATCTCAAAGAAGCCAGATTTTCACCAAGCTACTTTATGCTCCAAACTCGTCACCGACCCCATCAAGCTTTATTCACCCCTCGCCATCATGCCTATGCGTTCATCAAATCAAGCAATACCTGATGGCTCCTCACCGACAATATGGGCATCCTTGGGTGGCATTGTGGGAATCATCATTGCACAAACAGATGTCATCGATCCTCTTGATATTTGACTACGACACAAGATTTCATGCCAAGATGGTATCGATTTCCCCTTACAACCATTGCACTTTTCTCGCATTCGGCTCGAAGACCCGCGCTACAAGCATCTCTTTTAGAAATTTACACGAGATGGTCCCACTCATCGACCCATGCGTACAATGAGAATTTATAATAACCATACCAAGATTACACATGTGGGGACCACATTCAACCTATAATCAAAGAAGAAACACCCCCACGTACCTCAACAATCGTCGTCATCAACCAAAGCAAACAGATCACTACCATACAAGTGACACAGATAGAACCTTATCTCGTCAAATAAACTTGTTTAGCTAGCTAAAAAGCATCATGAGCATGGGACATGCCCGCCTTGTAGAAAAATTGTATTTATTGTATCATACTATTGTATTTCCAAGTAATACTACTCTTCTACCTTCTATAAGGGGTTTCAACCTTGGGATGTATGTCACTCTCTCTCTCCCTCCACATAGGTTAAAATAAACTATAATGTATTTTGGCTATACGCTCTTCCTAGAACTCACACATTAGGGGGAAAATGTTATCACCGGAAAATCGTATGTAAAGAAAAAAATGTCATTATTAAATGTCAAGTAGAAGGATTTACAGTGGTTGAGGAACATTAGAGGATCTGAAATTTTTAAAAATATCTAAGGTCATGAAAACTAAACTGCGCACTAGAAACATAGGTGAAATGCACCCCGTGTGAATTTTCTTCGATAGGCGCATTGGTTTGTGCGTTTTCCCCTCAAAAATTTGCTCTGGCCCCGGGGAGTAGTGGAATTCACTTTCCGGGACCACTTGACACACTTCAGAAATGATCCCTCACTTTAGGCCGCCCAAGGAAAACTACCTAAGCCAAACTGACCTCAAGTGAGCACAAAGCTAACCCAAGTGGGCACACAAAGGAATCAACCCTCTCTCTTGGGTCACCATCAACAAATGTACTAAGAGAGGGAAGGAAAAATTTTGAATTTGCCTATAAATTTCCACCACAAGATGAACAAAATGAGAGCACATTGTTATGATGGCCAAATTTTCATGAGAAAGCTAAAGAATGTGCAATCCAAGAGGCAACAGTGAGGGTGAGGATTCGGTTGTTGGCCACCCGACAACTTCGAATCCTTTGAATATAGAGAGAGACCTTGCGACATTAGCTAATAGCAGTAAAACTTCCTTGCACTAGGTCTTATAACTCCATAGTTTTAAGGATCCTTGGGTAAGAGTGTAACATTGTATCTTTCCTCCTAATAGCACTAATAAGAGGGGGCTTTGATTACACCATTTGCATTATTAAGTCACGTTTGAGTGATTGTGATATTTTTTGTTTGTTTAAGCTTAGTTGTGTTTTCTCCTTATATGCATACTACATTCCATAATTTAGTGTGTTTTATATTTATTAGCATGTGTTCACTAACTCGCTAACCATATTTTTTTTTTCCGTAACCATAGCTTGGAGGCAACATGGCGACAATATGGTCGTTAATTAATTGTGTTGTATTACTTGCCCAATATTTTAATTATCAATCCAAGGATCGTAGACTTACGAAACACACTTTAAATATATGCAGGATTGAAGTGTGATTAAGATAACTGTTTTTGACTAAAAGTAAATAGCATGAAATGAGTTAACTAAGAAAGCAGGAAATTGAAGTAAGGAAAACAACATATGAAGAGCAAAAGACAATATCCGTGAGCTCACAATAACAATGGAAGAATCATATCACACTATGACAAATGTAAAACATAACAATGAAAGATTACAAAGTCGTTATTCTAATCATAACCGACTATAAATTAATTAGCACTAATAATTAACCTAAGAATCCCTTCTCATGAATTACTCAATAATCACTAAAGAATGACTCCCCACAGAAGAGAGTACCTCTCTTTATACATGAATTTCCTTTGAAAAGGCCAGGATAAGCCTCTCATAAACAATTACAGATCCACTATTCTCTCAACCATTTCCCCTTTATTACAAAATATGATCCCTTTAAATCCTCACACATATCTCTCATAAATATTTAAATAATATATGCCACCCAAATCTCCAAAATTTTCTCCTTGGAATAAGCTTTAATATTTTTCTCCTTGAAATGTTTGAGGATATATTCAAGCAGTATTTTGAATTAATCCGTCACATATTCCTACAAACTGCAAAGCCCATCCATACTTGAGATATTACCTAGAAAAGCATATTAATTTTCTAATAATTAATCATTAATTCACTTATAATACTAAAATGAATAAAGTGGAAAATAACAAGGAAATACCCAAGTAGATCGATGGAAATGAAGGTGATAAGGGTTAATGGACAATGAAATGTAAGAAAGGTGGATGAAAATGGCATTTCTGAGGCCCAACATACCCCCAACCGAATGAAAGCATTTCTCCATGCAACCTTGCATGGATCTTCTTAAAAAATTTGGCATTTGATCTGTGGCTTTGAATAATGATGTTTTTTTAAATAGGGAATGTTTCCCCTGCATCGTGAAATACATGAGTAATAGCTCATAAGTAACAAGTGAAATTTCCTATGGCTGGTCCTTGTGTAAAAACTACAGTTACAAAGAATGTTACTGTGTTAACAACATCCATTTCATTTGTCTTCTTGCCGTAATAATAATTTTTAACCGTACATCTTTCACTAGAAATGATAAACAATTAATGTGCATAAAAGCCTCTCAAGTTATATGTAGGAATCATGCCAACATGTGTATCAATGTGTATGCAACAAAGTACAATCAAAGGCATCGTTGGAAAATAAATGTCAGGATGGGTAATGAGATGAAAAATGGACCCAAGGAGATGGTAATGAATGAAAAATGGAATGAAATGTTGGTAATGAATATAGTTTCTCCTCCCCCAACCGAATCCTCACAGTATTGCCCATGCCACCGGGCATGGTTAAAAACCAAAAATGGAGCAAGGTGAGGGAATTTTCCAAAGTTATTTAGTTCTAGTAGTTAAGGAATTATGTGATTAAAAGGTGTAAGAAAACCACATACCTCCACTTACCCAAGAGTGATGATGAAATATGCAATAGGAATACACTAATGTGTTGGATCATGGAAGATGTCAATATCGCAAGATCAAAGAAATGTAATCGTGAATGCTGCTACTACTATCAGAACGGAACATGGGAAGTGAAGGAATCAAACTGCTACCGAATCTTGGAAAATGTGAAGGAAGTGGAGTTGTAGTACTATGATATGGCTTAATTCATGCTATTGTAATGTACGATGGAGTCATGAAAAGGAATGTATAGTCTTCACTCAGCCGCGAAACTCGATGGCACAATTCCAATCATGCGAATATCGTGTCAATGTCGAGTATGAAGGGAAATCACTAGATTACCAACCATTGATGAAATTTGTTAACCAATGCGAGGCAATTCACCATTAATGTCAATGATGCCAAGGTACCGCAGTACATCTTGTGAAGTGCGAATAGATGTGTTGAGTTTGAGCCACTTGAAAGATCCGATGATCAAGGGACATTGGAGTGTATTCTACGATTGTCATGAGAGCTGCCATTAAGGCATGCAAGCCTGTGTACTTAAAAGAACTCTAGTCTATATCCTGTGGTTAAAAGCCGAGGTCGATGGGGAAATATTTGCTGAAAGGTGGGCCTTAAGGAATCCCACATCAATCAACATAAGTTTAATCAAAAGATCAAGAGGGACTATAAATAAAAAGATCTCACAATCAAAATAAATGTATATGGGAAGGAAATGTAATCATGGAGAGGGAGCTGGGATTTTTATTGACAAGGAAAAATGAACTGAAATAAGAAGCAAGATGTATGCAATTCAGAAAATAAGGTACGTATGAAGTCATGAAGGATAAGGAAATGCAAGATGGGCTTCAACAGAGGGATAATTAAGGTGCTTGGAAGGAGAAATGTGGGTAAAAAATATCATGATGCAAGGTTTTGCAGCGGAAAATGTCATACATATATAATAATAATTAGTTCTCCGAGTTTTTAATGATGCATGTTTCTATCAGGATTACTAAAGAGTAATTTCGCATTAAATCGATCATTCATGTTATTCGAAAAAACTTAATACTAATCCTACGTGAAATTTGTGAGAACTTTGAAAAACATAAAATGCAGTGTGAATGAGTATGAATGCTAGCAACCAAATAAAATGAAATGCATTTACCGTTCTTGCTTCACAAGTTCCTTTGAATTAATACCAAGAAATCAATTACCAAATTTTTTCGTGAATTATGAGATGTCCATTCACATTTTTTTTTTTTTAAGTTTTATTTAGTTATTTTTTATTTTTATTAAAAAAGAGTTTATGATATACCACCGTAAATTGGATTCGATTTTGAATAAGCCACAAAGAACAAAAAAAATTACAAAAAGAAATACATAGACATATGAGAAAACTTTCAACTTTCTTTGTGACCACCGTTTCTTTGAAAACTACTGGGTAGTAAAAAAATATTTAACTTCAATATCTCCCCATTCTCCCCGTGTTACCGAGAAAGAAAGGTGACCACGCCTATCCGCCGCAGTTGTAATGGTGGTCTTGGAGATGGTTGCGGACTTGCCTAAGTAGTACGTCATTATCATGGCAACACATTCTGCTTCCTTCCACCACCGTCTTCGATGACTTGTTTTTCTCCCACCTGAAAGAAGCTCACCTCCACTTTTTTAGTAGATGCAAGAAAAATCGATCGTGATGTATGATTTACTTTAGATATTTCTCTCCGGCCCTTCCTTTTCGTCCTCCTCGACCCGCACGCAACGTATCATTCATCATCTCGATATTCAACCCATACCGTGCACCTTTAAGCTCTTTTATGATCACCACTGCCATGAATTTCTTCACAATGAGCTCCGCACAGAGTGTCAAAGAATTCATCGTCATCCAAGATCTCACCATCTTCTCCTCACACTCCCGTAGATGAGAAGCAACAACGACATCCATTTACACTTCGATTTCCGTGAACTTACTCGCCAGACAAAAAGGGTTGAAACGTTTTAGACCCATGACCAACAAGATGTAGAGGATTGAGATCCATTGGAAGAATCGTGAGTAACAAAATCATCTTTCATTACTTGAATTTCTTCAAAGGCTCTCCATTTCCTCCATAGTTAAGAAGGTACGTATCCTCGACGCCTTGGGAGCAATTGACACGGTGTCCGAAACTCATCCACCTTCAGAAGTAACTTCATAGGCTATTTTCTCGTGGATTGATAGATGATGAAGCGAGAGAACAAAATGTGTAACCGAGGACTCAAGATTTGAGCGAATTGTGTTCCGTAGTAGATGGGATTTAACGAAGAAAGTAGTCAGTAACAAAACATATGACGATGACCATCTGGGACGCGTTGCCAGAAATGAATACTATTCTCCTTGGGAGGAAGCCGTAAACCAATCTTCAACCTTATATCGATGCCACCATCCAAGCTGAATTTAGTAGGATTGGCTTCGAACCCAATTGGCCGTAAATTTTTTACCGTTGGCTATTCTATGCAACTCGGTCATTAGTAATCCCTACCATGACCCGAATCCCATACTTAGCCAATGATATCATCGCGCACTCCTCCGCATCAAACAGCTAATTTCCTTCATTATACCATTGTCTTTGAGTAGCCCCACGAGCATGTCAAGTGGCTCGACGTCGAAGGCAGAGCCCGAGAGCCGCCTGCATTTCTCACCGAACACCGTAGTTATTAATTATACCAAGTGATAACGATCTCATAGTACCTATCGAAAATGAAACTTCGTAATGATGAAATCTATAGAAGATATGGAGGATTAGATCACGAAATCCTCGTTACTCAATTAATAAAATCTTTGGGTTCTCGGTTTACCGTATTTATTTGTTGTTTTAATGATAGATATAAGAACTCTCCCACCATCTAGCTTAATAATAGTGTGAAAAAATCGTTTGTTTTAATAATGTTGGAGTCATAGTAAAGATGAAATGAACAAAATAAGGGTTAATGCCCTAATCTTCCCCATCATGGGTCACTGTATTTCACTCAAACTCATTTCCCACTCCATCTTTGCCTCGAGCTCTAATCCCTCGTAAAATGTGTCTAAATCCTCAATCATTAATTCTCCTAGCCATTGGTGCTAAAGATAGAACAAGCTTTAATCTTCAAATAGGAAATAACTATATTTATCCACCATTGTGAATGGTCTAGATCCACTGTGGCAAGCATCCAACACGACACACTCGCTTGGCTGTTTTCGATTAAACATCGGAAAAGAAAAATGCTTCTCGCTCGTATTTGCCAACAAGAGGGAATAAAGATGGTGTACAACAACTACTTCCCTCACCTCTAAGATATCCGATTTTTTCCTTCTTTACCTTATGAGATTCTAATTGAAGTTCACACAGGCAAACGATGTAAAGATGGGTCCTCACAAGAACTCAACCACAGTAAGTCAGCGTGATATGTTGAAAAATATTTTATAACCGTCGTCGTTTTTATATGTCGCAGTTACGTAGGTTCTAGTTATTCCAAGATTTTTCTAGTTGTAATATCATAGATATGGTGCTTTCAAGCTATCGCCGATGATTATCCAAGTTCTCAGAGGCTACAAAATTTGACCATATGACCCTTCACACAATTCCAAGCCACCACAATTGCATACTATCACACCGTGCTAGCCCCGATTTCTCTTGCTAATCCTCGAGCTCCCCCAACAAACGATTAGATTAAGATGTGTTATTTTGTGACCATTGCTTGAGATTTACGCTCATAGGTATGTCCCAGCATCCATACAAATCTTCAATATGAGATTGCTATAATTGTTCGAAATCTTCAACAACAACAAGGGTAATCACTGCATCAACATCTACTATCCGGTCGTCGCATTTGGTAGAATGGTTACTCCATACGACCATTGTACAATAGGTGTGCTATTTATAAAGAATTAGTATTTCTATTCATTGTATGCATTATTTTAGCAAAATATTTTATGAGAAAAATGGAAACAAAATCATGTACTTAAAATAGATTAGAAAAAATTTGTTTTATCGTCGACAATAAAAATTATTCTAAAACGTTAAAGGCATCTTAATTTCGATTCTCACGATCGCACGAAGCACGGAGGAGAGTATAATTATTCTAAATATGGTGTTTTATTTGTTATCCCTACCTACTCTACGCTAATTAAAATTAGAGATTAGTTACGTGTAATCAAATAGCCAATGTAACCATCCACAACAATATTACCAATATGTTCATCGTGAATTTTGTAAATGAAAAAATGAGAATATGCAAAAATAAATAAATCTAACCATTGTAATTGGAAACTACCTAAATAAAAAATAAAAGAATGATCTAATTGAGTATTTACTTGAACTACTGTTCGATAATGCTTTGTAGGCACAATTTCCCTTGCTCGCATCAGGTGTCAATTATTTTTCATCTTCCTCGATCTCCCCGTTCGAAAGAATTGCCCTATCCTCGATGCATAGGAATCTTAGGATGTTGAATCTTTTATTCATTGTTGGAGGAGTACTGAGCTTCCGGCCGGTTGTCAAAATCTCCTCTTTCGTAGGAAGAGAGATCCCGACTTTGCAAGGATCTCGAGAGTTGTTCCAAGCTAATACTCATCACAAAACCATTTGACATACATGGGTTAATAGAGAGGTTCTTACAAAGACTAAAAACTAAAATTACAATGAAAATAAAATAATTGCGTAAAAATCACAAATTGAAACAATTAAACACTCACACCGAAATAGAAAATAATTACTCTTCACAAGCCAGCATAAAACACACACTTGCAATTGAAATTCACACTTGCAAGTAAATTGAAATTCACACTTGAAGAAATTGAAATTGTGGAAATTAAAATTCACACCGCTCGAAAATAAGAGATCAACCAAGGAAATTATTTATTTCAAGGCAATCTGAAAACATATGCATAGAACATACCAACAACTAACACTAGTGCATTTTTTGAAAAGGGGGGTTATGAGTGGCATTTTACTGTCAAGTTACATAGGTTCTACTCTCTGGTTTAAATACCCAATTTTACAAACAAGAAAAAAGGAAATTACTTAAACCAAATATTAGCAGTAATGCTATTTTAATGTTTCAACAACGCCAAAATGTAGGGTGTGACAATATGGTCATTAATTAACTGCATTGTAGTAGTTGCCCAATCATTTAATCACAATCCGAGGATAGCAATTTACGAAACACACGAAATATATGCAGGATCAAGGCGGTGATTAAGATAATCTAAATTTCTCGACCGAAAGTAAATAGCATGAAATGAGACAACTAAGAAAGAAGGAATTTCAAAAGGAAAACAAGAACATGAAGAGAACTTAGCTGGACAAGATTTCTAGGAGCTCAAAAATGGAAGAATCATATCACACTATGAGAAATGGAAAACATAACAATGAAATATTACAAAATTATTATTCTAATCATAACCGACTATAACTTAATTACCACTAATAATTAACCTAAGAATCCACTCTCATGGATTACTCAATAATGACTTTCATGAAGAGAGAGCACTCTCTTTTATACATGAATTTCCTTTGAAAAGAGGTGGTTTCACTCATGCGTATCCACTATTCTCTCAACCATTTTGTTGAAACCGTAATTCACTGCTTTCCTTTACACATTTCTCATCTCATTTCACCTCTTTCATCAATTCATAAGCCCTAATCAATGAAGAATGTTTAGGTTTGTCTCAAGGATACATACAATTGATTGACATATTGTATTTTCAAGTGATTTTTGCTATTTTAATAAATTTTTGGCAGAGTCATTATGAATGTGCTCTTCTTGTTTCGTAGTCGTACCGTACATTCCGCTACTCTTGTGGTTGAATATGTTACGGTGTCCGTCGAAGGAATGGTCCACATGGGTAGTCCTTTTAATCCCTCCTACATGGATTTCTTCCTATCCACAAGGACTAGATCAACAAATAAAGAGGCCTAATCCGATGGCTTCAAAGCTCAAAGTCAAGAGACTATTTCTACGTAGCAATTAGGACTTGATTTTTCAGATCAACCAGAGTCCAGTCCCAGCTTTACTATAATTCGAAGATACACCCGTAGCTATCATTATTCATAGCTAGTTATGCAAATTCCTTATAAATAAAGGTTCTATGGAACCGAGAACAAGCTAAGTTTTTTAGCACAAGTTCGTAATTACAAGGAGATACTCTATTTTCTAAAAATCTATTTCAATAATGACGATCAATTTCGTATGCCGTTTTGATTAAAGGAGCTAAGGAGTTGACCAACCTACAGCAAGAGGGACCCTGCTACTAAAGCAGGTTTTTTTAATTTTTCTAGTTAGATTTGCTTTAATTCTCGTCGTTTCCACTTCAGCTTTTCCAGACTAAATACAACCGTGTAGATTTTCCTTCCGAAACGTTCTCAGAGATAAATTTGCCTTCGTGATTGGGATAAATTTGAAGTGTTGAGAAGCATGGTTGTTTGTGCGTCTCCCGTTTTCATAGTCGTAAATTGTCGTGTTTTAACTACATTTATAAAGTCCATTTTTCCTATTTTCAAAAATCTTATATTTAATGGTTAAATGTCTTACGTATCTTCGTGGTTGAATAGGTTTCATTTCCGTCATTTTCTTGCAAAGAATTAAGTGCAATTGACTATCCTCAGAGCTACCAAGGGGGTCACAATATTCGTAATTGGATGAGGACCATGTTGGTTATTCACTTAATTGGTTGTAGATATAAGATCCTTATTTCATTGCAAATAAAATAATCTTTTTGAAAGGTTATCTTCGCAGCCTAATTTGAACATACTTTGTAAGATAATTAGATGATTAGATTCAATGTAGTGGTTTCCAGTTATTGTAATTTTTTGCTTAGATGATGCAATGATTGCTTAGATACATTACCGTAAGGGGGTCACTCTCCACATATTGGGTAGATGGAGTAATTAAAGCATCTTAGATAAATTTCAATTTGTTTTCTTGTTTTCTCTTTAGATTTTAAAACAACTAAAGTACACTTGATTTCATCTCATAGGCTTGGACGTAATCATTGAATGTGAAACAACCTTAAGTACAATAGTTGACCTTCTTTCATTTTCTAAATCTCAATTTAGTCATAGATCCATGGATTAGGTTTACTCACTAATTGAAGTACTTGCTTGGCTTTTTGTCCAAAACTAGGTCTTAGAACTTGTCCATAAACTTCGGTTTCTTTCATATAAAATTAACTTAGTTTCATAATACTCTCCTTTCTTCCTTTCTAATTAGATTTATTTTCACTTTTCTAAAAGCCTAATATAGCATACACTATGACTAAAAAATAAAACCCCCAAAACAACAAGAAAAACACAAACAACGAAGTAAGAGAAGGGTCACTTAGGGCATATAGTGCACCACACTTCATCATTAATAGCCCCGGTTGATAATTAATGGAAGCAATTTAGGAACACTAAATTTACTAAACATTTTGGCGTTGTTTTGGGGAAGTGTAACTAGGTAGCCTTATTTCTTACATCCCAAAAACAATGATACACAGAAAGAGATTCTAGGGGCAAATTTATAAGAGGTAAAATCTTAATCCCCATAACACCACTCACTCAACCCGAAAGCCAAGAAGTAGCACACCTCCCTCTCAAACCTATATTCCATACTATAATAGTCACAGTTTCCGAAGTTTTAAGATCAGATACTCGCTAGAGGATCTCCCACTTCATACTCCGAGGCAATCTTGGCAAAGATACTAGAACTCCAATAGAAGGAATAACTTTTTTCACTTCCGTCGTGGGAATATATTCCACCTAAGAGCTAGAACCGCAACGAAGAGGAAGAGGAAGAACCTTTCTTCAACATATCATCGATAGAAGAACCAAAAATAAAAATTATCCCTTCAAGCCGAACCCCGTACGCTCTCAAGAATCTATCAGTAAGGTGAAGAGGAAGGAGGGGAAGGAGAAGGGGAAATATTCAATGGAGAAAAATCCTATTATTTGGAGGAGGTAGAGCTGAGGAGGAGATAGAGGAAGAGGTAGGGGAAATGAAGAAGAAGGTAGAGGAAATGTAGAAGGAGAAGGTAGAGGAAGAGGTAGAAGGGGAGTTGGAAAGTTCCTTTGACTCCTATAGGCAGATGAAGAGACAACAGTCACGTGAAAAACATTCAACTTATGTCTTTCCAAACTTTCATGGGCCGAAAAGTGAAGACCCCGAGACATTTTTGTTTGAATTTGAAGTTTTGCGTAACTTATGACTATCTACAAGATACCAAAATCTAAATTATTTCTTCAACATTGAAGGAGTAACTAGAAGTGACCATGAGTCTAATCACTAGGTCTATTGAGTCATGGAGTGATATGAGAAGAGAATTTCTAGAAAGGTATTTGGACTATTGTATACCTTTTAAGCATAAGGAGGAAGTGTTTAAAATGATGCAAAGTGAGGGATGAGTAAAATTTGGAATTTTCATCGGAAATATTCAACTATAACATCAAGAGAGCAAACATGGAGAATCTAGACCAAGACACTTTAAAAGCTCTTTATCAAAAACAATTAGAGATGAATGGATAGATATCCTTAACATGATGGGGAAGGGAGACATATCTCAACTCATTAGCTAACATAGAGTAACTATGTATAAATCTCTCAAGAGTAAAATAATTTTTTTTGAAAGGACTAAGTGACCCTGCCTTTGCAAGGGTAAAACTAAAATTATGTACCACTAGTATAGGCGTAAAATTGGAAACATTCTTGATGAGTTTAAACTCACATTCTAGGGAGTCTTATGAGCAACACACCGTTAAGTTACAAAACAAGCGTAAAGTTGAGATCGATGCCTTAGCAATCTTCTCGTCCCAAGTGAAGAGAGAAGCATGCCTTAAGAGAATGTCCTCTTGATGCAAAAGTAATAGAAACTGTGGTGATCTGTTTGAGAACCATGAGACCAAGAGTTGTCCTTCAATTCTCGGTTCACGAGGCCGTTCTTTCAAGAAGAAACTACTACAAATCCTACATAATCTCTTTGATTTGTCTCTAGAAGACTCGTGTGGGCCTCAAAATCAAGGTTTAATAACCAAATGTCTAATCAACCCCCACCAAATTGGAATTCTTATGTTAACCTTGGCCTCAATCACAAAATCACCATCAACCTTGGGCTCAAGGGATGCAAAATCCCTATGGAAGGTTCTCCTAAAGACACGTATCCACCAAATTATCCATACTAATCAAATTTTATCCAAATTATATCCCCCAACAAAATCCTCAACAAAATCCACAACCTCAATCTCAAAATCAAAATCCACCACTTTCTCTACCATTCCCTCGAAAACCAAGTCGTTTACTCCGCTGCCTAGTACCAAACCCCAATAATAAAAACCCTTAGAATACCTATATGATAGAAGGTCAAAAATTTCCAACTTTATTTAATTACTCCTCTAGATCTTAATGATGTCCAACTTAGATCTTGAAGGATACTTGAAAAGAAGAAACCTTTCCGTGGTAATACAAGAATGTAAGATAATTTGGAGGAAGATTCTTTGATAAAATATTAGAGGTTTTGAAGAAAGCACATCTCTTCAAAACCAAAACATTGAAAAAGAAAAACAGAAGAACTAATGAATTCAACTCCTATGTTAGGGCAACCATCAACATCTACTTCTACACCTCCTTTTCCCGAAAGATTACAAATTGATATAGGTATAGAGAAATATATTATGTTACTTAATTATGATTTCTTAGATGAATTAAAAATGTTTGTATTAAAATCTCCATTACTACAAGCCATCAAAGAAATCCCAATCTTATCTAAACAAGACAAAGAGTTGCGTAGAAGAAACCAGAAAAAAGAAATAAAGAAGATTCAACTAGTAGAAAAATAATAGACATAATGATGGGAAAGATTGCCATTCCAAAATATCTAGATCCCGAAAGTCCAATTGTCAAAACACATTTCAATGGAATTGAAATCCCAAACACACATTAATTGATTTAGGAGGAGCAATAAAACGCGAGTAAGCAAACCATGGAACAACTTAAGCTTCCTAATATTTTTTACACACCCACATTACTTCGCTTAGCGTATAGGTCTATAATCAAACTAGATGGTGTGTTAGAAGATATTTCTGGGTTGTCCTTATGATTCTGGGAGTATCCCATTGACTTTATGATTTTAACTCCTAAAATGATCTAAGAGGACATCCTCTTATACTAGGAAGACCTTGGTTGGCTACGTATGATGCTTTCATCGACTGTAGATCCGTGATATGTACATCTCTCATGGTAATCAACTAAGAAATTCAGTTTGTATCCTCCAAATAAGAACAATCACAAGAGATAGATGACAAAAAAAAATGGATTGATGATGAAGAAGATATACAACTTCTACACTATTTCAAATATTAGTGAAGATACCATCTTGAATACTTTAGAAAATTTTGAATCATCTCCAGTAATATGGAAATGATCAATTCTAAGAAAGACCCAATATTGAATTCTTGTCATCTAGGCAGTATGTCTCTCTTTACCTTATGGAAGAATTTGGCAGCTCTACAATTGAAATGATTTCGTGGAAAAACCTCGAACATAAACAAAAACTTAGAAAAATTACAACAAGAAGAGCTAGTCAAAACATTATAGAAACATTCATTCGCATATGCATGGGAATGCATCGACATGAAAGGGATTAGTCCTAAGACTTGCACTCATCACAAGGCTACATAGAGGAAAATTGTAAACCTATCGCACAACCTCGGTAGAAGGATGAATCCAAATCTTAGTGAGATTGTCAAAAAAGAGTTGCAAAATTGTTGAATGTCAACTTTGTCTATCCCAATCGTATAGTCGTTGGGTTTCTCCTTTGGTGATCAGACCCAAGAAAAATGGTAAGTGGAGGTTATGCATTGATTATCGAGAATTGGCAGCTACTCTTAAAGATGATTTTCCTTTACCTTTTATAGATCAAGTGTTAGATATTTAGCCGAAAAAAAGTATTTCTCATTCCCGGATGGTTTTAGTGGTTATAATCAAATTCAAGTCGCACCTCGAAGATCGTGATAAAACCAGACCACCTCGTCCTTGGGGAACTTATTCTACCGAGTACTACCTTGACTATGCAATGCACCCGCACATTCCAAAGTGTAGTACTAGGAATTTGTTCTGATCTAATACATGATTGTGTAGAAGTATACATGGATAACTTTATAATCTATGGTAATTCATTTGAAGAAGCTTTAGAAAACTTGGAAAAAGTTTTAAAAAGGTGTAAAGAAGCAAACCTTTCACTAAGTCATGAGAAATACCAAGTGATGCTCATCGAAGGGATTGTTTTAGGACATCACATTTCAGAGATGGAATTAGAGTATATGAGTCAAAAGTTGAAGTCGTCTCCAAACTATTAGTTCCAAGTTGCTTTAAATATGTTAGGTGTTTTCTAAGATTTACAGTATTATAGGAGGTTCATAGAAACTTCACCAAGATAGCATCCCCACTCTTCAAATTACTCACCAAAGATTGTGAATTCAATGGATAAACTATGACTGCCAGCTAGCATTTGAAACCCTAAAAGCAAAATTAAGCACCTATCTTAAGAGGTGTCTAACTGAAATTACCTTTTCATATCAGATGTTTTTTGCATACGCCTCTAGGAGCCGTGTTAGGACAAAAATACCTGATCCATTATGCGATCTACTACAAGTAAAAATTTGACTCCTCCAGAGTTAATTATAACGTAATCGAAAAATAATTCCTATTTGTTGTTCATGCTATCAATAAATTCGTACATTACATAATGATATGAAACCTTTGTTCATTGTGTATCACTGTAGAACAGGTATTTAATGAATAAATATGTTACTAATAGCAAGAGTTATAAGATGGTTATTTCTCAATAATTTAACATTACTATCTAGAGAATAGGCCTAGAAAATAAAATATAGTTGTTGATTTCCTATCTATAATCCAAAATATCAAAGACAACACTCAAGTTGAAGATAATTCTCCAGATGAATATCTCTTTGCAATAACTACTCAAACTCCTTAGTTTGCGCATATTTCCACTACTTAGTTTCAGAAATTACCTTCAAATATGAATGCTAGAGAGAAAATAAAAATCATCCAAACAAGCGAAAAAATTTCATGGATTACTAATGAATTGTATAAGACAGTCCAAATCTTATTATCCGAAGATGTGTTCCGTAAGATGAAATTCCCCAAATTCTTAAGGTATGTCAAGAGAACTCTATAGATTTTGCTGACAAGAGGACAACCAATAAAATTACTTAGGATATTATTACTATCCATCTTCAAAAGATGCTATAGAATATGGGCTACAAAGGTGGTGGACAGCTGTCAAAGGGTAGGGAAACTGCTACTTCAAATGAAATGCCATTACAAACTTAGGTACATATCGAACCTTGAAAAATGGCTTTGGATTTTTCGGACCTTATTAATCCTCCATCTAAACAAAACAAGTATATCCCGGTATGCACAGATTATGTCACACAATGGGTAGAAGCTAAAGCATTACCTTTTTCAATGAATCATCTATAGTCAATTTTCTTTTTGAGGATATCTACTCATTTTAAAGTCTTACAAATTGTACTGCATCAAGGCTCAATTTACATCAAAGATGGTGCAGAAGATGGTAGAAAATTAAGGAAATCAAGCATAGGAAGTCTAACCTACCATCCACAAGAAAATGGTCAAAGGAATCTACCAACAAGGTGATTGAAGGAATTCTCACAAAGACTCGTTCATCTACATAGAAGAGATTGGGAAGAAAGGATTCCTAAAGCCTTATGGGCCTAAGGTAACTACTTGGAGAAACACAACAAAGACATACTTTACGAATTTGTTTATGGGAAACAAGTCCCGTTCCCCATAGAATTTCGTATCAAAACCTTCAAGATGGTAGTCCAACTAGGACTTGATTTGACATGGCACAAAAGTATTTAATTCTAGAAAATGAGCTGAACTAGATGAAATCGTACAAGATGCACTCTTAAGAACCAGCATAGTCCAATAGCAAAGGACTGAAATGGCATGAAAAGTATATCAAAGAGAAAAAAAAATTTCAAGAAGGAGATCGGATAATTTGTCGATCTAAAATTCAAGATTTTCAAGGGAAATTTCGTACCCATTGGCTTGGGCCATATGAGATCGAGAAAATATTTTAAAATGGAGCGTGAAAGATTAGAACAATAGATGAAGAAAAGGTATCTCTTCAATGGTCATAGTGGCTGAAAGTATACCATAAAACACTTTCAAGAGAAGAGTTTGTCTCAAAATTTTAGAATAACATTGATATGGAGTTAGTGAAGAAGAATTCTTCTTCTTCACTAACTTAGCTTTAACTTTCTTTGATTATATATATATATATATATAATAAAGTATAAAGTATAAGTATGAAAACCAATTAATGATTGGCATACTAAGGCAGAAGTACAAGATGAAAATCGAACTCTCTCGACATCCCGTACTTTCATTTTTCTTTTTTCTCACAATTAAGTATTCATGTTTTCAAAATGCAAAATGTGACTCATTTCATTTCACTCCATATTTCATCTCATTTGCATTTTCATTCTATTTTCACTTTCATTCCATATTCATATTCCATTTCACTCCATGCCCACATCCATACTTCATAATCTTTTGACAGCCTCACATTCGTAGCGTATCATATTATGCACAGTAATATCTCCGTAGCTGATCCTATTCTCGTTACCAATCTGATTTGGTGCAAACCTATTACAACAAAGAAACAAGATGTTTGCAAGAAGGGACTATGTTCTAAAGACCACTACAAAGCCAGACAAAAAGGGAGACCAAGGAACCACACCAAGAAAACATACAAGAAGGTCAAGTTCGAGGTAATTGCAGAAAATTATTTTAATAGCAAAAAGTTAAAACATGAAATAGGCAAAATGTGTATAATCATATGTTTCCTACAATTCATCATTCGAATTGATTAACCCCTATCATGAAAAATCTCGACCATATCCCTTATCTAACGTTCCATAAATATCCATCATTAAACTCTTGATTAATGACTAAACGGTCATAATCATAAACGTGACCTATTAGGCCTCATCTCTCAAAGATCTTATAATTCCTTATTTCCTACAAGTTCACCATAAACTCTCCATCGCCCGTAGCCGTTTTATTCTCTTCCACAATTTGATTACCTCCATCATTCATTCACTTCCATCACACTTTGCAACCAACCCATTTTCAAACACAAAAGGTAATTCTAAAGGGGTTATACTCTACACAGAGAAGAATGGGTCTAATTGTCGAACAAAGCCAGAGGGAGTCAAATATTTGGAGGGATATCCACAAGTCGTGAGCTACTACAAACAAGTAGGATGGTTGAATTTTATAGAAAATTTTGATGGCTTCCATAAGGATATTACCAAATCGTTGCCGCATCTTTTCATGGGGAATATAGACAAGTAAGGAAGAAAGAGGTATGAAAATTATTGTACATTTACTCATTCTTTTACCATAGACATACTCCTTTTTGCCTTGGAAAGGTAATTTATCGTAAGAATTACAATAGAATTGGAAAGATTTATGTTTAGTACAAAAATATGACTAAAGGTTACTTTTTGATTGAAAAAACAGGAATTCGACGAGGGGAATAGCTATACCAAAGGCGGGGTTGAAATTAATGTAACTACTGCTCCATCAACGTTGAACCATATCCAGCCAAAGGCGAGGAGATCCGAACGAATTGCCAAGAAAAGGCAGGGGACAGCTCGGCCTCAGTCAGAGTAAACAGGATGATATCTAAACAAAGAGGAGTGAATCCCTCAGGATCCTTCGATCCTGAGGGATTGCTGTTCAAACTTATCTTATTCCTTGAATTTTCCGTCGTAAGATTATTAATAAACCATGTCCCGCAGTGATGGGGATTTGATTGCTATTTTTATTAATCGGTTCAGACTTTACATTTTCTCTGTTATATTAACTCTCTGTTTGAGATAAAACTTTCTGTAAGACTTTATGTTGGTTTAATACAAAGCACACGTTTTATTTACCTTCTGAAATTCTGAATTAGCCCAGCAGTATTTCACTGGCACTAAGGGCCCGGCTCTGGTGGAATCACTTCGTTGTTTGTATTTTAATATTTGTTTACTGTCGTGTGGAGTGTATTTAATGTTTGAATTGGTTTATTGCTGACTGGATCAAATACAGAGTCATTTTTGTTTCACTTATTTACAATAATCACAATTCGTTGTTCGATTATTTTGCTGTTATCATAAGGCTTCACTGACTTGTATCTTATTCGAGTTGTTGTTCCTTTAGTTTATAATCTGTTATAATTGGTGGTTGCATGGTGAGAAGCTGTCGACAGAATTGAAGCATATAAATCTAGTGCCTTGAATATGTTAGAATCGTAATTTCTGTTCAATTCGCGTTGTTGTTCCATTTCTGTTCATTACTTATTCATAGTTTTTGACTAGCAAACAGATGAGTTGTAGTTACACGCTGTTGTTCCTTTTCAGATTGTGTTTCTTTTAAGTTTCTTTCATTGAATCTGCTTTCGGTTTGATTGCTTTAAGATCTCCAACTGTAGAGGATAGAGGCTTTAGCTTCCAAGTTCCCAGATTGGTCATCTTGCATCGATTTCTAAGGGAAAGAGTTACTGCTACTGCATCCCTGATCGATGTTCTGCAAAGATTGAAGTAGTTTAATCTTTCCATTCATGTCACTTTAATTAGGTTTCTTTTCAATCATTGGTTACTTTTGTTTTTGTTATTTTATACTACATCTTCACAGCATTGCTCTTAGACAATTGCAGCCTCAGACAGAGTACATTCTTGGAATAAGAAGACGCTCCCAGATTGATGATTAATGTAGACTAATTAGGTGTTAAAAAGATACCTTTTTATGACTCGACATTTTGGCGCCGTTGCCGGGGAGAGTGTATGCCATTTTAAAGGAGTAATGCACAGCTGATTTTCTTCTGCTTGCGAAGAATTGGGTATTAAAGACAGAAGGTAAGAACCTGCGCACTGGGCAAGAAACACACTTGCTCGCAGCCTGCTTCATAGCAGAAGTAGGTAAGCTTCTTTCTTTAGGTAGGAATGAAGGTTTGTTTATTTGAATGAATAAATCAACTAAGCGAAACAAAATTCCTCCTAAAACTGAAAAACCTAAGGGACCGGTGACCCTTGGGCGCACAACCTTTATTGACGAAATCCTTAAAAGAACTGAATCTCAGCCATCAGTAGGATTTAAAAGAACTACTTCTAGACAACCTACTAGTTCCCTTCAGGCTACGGAATCACCATTTGAAGCCTTTGCTGAGATACACAGTCAAACAGAGGGAATTGAGCAAGATTCCCAAGAAATTGAGAATCTTTGCACAAGTTTCCTTCAAGAAGGGAACGCTAGCAATCTCCGAGAAGGAGAAGGGGAAACGGGAGAAATCACAAACTTGAAATATCCCATTGAAACTGCCCAAACAATAAGCAGCCTAGATAAGGGAAGTGTTGTTCAACTTATCCGGAACCAAGGTGCTGAATCACCTCAAACAGTAAGTCGACAGGAAATACTTATTATCCCGGACAAAGGGAGTGTTGTCAAAGCTATTCCTGCCCCTGCTCGTCAACCTAGAAATTCCTTGGAAATCCCAGAGGGATATTGGCATATCTTCGATCAAATGGCCCAGAACCAAAACCAAAATCAGCAGCAGACCTCTACGCTGCAATATCCTATAGTAGATACTGCAGTCAATGCACCCATGAAAGCTATTCCTCTGCAACATATTCCCACATTTCATGGCTTAACATCAGAGGACCCAGATGCGTTTTTATTTGAGTTTGATGTGTTGTGCAGAGGATACGATTACACCACCGATGCCCAAAAACTAAAACTATTCCCTTCTACATTAAAAGGGGCAGCCCTACGATGGTTTATGGGGGTGTCATAACTGATTGGGATCATATGAAAGCTGCATTTTTGAAGAAATATCAAGATTACTGCAGGTCTCGGGAATTAAAATATGAGATATTCCAGATGACAGCAAAACCAAATGAGACCTTGGAAGAGTATGTGGAACGGTTTCAATATAATCTTCAGAGATCCCCTTATGCATCTTTACCCTTACCTGATAATGTTTTGAAAACCACATTAATAAGGGGAATGAAAGATCAATGGGTTGAAACATTGAATATTATGGGAAAAGATGATACATATCAGGAAAATTATCCTAACATCATTGATTTGTGTATCAGGTGTTCGAGGGGAAATACAAGGTTGAAATCAGCAGAACGTGATACGATCACAAGAGAAAATAAGACCTCTAATGAAGGTGTGACGCGTGTAGATATTGGAAATCTGTTGGAAGACTTTAAGACAGACATACTTGGGACTCTAACAACACAGTTCAATATTATGCAAGCTAAACAGAAACAGGCAGAACCAGAGCAGAACTTGGCAATATTCTGTCCCAGATGTAGAAAGAAGAACAACCACAAAGAATGCTCGTTGGATGTGATTAAAGTCTGCGCCATTTGCATGAAATATCACCCTATAGAAGGATTCCTTCGCTTCCTGGCCTAAAAGCAGTTTATAAGGAGGCAGAAGAAGAATCAGAAGTGGTATGTCTGCTCAATTAGCACCGACAATGGCAGCCACGACCATCAGGTATGCCAAATGATCCATTTTCTTTTCAACCTCCTTAATATAATGCTCAAAAATATAGTGGGATGTGGCATAATCAACCATCTTTTCCTAATTGGTCACAATAGCCATTACCTCCCACATCTTGGCCAAATCAAACAAATCAAAATAATTGGCCTAGCTTTCCTTTCTACCCACCTTTCTGGCCTACACAATGGTCCCCCTCTACTTCCCAGAGTCAAGCCTGGCAGTCAAACTAGAAAAAACCTACAAATCAACTAGCTGGATCAATTCCTCTCTCTCAACCTACACTGCTAGCTCCTTATACAAACCCCCAAACCAATTTAAGACCACAAATCCCAGCCCAACCCAACCCAAACCCAAACAATAGGCCAGTTTAGTCTGTCCAAATAATGGAACCCCCAGAAGTAGAAACTAAACTGAGGGAGTGTAATGATCTTCAATTAAGGTCTGGGCGCATAGTCGAAACAGAGAGAAACAATGATGTCAACATTGAAGATCTGTTACCTGTAGAACAAATAGTACAAAGTGAGAAGGAATTTCAACAACAAAATCAACAACGAAGTCAACAACAAGTAACAACTTCCTCTCCACCATTCCCAGAACGATTAATTATACCTTGTCCATTAGAACAACCTAATTTTGATCTTCTTGGAGAATTAAAAAATTTGTGTATAAAAATCCCTCTCCTCCAAGCTATTCAAGATATTCCTATATATGCAAAAACTATTAAGGAATTATGCATAAAGAAGCCAAAGATGAGAACAACAACCAATCCTACTGTCCAAATAGTCGGTACCTTATCTTATTTATTATCAAGAATGGAAACACCCATCAAATATGAAGACCCAAGAAATCCTATAGTGACAGTATCAATCGCCGATCATTTCCAAATGCCTTAGTTGATTTGGGGGCAGCAATTAACATTTTAACAACCACCACCTGTCAAAAACTTGGCATTACATCACTGGAACCAACAACAACCTTGTTGGAATTGGCTGACCGATCAGTAGTCAAACCAGAAGGTATACTACAAGATGTAATGGTATCTGTAGATTCCTGGGAATACCCTGCTGACTTCCTGGTTATCAATCCAAAGAATCGACTAGATGGACATCCGTTAATTCTAGGTAGACCTTGGTTGGCAACTGCCGATGCTTATATTGGATGCCGACAAGGCAACATGACAATTACAAGGGGAAATTATGTTAAGAATTTAGCCCTATATCCCCCAGCCCAGCCAAGTCTATCAATAATCAAAACAAGAAAACCACCTGCATCATATCTTATGGAGAATATGAGATCGCCTCTAACTATAGAAAATGCTCTTGATTTTAAAGATCAAATAGAGGATGATATCATTAATAATTTTATTAATAAGTCACAAACCAGATCTCATTTGCAATGTCACATGATCAAAGAAGCATTCGATAATAAAGAAGAAGAAGATCCTTTCAAAGATATTCCTAATCAAACAATACCTACTACTTCTATGAGCAATAGCAAGGTTGTAGAAATTGAGCCGGGAAAAACTTTAAATATTAATAAAAATCTCACTGTTGAACAAGAAGAGAAATTGGTCCAATTATTACGAAAATACAAAGCAGCCTTTGCATGGGATTACCCCGACATGAAAGGAATTGATCCTCAATTGTGTACTCACCACATTTACATTGAAAAAGATGCAAGACCCATTCGCCAACCTCAAAGGAGACTAAATCCTCACCTTAAAGATATTGTGAAAGAAGAATTACAAAAACTATTGGATGTTAATTTCATCTACCCAATATCTGATAGCAAGTGGGTCTCTCCATTAGTGGTAGTACCAAAAAAGAATGGGAAGTGGAGGATATGTGTAGATTACCGTGAACTTAATAAAGCAACACAGAAAGACCACTTTCCCCTTCCTTTCATTGACCAGGTATTAGACACATTGGCAGGAAAGAAATTCTTTTCTTTCCTTGATGGCTTCAGTGGGTACAATCAAATCCAGATTGCCCCTGAAGATCAGGACAAAACTACTTTTACCTATCCATGGGGGACATTTGCCTACCGAGTCCTACCTTTTGGCCTATGCAATGCCCTTGCTACGTTCCAAAGGGAAATTCTCAGCATTTTTGCAGACTTAATAAATGAAGGCCTCGAAGTATATATGGATGATTTCACACCCTATGGGGATGACTTTGAGCCTGCATTAGAAAACCTAGAAAAAGTACTGCAAAGATGTATTGACACTAGGCTTTGCTTAAGCAATGAAAAGTGTCTTATGATGATGACCGAAGGAGTTATCTTAGGGCATTATATTTCAGTAGCTGGAATTCAAGTAGACCCGGCTAAAATTCAAATACTCTTGTTAATTCCTACACCTACTACACAAACAGAGGTACGTAGCTTTCTTGGATTTTCTGGTTACTATAGAAGATTTATAGAACATTATTCTCGAATAGCTGCACCTTTATATGCACTGACTAGGAATGTTGATTTCATTTGGACAAATAAATGTGACAATGCCTTTAATGATTTGAAGAAGCTCGTTTCAACAGCCCCAGTGCTAAGTGGCCCAAATTGGAATTTGTCGTCTAAAATTTCCATCTCGATGCCTCTGCATACGTAAATTGGAGCAAGATTGGGAAAGAGGAAGACAAGAAAACCATATGCAATTTACTATATTAGCAAAATATCCCCTGCTGAATTAAATTATACTGTGAGCGACAGGAGAACGAAAACACTGAAGCTGGAAACCCCCAGGAGACTGCAGGGTTAACTGAGAATATGATTCCAGGAGAATTAAGCCAAGGGCACATGAATGTATAAGAGGAGCCCCGAGGAGAAGAACAAGAAGAGAATTTTACTGAAGACATGGCTGATATGGGCCAAAATTCTGTTGAGAAAACAGGGTCAGACGAAGGAACGACTGTTCCATTAAGAAAGAAGAAGAAAACAATTGAGATTGAGAAGCTTCGAAGGGAGCAAATAAAACTTCATAAATTAGTTGAACAGCTCACGCAGACCATTAGGGTTCTGAGAATGAAATACATGCCCAAGGGAGCCCCTAAGAAAAGAAGCATTGCTATCAAAAGAAGCTCGAAAAAGAGAAGAGTGACCACTGATAGGAACCCCCAAATTACAGAAGAAACCAAACCTGAGACTAATTATGAGGATGCGGAGCAATAAATAGCTGTTCCAACACATGAAGATGTTCCAGAGGAACCGATTTTGAGTGAAAATATGCAATCTAGCAGTCAGCACACTTTCAGTGAGCCAACACTGCTCAGACTTCAGGAAGAATTGACACAGGCCTGAATAGAAAGGCGGAGACTGGAGAAAGATACTGTCCCAAGAACACGATATCAAGAATTGTAGCAACAAATGAGAATTATTCATGAAGCAGAAGTTGAAGCTCATGAAAAACGACAGAAAGCAGAGGTAAAGGATGATAAGGTAACAAACCAAATAAAATTAGCCTACACTCAAATGGACACTCTCTAATCCTTGTATACTGATGTCTTAGTCTGTAGATGCCCCGCCAAAAACTATGCTCTATTTTTACTAGAAAGATATTTACAATTAAAGATCAAGGCAATTAGGGTAGGGAAATCCATAGAGATAAAAACAATAGATGACTTGATATCATGCTGCAAACTTTATGGGATCAAAGTACAACGCTTATTATGTGAATTTTATTTGCATAATCTAATACTTGAAAATGACTGTGAATCAAACCCTAGCCCTTTTATTGGAGATGTTCAGTTTCAGGCATTCATTTCCTTTGTTGTAAACCAATTAAAATGGTTTAAAGCTTATAACGCCTTTCAAAGGAAGGAAAATGGATTAGATCTATGGGTCAGAAGTGAACCTCAGAACCCACTTCAATTTTGGGCTAGACAGAAACGCTTGATGACAAGGGAAGGCGTTACCCAAACTTTGGGGCCTGTCCATAAATCAGTCATTTTGAATGGAACAGATTATTTTTCATCCATTAGGAACCAAGCCTACATAGCAGCCAAAGTCCGGTGGAGAACCTCGAATCAGAATGTGCAAACTAGGGAACCATTTAATTATAGAAACTTTGGGCTAGCTGCAGACTGTCTCATTTCCTATAGCCATCTTGTTTTAAAAGAAGGACCATATTGGTTAGGATGTATATTTCGCAGCCCTATTGTATGGTACCCTGCTTCGGATTACAAAGCTATTTATGAACTTCCTGAAGGACAGAAAGAACATACTTTTGAGGAATTAGCTGCACTCCATGGTTTTAGGCCTGTGGATGACAAACCTTATTCGGCTTATTCTTTGACTGCTCTCCATGTGAACTATAGTTTTCATGAGGGCATGAAAATGATTAAGCAGGGGGGTATGTTGGGCAGTGAAAGAGGTATGGAATTATTGTACATTTACTCATTCTTTACCATAAATATACTCTTGTTTGCCTTGGAAAGGTAATTCATCATAGGAATTATAATAGTATTGGAAAGGTTTATGTTTAATACAAAAAGGTGACTAAAATCTACTTTTTGATTGAAAAAAAAGAATTCGGAGAGGTGAACAGCTGTACCAAAGGCGTGGTTGAGAACAATCTAACTGTTGCTCCATCAGCATTGAATCATATCCAGCCAAAGGCAAGGAGATCTGAACGAATAGCCCAGAAAAGGCAGGGAACAACTCAGCCTCAGTCAGCACAAACAGAACGATGACTAAACATAGAGGAGTGAATTTTTCAAACTTATCTTGTTCTTTGATTGGTCCGTCGAAGATTTGATATATAAAACCACGTCCTTTAGTGACAGGGGGACGGATCGTTATTGTTATTGAGAATCGGTTGAAAGACTTTACATTTTCTTTGTTATATTAACTCTCTGTTTGAGAGAAAACCTTTCTGTAAGACTTTATGTTGGTTTAATACAAAGCACGCATTTTATTTACCTTCTGCAATTATGAATTAGCCCAGCAGTATTTCACTGGCGCTAAGGACCCGACTCTGGTGGAATTACTTTGCTCTTTGTATTCTAATATTTATTTACTATCATGTGGAGTGTGTTTAATGTTTGAATTGGTTTATTGTTGATCGGATCAAATACGGAGTCATCACTGTTTCATTTCTTTACAATAAGCATAATTCGCTGTTCTATTATTTCGCCGTTACCATAAAAGCTTTATTGACTCGTATCTGATTTGAATTGTTGTTCCTTTAGTTTATCATCTGTTATAATTGATGATTGCGCGGTGAGAAGATGTCGACAGAATTGAAGCATAGAAATCTAGTGCCTTGAATATGTTAGAATTGTAATTGGTGTTCAATTCGCATGGTTGTTCCTTTTCTATTCATTACTTATTCATAGTCTTTGACTAGCAAATAGATGAGTTGTAGTTACACGCTACTGTTCCTTTTCAAATTGCGTTTTGTTTAAGTTGCTTTCATTGAATTTGCTTTCGGTTTGATTGCTTTAAGATCTCCAACTGTAGAGGATAGAGGCTTTAGCTTCCAAATTCCCAGATTGGTCATCTTGCATCGATTTCTAAGGGAAAGAGTTATTGCTACTGCATCCCTGATCGATGTTCTGCAAAGATTGAAGTAGTTTAACCTTTCCATTCATGTCACTGTAATTAGGTTTATTTTCAAGCATTGGTTACTTTTTTTTTTGTTATTTTATACTACATCTTCATAGCATTTATCTTAGACAATAGCAGCCTTAGACAGAGTACACTCTTGGAATAAAAAGACGTTCCCGGATTGATAATTAATGGGAGATAATTAGGTGTTCAAAAGATACTTTTATGACTCGACAATGAGATTGGAGACATCAAATTCACAGGAACAGAATAATTTTTGGCTGAAGCAACAGAACTCCCAAGGCAAGGAGAACGATGGTTCAAAAACAAGGAATTTCATAATGAGTCTTGGAAGGAGATACTTAAAAATACAGGTATGGATGTTTCAATATTTAGAAAAGGAATTCCAAGTACTGCTTTGAAAAGTAAGTGGAGAAACATGCTGCTAATTTTGCAAAAAATTATAACATGTGAAGGGAGTTTTTGAACTATTTATGTTTACCATACCAGGTTATTAATGAATTTTCTAGAAGATGGTGAGATAAATTTACCTTTCTTTTTACTCAATAGTTTAAAGAGAATGGCTTCCAATGTCCAAAAGAGAGTTAAGTTTTTAGAAACAACTCTGTATTACCATGGTTTAGTAAAAATGTTGATTGAATTCCACCTAAAGAGCATAGAGGACAATTGGGAAAATTTTCTTGTGAGAAATCATTTTCAAGAACAGGCAGAATCACCACCTAAGGAAAGAAATGTTAGGAGAAGTAGAAGAAAGAAAACTGACATGGTTATTGAAAACAAACTTGACACTCCACCACAAGAGAAAGATGAAGAACTAATTTCTGAGAAGTTATTAGAAATTAAAAATCAAATTAGGGCCAAAGGAAAAGAAAAGAAAGCAAGTAAGGATATTGATAAAGAGGATGAGAATCCACCAAAGCTGAGAAGGAGCTCTAGACTTCGAGGTATTATGAAAAAGACATTAACAAAGGAAAAAAAATTCATAAATATAGAAGATGAAGAAACCTCTGTTCAAACACCTGTTAACAATTATCCTACGTTCAATCCTCAAAACTCTCCTCTATATCATTTTGAAGAAGGCCCTAGTAGAAGATCTCCTGGTATAGACCCAGTCCAGCAACAAATATATGATTATGTGGAATCCTTGGAAAGAAGAGCCTCAATGAGTCAAGAAATACCTATCAATATACAAGAACCTCCAATTGAAACTCTTAAGCAAGATAAGTATGAATTTGAGATATTGAATAGGCACATTAAAAATGAAAATGAGGTTCTAAAAGAGTAGATCAAGTTGAAAAATACAATGAATGATAACTCTACTCTACAGCTAGAGATATTACACAAGAAGAACATGAAACTGAAGAAGAGGAACAAGAGGTTGAACAGAGCTCTCATAAACCTCAGATTCAAATTACTCATGAAAAAGCTAAGGGTGACACTGACTTCCAAAAGAAATAGAAGAATAAGGCTGGATGTTTTGGCTGAATTATTAGAGCACATGTAGTAAAGGAGAAGAACTTAAAATTTTGGCAAATTGCATGAGGGCATGCAACAATTTTGTAGTGGGGGTATGTTGAAACCCATAATTACCCTTTCCTTTACACATTTCTCATCTCATTTCACCTCTCTTTCATCAATTCATAAGCCCTAATCAATGAAGAATGTTTAGGTTTGTCTCAAGGATACATACAATTGATTGACATATTGTATTTTCATGATTTTTTCTATTTTAATAAGTTTTTACAGATTGGCTACAGAATGCAGCCTGTTCTGTAGCTTACCAAACGTTCCGTAGCTACTCTTGTGGTTGAATATGTTATAGGTGTCCGTTGAAGGAATGGTCCAAATGAGTAGTCTTAGAATCCCTCCTACATGGATTTCTTCCTATCCACAAGGACCAGATTGAAAAATAAAGAGGCCTAATCCGATGGTCAAAGCTCAAAGTCAAGAGACTGTTTCACACAGCAATTAGGACTCTTGATTTTCTCCGTAGCAAATCATGAGTCCTAAGAGTCCCAGTTTGATTTTAATTTGAAGATACACCTGTAGCTATCTTTATTCATAGTTAGTTATGCAAATTACTTATAAATAAAGGTTCTATAGAACTGAGAACAAGTGAAGTTTTTGTAGCACAAGTTCAGAATTACAGTGAGATTCTATGTTTTCTAAAACTATGTTTCAATAAAGAAGATCAGTTCCCAAATGTTGTTTTGACTACATTTTTGAGGAGCTAAGGAGTTGATCAAACTAGTAGCAGAGGGCCCCTGCTACTAAAGAAGGTATTTAATGTTTTCTAGTTAGATTTTCTTTAATTCTGTTCATGCTTCATTTCCAGTTTTCCATAGATTAAATACAACTGTGTAGATTTTCCTTCCGAAACGTTCTCAAGGAGATAGGTAACTTTGTCTTCAGGATTGGGATAAAAGTTGAAGTGTTGAGAAGCATGGTTGTTTAGTTTCCTGTTTTCATAGTTGTCAATTGTTGTGTTTAACTAAGCATTTATAAAGTCCATTTTTCCTATTTTACAATATCTTATATTGAATGGTTAAATGTCTTACAAATGCAGTGGTTGAATAGGTTTCATTTCCTGTCATTTGCTTGCTAAGAATTAAGGGTGTAATTGATTTATCTAAAAGCCATACCAAGGGGTCACAAGCTTCAGAATTGAATGAGACTTGATAAGTTAGTTATTCACTTAATTGGTTGTAGATAGAAGATCCTCATTTCATTGCAACAAAATAATATTTTGAAAGGTTATCTTGACAGAGCCTAATTTGAATATACTTTGCAAGGATGATTAGATGATTAGATTCAAT
Source organism: Pinus albicaulis (assembly GCA_034641835.2). NCBI lineage: Eukaryota > Viridiplantae > Streptophyta > Pinopsida > Pinales > Pinaceae > Pinus > Pinus albicaulis. The sequence goes on from JAXQQM020085605.1 coordinate 80,955, forward strand.
ATAGTGTTTGAGTTATTGTAATTCTTTAGTTTAGACAGATGCAATGATTTCTTAGATACATTACCACAAGGGGATCACTGTCCACATATTAGGTAGATGGAGTAATTAAAGCATCTTAGATAAATTTCAATTGCATTTTCTGTTTGCTATTTTAGATTTCAAACAACTAAAGTAGAAATAGTTGATTTCATCTCATAGGGCTTTGACCTAATAATTGAATGTGAAACAACCTAAAGTACAATAGTTGAACTGCTTTCATTTTCCAAATCTCAATTGAGTCATAGATCCATGGATTAGGTTTACTCGCTAATTGAAGTACTTGCTTTTTGTCCAAAACTAGGTCTTAGAACTTGTCCATAAACTTTGGTTTCTTTCATAGAAAACTAACTTAGTTTCATAATACTTCCTTTTCTTCCTTTCTAATTAGATTTATTTTCACTTTTCTAATTAGCCTAAGATAGCATATACTAAGGACTAAAAATAAAAAACCCCCAAAACAACAAAAGCAGCAATAAGTAAGATAAGAGTCATGACACCCCCATTCATGAGTTTACTATTACTGGTTGATAATTAATGGAAACAATTTAGGAACACTAAATTGACTAAACACATTTACCATTATTAAAAAATATGATCCCTTTAAATACTCACACATATCTCTCATAAATATTTAAATAATATATGCTACCCAAATCTCCATGATTTTCTCCTTGTAATAAGATTTGAATATTTATCTCCTTGAAATGGTGGAGGAGATATTCAAGAAGTCTTTTGAATTAATCCTTCACATATTCCTACAAATCACAAAGGTCATCCATACTTGATATATTAATGAAAAGCATATTAATTTTCTAATATTTAATCATTAATTCAATTATAAGACTAAAATGAATAAAGTGGAAAATAATAAGGAATTACCCAAGTATATTGATGGAAATGGTATACTGAAGGGTTAATGGGACAATGAAATGTAAGGAAAAGGTGAATGAAAATGGGACATTTCTAAGGCCCAACAACAATGACCACTCCTACCAAGCACCGGTGGATTGGTACACTTTTGCACCAAAACCACCACTACACAAAATCAAGCATTCAAAAATACCATAAACTTATCATGTTAGATAATTAAACTAGATTACATAATCGAACACTCAAACACCAAATAGAAGACATAATCAAACAATCAAGCACCAAGTATACGCCATAATAAAACTCATACCATAACGTATCTCAAAGGAGGCTATCTTGTCTTCAAAATAAATCTATATTAGCACGAAGTAACTTCACAAACATATCAACTCAAACATAAATAAGGCCATGATATCCATAACAGTAATTAGCTAACATTTCCACATCATAAACTCATAAACAATTATCATTCATGTATAACAATCACATATGCATATCCAGTCTAGATTAGTAAAATCACTATCACAATAGGTCGACTCTGAATGTCATAACCATAATCATATACATAGGTCAATCAAAATTATCACGATACATATAACATTAAGATCTTAAATGCAATAAAACTAATCGTCAAGTTAACTAACATATAACATAATAATCAATTTAATACCATGCATGAATAACCAATGCATGTACATATGATCACACTAATTAACTAAAATCTATCATGTATATGCCCAAAATTCATACAACAATAGGTTACTATCATTCATGACTATCCGACACATGTGCATATGACTACACTGATCAACTAGAACTTATCATACATATAACCACAATGAAAATAGAATGATAAGCATACAAGAAACCCTAATTCTTATAAAAACCATTAACCACATTCTTGCATACCCACCATACAAACTTGTATTACGATCTTCTCTTACGGTGAGATCTAGTGTTGCAACTTCGCTTTGATGATCTGCATCTGCTTCTCTATCTTAACCAAAACATCAACATCATAACAACCAACAACATCATGATGAAAAAAACTACGTACAATGACCTCACAAGGCATGTTTGACCTACTATACATGCATAAATATAACCATAATTCATATATAACTGACATACATTCATGACAAACACATCCCAACAACAACATCATCAACTTCCACGTGGCGACACAACGACAAAAATGACCACCACCATGCATACACAACAAGCACATAGTCCACAACATAAAGAAAACATATGCAAATGACATGTCTGCATGAAAAACACATTCCTCCCATCCAATCCAAGTATTGAACCATGCTATGATACCACTCTGTAACACCCTCCTCCCACATTTACCCAATTTAACTGCTCCGTCTAGGTAAACATGTGATGAGAGATTACTATGATCTGATTCAACCTCCTAGGTCACCTTAAGGAAGTGGAAATGAAAAACCACAACCAAATTGATCATCCACATAACCAACAAAACCAACAAGAGCTACCCCACCTTTTCAAGTGACCAATCCCTGAGGAAACTCAACAATTCAACCTCTTAGAGCCCTAGTCGCTCCCTTGCCAAGCCCTCTAAGTGATTGTGGGTCCCAGTCACTACCATGAGCCTTCCTGAGTGCAATTGTGGCCTTTTTATTCTAGTGTTATGCCAGCAACTACGCGAATTAAGGATGAATTTTAGGGCTAGGACCCATTCACTGCCCAGAACTTCATGAAATCTACGAAAATGAAATGAAAAAATAGAAACAATAATGCCAATGAAAATGAATCAATAGAGACTTGACTTTACCCTTACTAGCCAAGAAAGGTGTTTCGCCAAACATATCAGAGAGATGCATTCTACAGGTCATAATAATAGATCTAAGCATAGGGGTATTATACTTATTTGATAATAACTAAGAAGCATCGATGCCTTATCACATTAGCTGCATTATCATCTATTAGGTCATATATTCATTTATCATTCATTTACAAATCAAACATGTTGAGAACCATACATTTTCACTATCATGAAACACATTCATAACCATCATATAAGAAACAGAAATAGTGAGGATACATCAACCATAAATTCCACATATAGTCCAGTACATTTACACATAAATTACCAAGGAAAGGAACTCTTATTGATGAATGCAAAAGCCAACCTGGTGTGGGACTACCACGTTCCAATCGACCATAGATTGGCTGAGCCAAATCTCTCTTTAGCTAATAACCCCCATGCCATATTCCAAGCATGAATGTGGGATTCAAACCAAAATAATCGAGCATGGATTCCCGAGGCCAAATCACCTCACCCTCATCAATAGAACCAGGCTTTACCGTAATCCTCACTGGATCACTAGGCCATAAAAAATCATGGATGCCACCAGATTTATCCACCTATGCCATGAGGAATTTTCCTGTATCCTAGGTCTCTAGGATTTACTATAATCCACAGTACAATCCAAGGATCACTAGGCCATAATCGAGACACCATCCTCCAGGATTTACCGTGTATCCTGTCATTCACTGGTAAAGATTCCTTGGTGTGATCAAGGGAAACTACCTCTAGGATTTATTGTATATCCCACCATTCACCGGTCAAGGATTCCTAGGCCCACCGAGGCACACAATACATGGATTTACTGCAACCAAAAGTTTGTTTCAAGGGTCTCTAGGCTAGTGGATTTACCACAATCCACATTATGGTTCAAGGATCACTAGTCCATATGTTATTTCATTAAGAGATCCACCTCACTAAGTTTTGAATCTATCCGATAATCTAGCTCAACCAAAATATGAGAACCCCATCACACCATGGTTATCTAGAAATGGAAAGGCTAGGCTAAAAACATTGTCACACGTGGAAAAAACCATGCAAATGACAAAAAGAGAACCAAGAACACACATGCATAATCGTGCATGCCAAATCTAGCAAGGAAATCACACATGCAAATAGATACCTACAAGTAAACCCGTTGTAGCTGCTTGATCCAGCTCTTACTTTCTTGATATTTTCGTCCTATTTTTCTTCTTTGCATTTCTTGATCCAAACCTGAAATGGTCCAATAAAACTCTAAGTGTCCAAGAGTGTGAGAGAGAGAGAATAGAGAGAGAGAGCTCCAAAACTGAATTGACAAAAAATTGAGCAAGAGCTTGCCTATTGATCCTCATAAGCCTTTTTATCAATGAGGCCTCTATTTTCTTCATTTTCCATTATTTTCCTTCAATTTTATCCTCAAATGCAACCTATGACTCTTCACCTTCCTTTTCTCCTAATTTCCATTATTTTCATAATCAAAATGCCAATTAATTTCACATGCCTTTCCAAATCCTTTTCCATTTCCTTTGCCATTTTCCTTTAGCCATAATAATCGAAATAAACACCCACTAGGATGTTTTTCCCAACATTCATCTTGGAATAAGTTTCACATAACCGTGATTATTATTTTTCATTTATTAAATTTTATTACATGGATGTTTCACAAGGAATTACATAATATCAAAGGAGAAAGGAAAGAAGGAGGAGAATGATAGATCCAAATCTCATGAGAGATCTAAGTCTCTTTGAAAGGCCAAGGAAATATGTTGGAATTTCTACAAGGTCAAGAATTTCAAAATGTAAGAGATAAATGAATGAATTTGAGGATGAATATGAAAAATATTCTTAAGGGAATGGTGGACATGCTTTTGCTACAATATTGGAAACACATGCATGTTATTAAGTGTGGTTGATAGACTCTAGATATTTTTTTCATGTGAGTTTACATCATGAGTGGCTTTTAGTGTATGCGAAATATGATGGTGGAATATACCTTATTGATGAGTCTCATCTTAATGTAGTTGATCATGGTAGAGTTGTGATTAGGTTCCTTGATGGAAAAGTGAAGGGGGTCAATGGAGTTATTCACATTCTAGATTTGGCACAAAACCTACTATCAATAAGCACACTAAATGATATGAGTGTGTAAGTTGTTTTCACAAATGGATGGTGTAATATGGTGTGAGAATCTATGGTTCTTGTTGAGGGTGTTCAAGTCAATGCTCTCTTTCAACTTGATGCATGCTCAATTCAATGCAATAGCTCCATACTTATTGCAATGGAGATGTCCATATAATATATATATTTGCAATAAAAATCAACAAGAAAGCAAATTTTGCATCTACACTTGATAATCATGCTATCTAGGTACTAAAAGGAACTCTTACTTTAGAGATAAAGTTATAAATATAGAAGAAAATGTTATCACACTAGAGAATCGACCATGTAGGTCACAAAGACCTATGACACTTGAAAAACAACAATATGTTTTAAGGATTGACTATTTGTACTCTTTAATTTTATTTCTACACGAATTATGTATATGATAAATAAAATGGTTTGCCATATTGGACATATATCGAATTATTTATAGATCAAATGAATCTTATGGGATATTGGACATGGTTCATTCGGATGTATGTGGTATTCTTAAAGTTATTTCAAATGTAGATATTTGGACTATGTCTCATTCATTGATGATTATCTTTGAAGGACATGGGTATATTTTATAGGAAGTAGATGTAATCCATTTATAAATTTAAGGAGTTTAAGGGTCTCTTGGAAAATTACATTGGTAGGTGTTATCACTGGAAAATCGGACAAGCAAAGATGACATTATTTAATGTTAGGAAGAAGGATTTACAGGGAAAAGAGACATTAGAGAATCTAAAGTATTTAAAAATATCTAAGATCTGAAAGGGAAAATCAAATTGTGCACAAAAGGAACTACTCAAATGTGCCTTCACACGTAGAATTCTTCGATAAGCGCGCCTTTGTGCGACTTTTCTTCAAAAAGCCGCGCAGTCCTGAGAGTGGCGGAAGTCACTTTCTGGGACCACAAGGCACACACCAGTACATTGATCCAACACTTGAGGCCGCCTAAGGACAATCGCACAAGCTTCCTTAGGACCTCAAAGGAGCATACAATGGAATAAATGTGGCACACAATGGAATCACGCTCCTCTCTTGGGTCACCATCCACAATTTACGAAGAGAGGGAAGGAGGATTTGAATTCTCCTATAAAAGGCCACCAAGAGATGAACAATATGAGAGCACATTGTTATGTTGGCTAGAATTTACCCAAGCAATATCAGCAGTGTGTGATCCATATTAGAGATAGAGGGGACCTAGGTTGTTGGCCATCCAAAACTCAGGTCCACCATGGTGAAAGGAGACATTAGCGAGAAGGTAGCTTAGAAGTAAAGACATCTTTGCATCGGGACTAAGAACCCCTAGTTCTAAGGGCCTCTTGGCAAGTGGGTTAAAGTTTCATCCTAATTTTGTAATATTCCCAAATTTTCACATGATATTTGGAATATTAGAGTTCTTAATAGACTTTCTTAATTAAGTAAATAAAATGGTGGAGGGACCCATAATCCTCAAAGATGAATAAAATCCACTTTTGATGTGTGTATTTGGATATTTCAGATCTAGATCTACATAATGGAGTAGTAGAGCAACTACTTAATGTGAAAGGATTGGAAATCATGTCTCATTAATGAGATAGATCATGGAGGTTGATACAGTCAACTAAGATCTTGGAGTGGATCAAACATAAGATCATAGAGCATTTATGATGAGATGATGGAGGAAGTAGTGCATTAATGCACACATGATGGAGAGTGTGATAAGCACATTCACACATGATGGAGATCATGAAGTGAAAATGCAGTCAACATGGAGACCTATGTCCTAATGTATAACACAGTTATGAAGTGGGCCAAGGCATAAGAAGGCTCATAATCTATATAAATAAGATGAAGGCAACATAGAAGGCATGTTGAAGATTATTGTTTATGTATGATCTGTTTAGATCTGGAATTTTCATGTGACATTCCATGCTTTCTTTGGTTGTTTAGCTAATATTGCAAGTGTTGTTTAGCACTGGGTGTTCCTAGTCAGGAATCCCACCTCTTTCCTTGAGTGATCTCTTGGGAGAGGATTGTACTTCATTCATCATCAGGTATTGGTGCCACAAATATTTTCTTACTTTCTGCAAAACATCCATATTCAAAAATTGTACATTTATGAATATCAGTTTGAGAGGAGGAGGTTAACCTTCAATATTTCAGCTGAGGAACCAGTGAAGGATTCATCCTATCACCTTGAGCTTCAAGATCAGCCTTCCAGTGCTTCATATCTATATCATGCATTAGGCCATCTATTATACATCTCCCAACAGCAGCAAACCCTTCAGGAATTGTGCAGTCCAGTCTTGTAGATCCAAGGGAGAAGGGAAGTTGCTAGCATTTTAGCTAGTAATCTAGTGGAGGACCATTCCTTCACATTGTATGCATTATTTCCATAAAATCTGAGCTATATTTCATATCTTAGTAGTAGGCTAGAGAGCCTCCTTCCTTTACAATGCAGTTTTCATGAACATTTCTGTAGCAAAAACTGCAACCTTCTTTGGAGGATTGAGGAGCTAGATATTGAGCTTTTAGCTTGTGGATCTAGAGAAGGGATCAGCCCTTCAAGCTTAGATATGATCTTGTGACATATTTCAACCATCTATTTATCATATCTAGCTTCATATTTGCATAACCCAGCAGTCAAAGGATAAAACTCTAGGAGGGTGATTTTCCAAAGTTGTAGATCTGGAAAATCATTTCTGGGTTATCTTCGGTATCCATCATTAGAGCTTCAGATTTATGTAGATCTGCATTTTCCTTTTCAACCTACAGCCATATATTCATATTCTACTGAAGGGACAACGCAGTATTTGCTTCCAGCATCTCTCCAGTTACATAGTGCTAGTTGTAGCGTGTTTGCAGGGTGATTTTAGGCCATTTGTTTGGCTAGATCTACTCACATTTTGTGCATCGTGTAACTGAATTTTATCCTATATAATAAAATGGATCAGTTATTCTATCTATATTTGTGTTGATCATAAATTTACATGTACATTTTATGTGTTATAAATATTGTGTTTGTGTATCAATGTGTTATTCCATTTTGGGATACTACACATTTCCTACCAGCACTCAATAAGAGGAGACGTAAGAGCCACCATTTGGATTATTGAAGTTGTTTGAATCTATTTAGAGATTTTTTGTTATTTTTTTTAGTTTTATTTTAGTTTTAATGTTTGAATATGCATGCTATTTCTCTATCTAGTATGTTTATGTTTTAGCATGTTCCCCTAACTTCCTTGACTCCATCTATTTTCTGCATGTGACCAATAACTTAAGAGGGAAAAACCACCTCTCTTAAGCAAGTGTGATTTCAAACATTTGTGCACCAAGCACACCAACACAGGATTGGCGACTCCACTAACTACTTTTATTTCCAAGTTTATGTGGTTGTGCCTTTTTGCAGAGACCTTTGTTTTTGCTGTGGAGTTGGGATGGAATTGCCCCCTTTCTCTCCTTCACTGCTTGGCTTATCCTTAGTGACAGGATGAAGCAGAAGAAGCTCCCAAAAATTACTTGGCAGGAAAATTGCGCGCATTTCTCACATACAAATGTGCCCAGGGCATGCGTTCATAGGTGACCTGCGCGCAGAAATCACGCTCGTTTCATCCTTTTGCACACAGAAACCGGAGGTGGAATTTTCTCCACTATTTCCATATTTTTATTTCTTGTAAGAGTGACTGGAAGCGCATAATACATCTTCCAACATTGTTTGAGGTGCCCCGCAACCTATAAAACCTCACTCTTAGCTGCTTTTAATAGCCTAAGTGTTAGTTTTATTTCAAGCTGATTTTTGCAAAGTTAACACATAGTTTAAGTAGGAGGCAAATTAACTTACATTCTGAAATAATTTATGTTTTGCAAAATTTAGGTACCAGAACACCTAGATAATTATCCAAGGTAAGTGGTCTAATTCCATGCATGCTTATCTAGTTCTTTTTTCTAGTGTAAAAGTCATTAGTTTAGTTCAATTTTTACACTAGGATTTTGGGACCAGGGTCGAATTATCGATAGAAGAGAAAGTAATCTTTGCTGTCTTTTCACCCTCCGGTGATCCTAGGAAAGCATATGAACACTCTCTATTGATAACTCACCATCTCCCTATAGTTGATCACATAGATTAACTAGGAAAAATTGAAAGCGACCCATATCCGCACATGTTTTTCATTCTAAGCAAGGAACAATAGAACATAGTTTAAATAGGGGATTTTGAAAAGGATCATCGCATATCCACATGTTCAAACTATATGCTTGTTCACCTTTTTTTCACACACATCCACACCCTAAGTAAAGTAAAGACACCTCAAACTGACTTAACAAAACTCACTAAATTCTCCCCACAGGGGCCATAAAAGAATTTATAATCTAAGTTAGGATCAAGGGGGTACGCATCCAATAAGACGCCTTGGTAATTATTCATATTGAAACATAGAATTTGAATGTTTAGGTAACTTTCAAATCCACCTATCAGCCCCATAGAAAATAAAACCTGAGCGCAGAAGAGACCCGATTCAGAGGGGGTTAGGCTTAGGCGCAGTGCATGTGGTATCAGTTGGGGCTATTTGACCCGGCTGATACTCGGTACTGTTAGATGAACTACCAAGAAGCCCAAGACTCGAACACTCACGTGGGACGACAATACTTAGTGGCCAAAATTAAGGCATCATTTCCCTATAGGTGACGGTGCAGGCAAGCACTAGATCCTCTACCCTTACCTTGGTGGATTTTCTTCGGTTGACTAGGGGAGTCGCCAGTTCCTTCAAGACATTGTGCCAACATTTGTAAAATATGTTCTCAAGGCCCACTTACATTTGAGGGTGTGAGGATGATTAGATATTCTAGGATTTGAGTATCATATGCAAACAACAAAAAACCATATTTTTTTATTGACTGATCACATAGTATTAATCTAAAGGGAAAATTTATTTTAGTTTTTCTTTATTTTATGTATGTGATCATAATTTTTCTTTGATTATAATCTCTATCCTCTCAAATATCTCCAAAGCCATACCTAGTCGACACCATAATGTACCCAATGGGACCTCATCGATTTAGATTTCTTATGGACCTCCCCCCATTACCGAGAGGCGTTCGAGGTCTTTCACCATTTAGGCGTCAAAGACAGAACACTACCACCATTATTGGTTCATCCTTTATTGGGGCATCTTTTGTTGGGAACCCTAGTTGATCTCCCAACACCACATTGGTGAACACGGGTCACCCCACACCACTCCTCCCACAAACCCTAGCGAGCAAAGGAGTGCAACCCATTCCGGAAGCCAGTTAAACGCACAATAGGGAACGCCATAGAAAAAACTTATTCCTAACCATAACATTATCTTTTCACAAGTCGTAATGGCTACAACCTCATAGTAACCTTTTCTAGCTTCATTAAATATGCCAGAATTAACCAAGTTGACAAACAACCCCATTGCACACAACCTCATATGGCCTCCCATGCCCACGAAGCTCCCTTAAGGCATTCCAAAGTTCGAAGGAAAGCAAGCGAAAGACCCAAGAAATTACGTTATGAATTTCCACCTGTGGTGTTCGTCTAACATAATCGTTGATGATACTATTCGACTAAGACTGTTTCAACGCACTCTAACTGGAGTAGCAGTGAAATGGTATGTGAGAAACCCTCTGCTACACATGGAACCTTGAGCACCCTCGCCACTATGTTCCTGACCTATTTTCAATTACCCATCCACCACAATTCGGAAATGGAGTTACTAACCCACTTTAGGCAAACCCCCACCATCAATATCTCGCACCATCTCCACGAATGGCGGCGGCGTAAATGAGTTTGTCTGAAATCTAACTCGATGATCTGAATTCATAGACATGTTCTAAAATATCTCACGCGAGTTTTGAAGGATGTGGCACAAAAAAGCCATATCCGAAGAGGATGCCATCGATGAGTCCAACGACTTGGTGATGTCCCAACGATGTGAGGTATATTTACAATATCTGTCTGGCTCGCCCACTTTTGAAAAAATTTTAAATAATTGTGAGGCACGTGACAAACTTTGCGGACGGTTTAATTGGGTGATTGAACCCAAAAATCACCAAGCAACAACGTTCAATACACAGTTACACGTATGATTCTTCTAGACAACACAACCGTACCAAAGTCATCACGAGGACTCTTCGCAAACTTTGACCGTGAGGGTGTCCATCGTATCACCATCAACATGGAGACCTGATAAGTCGGCCTTACAGGCCCTCATTGAGTGATCTGATCTTTGCATATTCATTTTGGTGTCTCGCTTGTTCCACTTCGTTGCATTTCACTAGGAGCATGCCATGGACTGACGAAGGGATCTGTTGTCTTATGTTTCCTCATGTTTACACCTGCAGTGCTATTTTAAAAATTTTCCTCAAAAATCACTCAAAGTCATTGTCATTTCATTTTTGGTCATTAAAATGTCAATAAGTGTCTTTGGTCCTAGTGTCTAGGGTTTTTGAGTCATTTGTATACCAGTCATAAAGCCTGCAAGGTGAGGAAGGTTCCGCATATTGTGATTTTTTGTTTTATTATCATCGGCATTTAAAAAAAAAACATTTCTAGTCCAAAACTCTGTTTTGGAACTAGAAATTGATTATTATTATTGTTGTAATAAATTGTACTTATTCCACCAAGAAGAAAATGTCAAAAGCAGACCCCTGGTCTTTTCCTTAGCTGAATAGCCATATCCCTGCAAGAAGACAACAAAATCATCAAAATCGAGCTCAGAAAAGCCAAAAGAAGATTGTATTTAAAAATCCAAATGTGAAATTACAAAAACATTGTAATATGGGTTTTCAATTAGATTTGAAACAAATCTGATTGTGGAAGATATTTGCAGCATATATAAAAGCCAAACCAATTTCATTTGCACCAATCTACAGCACCCAAGTCGAGATTTGGAGTTGGAGGGCCGAATTCACGTTTAAAACTGCGTTGACAGGGTCTTGGAGCTCGAGCAACCCACCTGGGCGCGAGCGACCCACCTGGGCAGAGCGACCCACTTGGGTTATTGCCGCAGTGTGAACTTACAAGGTGAGCGACCCACCTAGGCCGAGCGACCCACGCAGAGGTGAGCGACCCACGCATCAACAGAGGTTCGAAAATTCGTTTTGAGCGCCCAGTCTTGTTTGGGATCGCCCCCATCGGCCTTCAAACAGGTTTTTAGCAATTGCTTGATGTTTTTAAATGCGTTGGTGGCATCATTGATGATTTCAAACACTTCAAATGGAGGATTTAAACCCCACAATCATGGCAATATCGTTTTTCAGGGTTTTAAAATGAATATGGATGGTTGCATGAGTTTGTCTCCTATTTTATGTCAGTGATATATCCAGCCTTGCATATATTATCAAAACCATATTATTCTCATACCCATTATATCATTGTGACCATTGCTATTATTTTACCATGTTTAAGACTTTCGTTCCATGGTGACTGTGGTTGTATTGTGTCTCACTGCCCAATGTTAAAAACACTCTCATAACTCTGTTTCATTGCCCATTGACCCTTATAACTCTGTTGTAATTGTTCATAGACAAACACATTCATATGATGCCATGCTCCCTTTGACAAGATTTTCTCAAAATTCTGAAGGTTGCCTGCTCCCTTTGGTCAAAGTTTCACTTGCATTTAAAACAGAGATTGTGCCTCTTTTCCAATCCCTTTAAAACAGAGATATTATCATGGTTTGTTTCCTTATGGTGTTTTGACGGTGGGGATATTTGTTGGGTGTTGAAACACACATCATAACTTTGTTTGCACTGCTTTCATATCAGTATACATAGTGCCAATAGCTTGGTCAGAGCCATGTTGGAGACAGAGTCAGAATATGAGCTAGGGTCAGGCAGTGATTCGGTGACTGAAGGTAATGTGCCACGGGGGTCCCACAGAGATCACAGAAGTGGTAATCATCGCAGAGAGGAGCCTACTTCTTTGGATCGGTTGCAGGCATGTCCATTAGCTATGGATTGTTTTCGATACTTGTCATGTTTCAGATTTTGTGAGATGGTTGCACAAACCCGGCCTCATCGTGAATTGGCCCGTTTGTTTGTTCTACATTTACGGGATGGCCGGGTAAGTCTTGCCGGGGTTGATTTCATTGTGTCACCCTTGACTATTGCTCAAGCCACTGGTATACCAAATATGGGCGAGGAATGGAACAAGGGTCAGCATTTAGAGAAATTTCACTATGAGCCATATATTAAAACTGGATATATGGGTTACTTGAGCAGAGTTTTTCCATTCAGATTCTTGAGAGATGAGTATGCACCGCTGATGAAGCTCATCATTCAGTATTTTAGTTGTGAGGGCAGGTATGCTCGTCTTTTCGCGTACCATATTCGTTTTTTGATGCACTTCACAAGGGTACGTATGATGAATATCCCGTATTTCATATACCGCAACATAGAGAGGATGGTGATGTTTGTGCAGAAGAAGACGAGCCCAGTGCAGCAGTACAGGAGTATATATCATTTCGCTTTGATCAAGATCATGGTGTCACATCAGTTGGTAGAGCAGGGCATCACATGGGAGGATTTCATTTCTAGAGACTTTTTCAGAGTGCCACAACCGCTTCTCGAGACAGTTCATGATGCAGGAGAGCCTTCACACCAACCGGACATACTTGAGGTCGAGCATATCAGCACTCCTTTGGTTCAGACATATCAGCGAGGCCACAGGGCCTTATTTGCAGCGACACGGCGAGTGTTATCTCCACGTGAGGTGGAAGGGGTCTTGCCGACCTCATCGACACGGCGAGTATTATCTCCACATGATGTGGAAGGGGTCTCGCCTTCTACTTCAGTACAGGTACAGGTACAAGACGGGGGCAAGAGGCCCATGCATGATGAGGGCCCATCAGGAGGCCGGGACACGGATTTGACAGTCATTGATGTTGATACGAGCTCCCCTAGCTCGAAGCTGAGGGAAGTCATCCAGGAGAAAAGGGCCGAGAATGACCAGCTGAAAGACCAATTGCAGAAGGCTCAGTGGGTGATTAACTATTTGGAGCAGCGCAACAAACAACTTGAGGATGAGCTCACATTTTATGAGGTGCGCCAAATCCGTGAGGACAGACAGTGGAATCGAAAGAGACCCGGTGACATGACACCGACTGACAGAGATATTGTACTCACGCGTGTGAATATCCATCTGGAGAAGTTGTTGGCGAAGGCCAATCGAGACAAAGACATGCTTCGCCACATGAAAGGCCATTATTGGGCTCGCATGCATGTGTGCAAAGCGAGAATGAAGATCATGAAGAGGAGGTTGCGCAAGGCACTTGGACGGCGGAAAAGGCCTAATCCACTTCGGATTTTGGCCGAGGCTTCATTGACTGGGCAGGACACATGATGGAGGACCTCCGCTCCGAATTTGGGCAAATTCGGAGAAAATTTTGTCATTTTCAAATTTTTGGGTAAAAAAAAACAGGTTTTGCAGTTACGTGGGTCGCGCGCTCATGCGCTCACTTTTTTTTTGGACACTTGCTGGAGGAAATTTTTACATTTTTGGATTTTTCATGGTTAATTATGCATCCTCTGAAGTCAATTTAGCATTTCATCAAAATCTGGATGGTCAAAAAGCTCAAAAACACCATGAAAACCACCTTGCTGCCACCTTTTGCACCAGCAGGGAGTACCTCTGGGAGAATGAGGTTTTGGAGGGTCAAATCAACTCCAAATTCAGAAATTCCACTTGGGTTGGAAAGTAGACATCCATGGCTTTCCAACGAGCTATCATGAGCTCAATTTGGATGCCGGGAAGTACCTCAAATTCAGCCTGGAACATGAGCGACCCACACGGCTCAGGAGCGACCCACTTGAAATTTTTCCTGAATTTTCAGCTGCCAGCTCAGTATTTCGCCTAGTATGGACCAGTTTTGCTTGTGGATAGAATTTTTGGGTTTTTATGATGTAAATTCATGTTTGGCATGTAACTTTGGCTTGTTTTTATCTCTTCTAGAAGATTCACTCTCAAATGAGTAAAAAATCATGTAATGGATCAGTTTCCACTCTTTTAGAGGCAAGTTGTTAGCTGCCTAGATTGTAGTTCCATTATTAGAATTGGTTGAAAATGATCCCTGAAGAGGGAATTCGACCCCTAGAGGTGGGGAAAGGGGTTAGAGTGATCTATATATTGTAATTTCTGAGGCATTCTACAGGTTGGACTCTTGGGATACTTTTGATATCATTGTACATACTTTTCATATTTTAGCTAAGGAAAGATCAGGGGTTTTGCGGCACTTGTTGGGATCCTTGTGGTGTTCTGTTCTTGATGGTGTTTCTTCTTTGTTTACTGTAAGTTTCTTCATGTTTAATGTATGCCATCCTTTCATATGCTTCTGAACTAAATTGAATGAGTGAATAAGGTTGAATCCATTGTTTACGGTGCTTGGCCTTTGAATTCAGTTAGTTCTATATGTTTTCAGCTGTTTGGAGAGGATCCAAGTTCTTCTTTGCCCTCTTCAGCTCCTCGTCGGTCTAATCTATCCATAAAATCCAATTCGAAACATCAGGATCATCACCTACCTCTCCCCAGCTTGAACTCTGCAAAGGTCTGACCTTATCCCCGGACCCAAAATTTGTTTTCCCATTACTCCGGCGAAAACCCAAAAAACCAAAAATCAAACATACCTATCTCTTTACTAGCCTAAAATCAGTTCTTATTGTAAGTCATCTCACATTCCATTGCTTATTTTCTCGAGATTGATGGAGAGAGCCCTCTCCTGTCCTCGTAGGGCTAGCTACGAGGCTGAGCGTGGTTTGATGTAGCCTTGAGTTTTACCTCATTTCAGCCTGAGGTAGATTTGAGTGCTAACATAGTGGCGACCATACTGGGGACGATCTCAATGGTTTGCTTGTTGATGTGTTTGTTCCATGAGTCTTAGACGGAGTCTGAAGTCACGCCAGGTAGCTTTCGAAACGCTTTTGTTATGCATAAGCGGAAGTAGATAAACGCTGCTTCAGTCGATCTCCGGTAAGCTTGTGTGTGCAGTACGTGATCTGTAAATCACCCCAGTATACTTATTCGTTCTAGACCCTTTGGATGATTGAGTCTAGAAGTCGAAAGGCTGAAAATAATTGACTGTGTTCTTTGAAATTTATCCCGAGAAGATCAATACACTGGCTTCAAGAAGGAATACTAGGGCGAATCCTGACCCTGATCCACCAACAATATTCGAAAATCCAAATCTGATTCCGAGGACCCTTAGAAAACAAGGAAGTCAAGAAATTTCTGAAAGAGAAAGCCAATTGAGTTTTGGGAGTTCCAGATTGCTTACCCGATCTGCATCCTGTCCTGTGAAAATCATATATGTTGATGAAATCCCTTTTGATGCACGGTTTGAAACATCCTTGTTCGTAAATTTTTCCGAAACTGAATTGTCAAGATTAGTTCCAGATCCATTGTTTACTGAAGATTTGCAATATAGATTTGTTTCACATTACCTGGATAGACAGTTGCAAAATTCTATTGTGGATACTAATACTCCTGAATTTACTGAATCTGCTTCACAAATTCTTGAGCCATCTGAAATTGCATCGAGTTCACGGATCCCTACTGAGCCTCCCTTTATCCCTACCATTCCGGTTCAGCCTGAGCTTTCTGATCAGCAATCAATAGTAATTTCTCCTCCGTCTCCATTGAATACATCTCGCAGACCTACTGCTCCTAGTCCTCCTGTGTCTCCTCGGCAACAGATTGTCATCAATCCACCAAGAGCTATGGCTGCTCGTTTTGCACCTCTTGTGTTACCACAGCAGTTGAATGATATGCCCGCAGACTATCAGAGCAAGATCCCAACATTTGATGGCACTCCACAGAGTCTTCCTGCACAACAGCATGTAGAGAATATGGCAGATTTCTTTGATCGTTTCGAGATTGATGAAGAGAATGTGAGTATGAGGCTTTTTGTGCAAACTTTTGGAGGAGAGGTAAGAAAATGGTTTAGAGCCTTGCCGCAAAGAAGCATCACTACATTGGCAGAACTCCAGAGGCAGTTTTTAGATCGATGGGAGATGAAAAAGGATCCGCTGCAGATTACTCTAGAATATACAAACATCAAACGTAATCCTGGTGAGTCTGTTCAAGATTATATCATTAGATTCAATACAGTGTATAATGCTATTCCAGATGACTTGAGACCGTCTAAAAAGTCTGCTCTCCTTAAATTCCCGGATGGCTTTGATCCGGAGATGGCTTATTCCCTTCGTGATAGAGATCCACCTACTTTAGAAGACATGCAGAAGGTCGCTGTTAGTGTTGAGGCAAATTTGAATGATAAAAGAGCACGGTTGAAAGCGGAGAAAAGAGTGACAATAAAGGAAGAGCCTTCCACATCTATATCAGAACAGCACTTGGCTCGTGAGTTGGAAAAGGTTTTAAAAAGAATGAATCTCGACAAATCAGAAAAACAGTTTCGAAATCCAAATTTCCGTGGCCAGCAGCAGCCACAATTCAGAATTAAGCAGCGTGAACAAAGAACTCAAGAGCCAGCAGCCCAACAGCAGATTAAGACCCCTCTTTTGCAGAATTTTGTGAGTCATGATTCCGATGATGATGATGATGTGTCAGGTGAGCAAAATCATTTCTTCACTCCCGATGATTTGCCTATCTATATCACTGAGGATGAAGAATATGGAAAAAGTTCAGTTGTTCAGAAAGATGAGGATTTCATCCTAACAAATGATGCTGATTTAGAGGAAGAGTCAGATGAATACCAAAGAGGATATATGAATGCATTGACTGCCCAGCAGAAACAATATTCATTGAGAAATCGAGATGTGCCCATAACTCCCATTCAGAAAAGAAAAGAAGCTTCAGCACCGAAGACAGATTCACCGATACCACAGAAAAGAGGAAAAGAAACAATCGACCCCGCAGCTAGTAAAGTATCATCAGCTGAGAAGGTAAATCAGTCAAACATAGTGAAAGACAAGGCTGAAAAGAAGGAAGTTCCAGTCAAAGAGGTTGAGAAAGTTTCAGCATTTAGTTTGGAAAATGAAATTTCCAAACTGAAAATATCTATTCCTTTGACGGAAATTATGAAGAACAGCAGTTACCGTAGTCAAGTCTCTAAAATTTTGAACTTTGATCCAATGATTGACACAGTAAATGTTGAAGATGATCAGCCGGAATTGATTTTTGGGCCTGCATTAAATGGTGAGTCTCCTGACAGTAATGTTCCTCCTTTTTACATCAGTTTGAGGCTGCATGAATATATATTGCACAATGCTATGCTCGATTCGGGTGCTTCGCACAATTTGATGCCAAAGGCAATCATGGAAAAGTTGGGATTAGACATTACAAGAGAGTATCATGATTTGTATTCATTCGATTCCAGCCGGGTAAAGTGTATAGGACTCATCAAAGATTTGGTGGTAAGTTTAGATCAAATCCCAGCGAAGAATGTTTTGATGGATGTAGTGGTTGCCGACATTCCTCCACGGTTCGGGATGCTCCTTGCAAGATCTTGGGGGGCAAAGTTGAAAGGTACACTTCAGTTAGATTTCTCTTATGCTACAATTCCAGTCTTCGGTCATATGAGAAAGTTATATCGAGAGCAGAAGATGAAATACATGATAACTAGCAAAGAGAAGCCAATCAATCATCCTGTGAATTATGTACATACTGATTTAGAGTCGTTTGTGTTGCTTGTTGATAGTTTTAATGATATAGAAAGTCAATTAGTTCAGGCAGAAGACATACCAGAAATCAATGAGAATTTTAGAGAAGTTTTGCAAAAAGAAAGAAGAGAAAAACAAGCTGTTTTGGAGCAATCAGCTGAAGACAATGGGCAGCAAACAGGAAAAACAGAGCCGACACAGTTTCAGCATTTAGAAGACGATGAAGATGGTCTTTGGACCATGGATTTTGATGGTGCAGTGGGCAGCGATGGTGCTGGGATTGGTGTGTGGATTCGTAGTCCATTTTCCGCTCCTGATAGAGTTCCGAGAAATGTGAGAGTGTGTTCTTACAAGCTTGCATTTGACTGTTCTAATAATGAAGCGGAATACGAGGCTCTTATTGCTGGCCTTAAGATTCTTAAGAAGCTGAAAGCGAAGAGGATTGCAGTATATGGTGATTCAGAATTAGTGATAAAGCAAGTTAAAGGTGAGTTTCAGGCTAAGCATCCTCACATGAGGGCTTACCGAAATGCAGTTTTGGATATTCTGAAGTTATTTTCTGATCATACTTTGACATGTGTGCCCCGCATACAAAATGGTGTTGCTGATGGACTTGCTAAGGCAGCAAGCAATCTTAAGATTCCAATGAATTTCAGCAACAAGTTTGAGATACATGTGAAACACCGGCCCACCGTTCCAGACAATCAGCGATGTTGGCAAGTCTTTGAGGATGATGAGGAGATTAGTGAATTTTTGCAGAATAAGGGTAAGTTTAAAGATACCTCCATAGATACAGAATTTGATGATGGTAGTGATGACATACAGATAAACCAAATGGATGTGCTGCAACTTAAGGATAACATCATTCCTAAGGGATTGATTCCTTTGGAAGAGTTGTTTGATCAAGATGATGTAGCCCGCAAACCTACATTGAGGCCAACAGAAAAAGGTGTCGAAGAGGTAAATATTGGGACAGCTGAGAATC
This sequence comes from Pinus albicaulis, assembly GCA_034641835.2. Taxonomy (NCBI): domain Eukaryota; kingdom Viridiplantae; phylum Streptophyta; class Pinopsida; order Pinales; family Pinaceae; genus Pinus; species Pinus albicaulis. The sequence goes on from JAXQQM020085605.1 coordinate 100,427, forward strand.
CCAAGATGGTAAAATTGTCAAAGTCATTGTCACCAAAGGTAAGAGCCGAATATGTGAAATTGTTATCTTCATTTTCTGATGTGTTTGCATGGGATTATTCGGATCTTAAAACATATGATACCAACATCATTCAGCATACTATTCCCATCAAACCAAATCAGAAGCCTTTTTGTCAAAAGTTGAGGAGGATCAATCCAAAGCTGCTACAATCAATCGAAAAAGAGGTAAATAGGTTGTATAAGTCAGGAATCATTGTGCCTATTCGATTTTCAGATTGGATATCAAACTTGGTGCCCGTGAGAAAGAAGACAGGTGAGATCCGTTTCTCTATTGACTTCAGAAATCTGAATAAGGTATCATTAAAGGACAATTATCCGCTGCCAAAGATGGATCACATATTGCAGCGAGTAGTTGGAGCATCAAGGATGTCACTACTCGACGGATACTCAGGTTATAATCAGATTTTAGTGCAGGAAGATGATCGTGACAAGGCTGCGTTCACCACTCCTTGGGGAACATTTCATTACGCAAAGATGCCGTTCGGTTTAAAGAATGCAGGCGCTACCTTTCAGCGTGCAATGGACATGGCTTTTGCCAATTACAGAGATGTTTTTGCTGTTTACCTTACATCAACTGTGAGCTTCAATTTAATAGATAACATTTATATCATTTGAAAATGTTTTCCATGCAAATATGGCATTTCTACTAATCCAAGAATAGTGCCTCCTCTCATGGATGAAGGAAAGCTCTTATTATCATATCGAAAGATGGTATCTGAAAGCTGATCCTTGCATGTTGAAGCCATACAAACAGATTGAGCTGCACTTCTAACAAGAAAGAAATACAACATTTAATGTAAAATAATCTTTTCATTGTCATTCAAATCTTTGCAACATCTGGGAGAAAATCACTAATATGCTGAAAAAGACACTGTGCCAAGCAAGTGTGGACAGAAGAGTTGGTAAAGTCATTCAATTTGCAAAGATACTTTCCTCAGCCTCCTATTTTAATCAGCCTTATTATATTACAGACTTATTTTATTTTCTTTTCGCTTCTGTGCACACATTGGCAATTGTTGATGCAAAAGATGAAGTTGACAGCCCATTGCTTTCTTTAGTCGGATCATTAGAGATGGAGCATAAAGTATATTATCATTGAGAAACATACACTTGCGCTTGTAAAGGCCTTTGATGATTTCCGTGTGTACATATTGCATTCCCACATTACAAGATAATGCTCCTAACGCAAAGAAGCGTTGAAAGATGTTTTGGTACGGAAACATCCAAGGAAGAAGAGGTAAGTGGATCGCTACAAGCAGTTAGAATACGATGTAGAGATTAAACCAGTCCAAGTCAGATCAAAGTGACAAGGACTGCCAAGCTCAGTGGCTGAAACAAATTCAAGATGCTCTAGACATAATGATTGCTGCTGGTTCATAGCGAGGAAAGGTCGGGTCAGTATCCTATATTTTTGTTTCTTCCCCGTAGATGCCGACATTTATGTTTCTAATTTGTCTGTTGTTGACCATCGTGATGCCTAGAAATAAGAGTAGAACATTGAAGTTAAGAGTCGTTAAATTCTTCATTTGAATTTATTATATTGGAAAGACTCCCGGAGGTATGTTGTTGAATTGTTTAGTAGAGAGAAGTTTCAAAGAGTTTTGGAGGATTTCTAAAGGTGATCGTGGAGGAACAGTTGTTTTGGAAGACCACAACGACAGACTATGTGCATATTTGCCTTCTTTGTTTTCTCGATAAACAGAAGGTCAGAAATTGTTGCTGATGTCACTTAAGGGCAGAATCACACTTTTGCCTCTCTAAAACCAATCGGTTAGCACCATTCCGGGCCAGTGATTGATTTATCGAAATCCACCCAAAGATCTTCCGACAACATAGATGGATTCAGATAGCTACAAGACTACTTCACGAAGTGGATTGAGTGCTTTTATCTCACTTATTGTGCCATCGATGCTGTAATTATTTTCCTTGAAAAACAATATTCGTCATGCTTTGGGTGTCCTAGTAAAATAATCACGTATAATGCAATAGCCTTTTAAATCTAAGAGGATGGTTGATTTTTGTTTTAAGTACAATATTACCTGGGACATTCGAATCGCCTACCATCCGCAAGGAAATGGCTTGGCTAATCTTCAAATAAATCCTTGGTGAATATCATTAAAAAATTTGCCGGAAATCAACAAAAGGCATGGCACAAAAAGTTGGTGAATGCATTATGGGTCAGATAGGTAAGTCATGAAGAAGTCTATTGGCATGCTCCCCTTTCGGCTGGTGTATGGGACGGATACAGCTTTTTTCCTACTTCACTTGCTGTCCCGGTGGTCAAATTGCTTCAGGAGGCTGGAAGTGAGGAAGATTCTATGCAGCGGAGGATTAATCAGATGATTCATTTACAGCAGACACGAGAGGAGGTATTTCAAAATACTTTCAAGTTGCAGGAACGCATAAAGAAGATCTACGACAGAAAGGCGAAAGCAGATAAGTTTCAGTTGGATGAGGTAGTTTTGAAATGGGATGCTCGGAATGAAGATAAAGGAAAGCACGGCAAATTTGAAAATCTGTGGAAGGGTCCTTTTAAGATTGCAGCGTATCGGGGTCAGAATGCATTTCTTCTCAAAGAAATGAATGGAGATGATTGTCCTGGAGGACCGATCAATGGTCGGTTGCTGAAGCGCTATTATTTCTGAATTCTTGCTGCTCATCTCATTGTCATTGTATATATCATTTTACTTTTGTTTCGTTGCAAGTGTGCACTGATCTCTCATTTTCAGTCTGGGGCCCGGAGCGAAGGCTATAATTCTGGAGATAGAGGTTGGTTGGTTTGAAATTGTCAAGTTAGTTTTATCAGTCTTCTAGTTTTAAAGTCATGTCAGTTTGGGTCATGTCAGTTTTGGTCAAATTACAGTCCGTCGTTAGTCAAATCTGCAGTCAATAAAATTGTCCAAAGTTTGTTTTATCAGTTGAAATAATGATTCCATCGCCCAATGGATGAAAGGCACTGTCTGACTCCCCCAGAGATCTGCCGTTCTTGGCATCTCCATGGAGCCACCATCCCCATTGGAGCCAATGTTAGAGTCGGCCCTTACAGCCCTCCGTCAGTGATCATTTCGTCTTTTGCATATTCATTCTTAGGTGTCTCACTTGTTCCACTTCGTTGCATTTCGCTAGGAGCATGCCATGGACTGACGAAGGGGTCTGTTGTCTTATGTTTCCTCATGTTTATACCTGCAGTGCTATTTTAAAAATTTCCTCAAAAAATCACTCGAAGTCATTGTCGTTTCATATATGGTCATTAAAATGTCAATCAGTGTCTTTGGTCCTAGTGTCTAGGGTTTTTGAGTCATTTGTATACCAGTCATAAAGCCTGCAGGGTGAGGAAGGTTCCACATATTTTGATTTTATGTTTTATTATTATCAGCATTTTAAAAACATTTCTAGTCCAAAACTCTGTTTTGGAACTAGAAATTGTTCATTATTATTTTGTAATAAATTGTACTTATTCCACCAAGAAAAATGTCAAAGCAGACCTCTGGTCTTTTCCTTAGCTAAATAGCCATACCCCTGCAAGAAGACAACAAAATCATCAAATCTGAGCTCAGAAAAGCCAAAAAGAGATTGTATTAAAAAGCCAAATGTGAAAATTCAAAAACATTGTGATATGGGTTATCAAAAAGATTTAAATCAAATCTGATTGTGAGAGATATTTACATCATATATATAAAGCCAAACAGGTTTCATTTCCACCAATCTACAGCATACAAATCGAGATTTGAAGTTTGAGGGCCGAATTCAAGTTTTAAAGCATCGTTGACAGGGTTTTGGAGCTCGAGCGACCCACTTGGGCGCGAGCGACCCACCTGGGCAGAGCGACCCACTTGGGTGATTTCCGCAGTGCAAAATTACAACGCGAGCGACCCACCTGGGCAGAGTGACCCACTCGTCAACAGAGGTCCGAAAAATCGTTTTGAGCGCCCAGTCTTGTTTGGGATCGCCCCCAACGACCTTCAAACAGGTTTTTAGCAATTGCTTAATGTTTTTAAATGCGTTGGTGGCATCATTGATGATTTCAAACACTTGAAATGGAGGATTTAAACCCTACAGTCATGGAAATATCGTTCTTCAGGGTTTTAAAATGAATATGGATGGTTGCATGAGTTTGTCTCCTATCTTATATCAGTGATATATCCAGCCTTGTATATATTATCAAAACCCTATTATTCTCATACCCATTATACCATTGTGACCATTGCTATTAGTTTACCATGTTCAAGACTTTTGTTCCATGGTGACTATGGTTATATTGTGTCTCACTGCCCAATGATAAAAACATTCTCATAACTCTGTTTCACTGCCCATTGACACTTATAACTCTGTTGTTATTGCTCATAGACAAACACATTCATATGATGTCGTGCTCCCTTTGACAAGATTTGCTCAATATTCTGAAGGCTGCCTGCTCCCTTTGGTCAAGTTTCACTTGCATTTAAAACAGAGACTGTGCTTCTTTTCCAATCCACCTAAAACAGAGATATTATCATTGTTTGTTTCCTTATGGTGTTTTGACGGTGGGGATATTTGTTGGGTGTTGAAACACACATCATAACTTTGTTTTCACTGCTTTCATATCAGTATACATAGTGCCAATAGCTTGTTCAGAGCCATGTCAGAGACAGAGTCAGAGTATGAGAAAGGGTCAGGCAGTGATTCGGTGACTGAAGGTAATGTGCCACGGGGGTCTCATAGAGATAACAGAAGTGGTAATCATCGCAGAGAGGAGCCTACTTCTTTGGCTCGGTTGCAGGCATGTCCATTAGCAATGGATTGTTTTCGATATTTGTCATGTTTCAGATTTTGTGAGATGATTGCTCAAACCCGGCCTCATCGTGAATTGGCTCGTCTGTTTGTTCTACATTTACGGGATGGCCGGGTAAATCTTGCCGGGGTTGATTTCATTTTGTCACCCTTGACTATTGCTCAAGCCACTGGCATACCAAACATGGGCGAGGAATGGAACAAGCGTCGGCATTTAGAGAAATTCCACTATGAGCCATACATTAAAACTGGATATATGGGTTACTTGAGCAGAGTTTTTCCATTCAGATTCTTGAGAGATGAGTATGCACCGTTGATGAAGCTCATCATTCAGTATTTTAGTTGTGAGGGCAGGTATGCTCGTCTTTTCGCGTACCATATTCGTTTGTTGATGCACTTCACAAGGGTACGTATGATGAATGTTCCGTATTTCATACACCGCAACATAGAGAGGATGGTGATGTTTGTGCAGAAGAAGACAAGCCCAGTGCAGCAGTACAGGAGTATATATCATTTCGCTTTGATCAAGATCATGGTGTCGCATCAGTTGGCAGAGCAGGGCATCACTTGGGAGGATTTCATTTCTAGAGACTTTTTCAGAGTACCACAGCCACTTCTCGAGACAGTTCATGATGCAGGAGAGCCTTCACACCAGCCGGACATACTTGAGGTTGAGCATATCAGCACTCCTTTGGTTCAGACATATCAGCGAGGCCACAGGGCCTTATTTGCAGCGACACGGCGAGTATTATCTCCACGTGAGGTGGAAGGGGTCTTGCCGACTTCATCGACATGGTGAGTATTATCTCCACATGATGTGGAAGGGGTCTCGCCTACTTCTTCAGTGCAGGTACAGGTACAGGACAGGGGCAAGAGGCCCATGCATGATGAAGGCCCATCAGGAGGCCGGGACACAGATTTGACAGTCATTGATGTTGATACGAGCTCCTCTAGCTCGAAGCTGAGGGAAGTCATCCAGGAGCAAAGGGCCGAGAATGACCAGCTGAAAGACCAATTGCAGAAGGCTCGGTGGGTGATTAACTATTTGGAGCAGCGCAACAAACAGCTTGAGGATGAGCTCACATTTTATGAGGTGCGCCAAATCCGTGAGGACAGACAGTGGAATCGAAAGAGACCCGGTGACATGACACCAACTGACAGAGATACTGTACTCACGCGTGTGAACATCCATCTGGAAAAGTTGTTGGAAAAGGCCAATCGAGACAAAGACATGCTTCGTCACATGAAAGGCCATTATTGGGCTCGCATGCATGTCTGCAAAGCGAGAATGAAGATCATGAAGAGGAGGTTGCGCAAGGCACTTAGACGGTGAAAAAGGCCTAATCCACTTCGGATTTTGGCCGAGGCTTCATTGACTGGGTAGGACACATGATGGAGGACCTCCGCTCCGAATTTGGGAAAATTCAGAGAAAATTTTTTCATTTTCAAATTTTTGGGTCAAAAAACAGGTTTTGCAGTTAAGCGGGTCGCGCGCTCATGCGCTCACTTTTTTTTGGGACACTTGCTGGAGGAAATTTTTACATTTTTGGATTTTTCATGGTTAATTATGCATCCTCTGAAGTCAACTTAGCATTTCATCAAAATCTGGATGGTCGAAAAGCTCAAAAACACCATGAAAACCACCTTGCTGCCACCTTTTGCACCAGCAGGGAGTACCTCTGGGAGAATGAGGTTTTGGAGGGTCAAATGAGCTCCAAATTCAGAAATTCCACTTGGGTTGGATAGTCAAGGGCTTTCCAACGAGCTATCATGAGCTCAATTTGGATGCCGGGAAGTACCTCAAATTCAGGCTGGAAGATGAGCGACCCACTCGGCTCAAGAGTGACCCACTTGAATTTTTTCCTGAATTTTCAGCTGCCAGCTCAGTTTTTCGCCTAGTATGGACCAGTTTTTCTTGTGGATAGAATTTTTGGGTTTTTATGATGTAAATTCATGTTTGACATGTAACTTTGGCTTATTTTTATCTATTCTAGAAGATTCACTCTCAAAAGGGTAAAAAATCATGTAATGGATCAGTTTCCACTCTTTTAGAGGCAAGTTGTTAGTTGCCTAGATTGTAGTTCCATGATTAGAATTGGTTGAAACTGATCCTTGAAGAGGGAATTCGACCCCTAGAGGTGGGGAAAGGTGTTAGAGTGATCTATATATTGTAATTTCTGAGGCATTCTACAGGTTGGACTCTTGGGATACTTTTGATATCATTGTACATACTTTTCATATTTTGGCTAAGGAAAGATCGGGGGTTTTGCGGCACTTGTTGGGATCCTTGTGGTGTTCTATTCTTGATGGTGTTTCTTCTTTGTTTACTGTAAGTTTCTTCATGTTTAATGTATGCCATCCTTTCATTATGCTTCTGAACTAAGTTGAATGAGTGATTAAGGTTGAATCCATTGTTTACAGTGCTTAGCCTTTGAATTCGGTTAGTTCTATATGTTTTCAGCTGTTTGGAGAGGATCCAAGTTCTTCTTTGCCCTCTTCAGCTCCTCGTCGGTCTAATCTATCCATAAAATCCAATTTAAAGCATCAAGATCATCACCTACCTCGCCCCAGCTTGAACTCTGCAAAGGTCTGACCTTATCCCCGGACCCAAAATTTGTTTTCCCATTTCTCCAGCGAAAACCCAAAAACCAAAAATCAAACATACCTATCTCTTTACTAGCCTAAAATCAGTTCTTATTGTAAGTCATCTCGCATCCTATTGCTTATTTTCTCGATATTGACGGAGAGAGCCCTCTCCTGTCCTCGTAGGGCTAGCTACGAGGCTGAGCGTGGTTTGATGTAGCCTTGAGTTTTACTTCATTTCAGCCTGAGGTAGATTTGAGTGCTAACAGACCCTCTTCATCATCCTCTAAGTGCTGAAATTGTGCTAGCTCTGTTTTTTCTGCTTGTTGTCCACTATCTTTAGCTGATTTCTCAATTGTGCTTTCCGGTAGCTGCCTTTCTTTCTGCAAAACTTCTCTGAAATTCTCAGTAATCTCTGGAATATCTTCTGATTGAACTAACTGACTATCTACATCATTGAAACTATCAGCAAACAAAAAAAACGACTCTAGATCTGTATGTACATAATTAATCAGATGATTGACTGGTTTCTCCTTGGTTGTAATCATATACTTCATTTTTTGTTCCCGGTACAACTTTCTCATTTGGCCAAACACGGGAATCGTTGCATAGGAGAAATCTAACTGTAATGTCCCTTTCAATTTTGCTCCCCAAGAACTGGAAAGCAACATACCAAATCTCGGAGGAATGTCTGCTACAACAACGTCCATCAAAACATTCTTTGTGGGAATATGATCCAAACTAACAACCAAGTCTTTAATGAGCCCAATACATCTCACTCTGCTAGAATCAAATGAATAAAGATCATGGTACTTCCTGGTAATGTCTAAACCCAATTTCTCCATGATTGCTTTCGGCATAAGATTATGGGAAGCACCGGAATCAAACATGGCATTATGCAATATAAACTCATGCAATCGAAGACTAATATAAAAAGGAGGCACTTCGCTATCTGGAGACTCACCATCTAAAGTTGGTCCAAATATCAGTTCCGGTTGATCATCTTCAATATTCACCATATCAGACATGGGATCGAAATTCAAAATTCTAGAAACTTGACCTTTATAGCTGTTGTTCTTCATTAGTTCGGTCAAGGGAATGGATACCTTTAATTTTGAAATCTCATTCTCCAAACTAAAGGCTAAAGTCTTTTCGATCTCTTTGGCTAGAACATCTTTCTTTTTAGCCTTCTCCCTCGATGAAATTGGCTGATTTGATTTTTCTGCAGATGATGACTTAGTGGCAGCGGGATCAACTATCTCTTTTGCTTTCCTTTGTGCAACAGGTGAATCGTTTTTAGGTGCTGAAACTTCCTTTCTCTTCTGAATTGGATTGACTGGTACATCTCTGTTTCTAAGAGAATATTTCTTCTGCTAGGCTGAAAATGCATTCATATATCCTCTCTGATACTCATCCGACTCTTCCTCAAGAGCTGCATCATTAGCCAGGATAAAATCCTCATCTCTTTGTACCACTGAAATTTCTGCATACTCATCATCTTCAGTGATATAAATGGGCAAATCATCAAGAGTAAAGAAATGATTTTCCTCCCCTACTACATCATCTTCATCATCTGAATCCTGACCAACAAAATTCTACTAAAGAGGTGTCTTTACTTGCTGCTGGACTGCTGGTTCTTGTGCTCACTGTTCTCGTTGCTTAATCCTGAATTGTGGCTGCTACTGACCATGGAAGTTGGGATTTCAAACTTGTGGTTCGGGCTTATCAAGAGTGAACCTTTCGAACATTTTTTCCACCTTGCAAAGTATCTGATTTGTAGATGTAGAAGCTTCTTCCTTTATCACAACTTTCTTCTCGGCTTTCAGTCTAGCTCTCTTGTCATTCAAATTTTCCTCAACACTCACGGCAATCTTCTGCATGTCCTCTAAAGTAGGCGGATCTCTATCTCGTAATGAATAGGCCATCTCCGATTCAAAACCATCCGGGAATTTTAACAAAGCTGACTTCTTAGAAGGACTCAAGTCATAAGGAATTGCATTATAAACTGCATTAAATCTGATAATATAGTCTTGGACGGACTCACCAGGATTTCGCTTGATCTTGGTATACTCATAAGTGATTTGAAGCGGATCTTTCTTCATTTCCCACCGATCTAGAAACTATCTCTGAAGCTCTTCTAATGTATTAATACTTCTGGGCTGCAAAGCTCTGAACCACTTGCATACCTCACCTCCAAAATTTTACACAAACAATCTCATGGAGACATTCTCTTCATCAATTTCATGGAGGTCCAAAAATTCTGTCATTCTATCAATATGCTACTGAGCGAGCACACTTTGAGGAGTGCCATCAAACAAAGGAATTTTACTCTGATAATCAGTGGGCATGGGATCCAATTTTGCTGGCAAAACAAGAGGTGTGAATCTAGCAGCCATTGCTCTCGGTGGATTTATGATCTGTCTTGGAGAAACAGGTGGAGTAGGAGCAGTAGGTGTTCGAGGTGTATGTGGTGGAGATGGAGGAGGAACTACTGCTGATTTCTGATCAGATATTGATGGTTGCACTAGAATGGTAGGAATAAAAGAAGGCTCAGCATGAACCTGTGAATCAGAAATAACTGCCGATGGACCAAGAGTTTCAGAAGCAAATTCGATAAACTCGGGAATATTCGTTGCCACAAAATAATTCTGAAGATTTAGGATGTAATTATCAATGGATCTATTAGCTTGTTCAATCTCAAGATACTTAATAAACTGAGGATTTATGACGGTAGAACCAGTAGCACTTTCAGATTTAGTTTCAAACAAGGACAGCTCGAATTGATCATCAAACTCAATATCTTCAAGGAACTCAAATATAGTCGGGCATGAATGAGATTTCAACAAAGGGGTCACGGGACTTTCTCGACGGAGGATTCTTGAAATCAGATTTGGATTCTCATACACTGGAGGTGGATCACGATCGAGATTTGATCTAGTATGTCTTCGGGAAGCCAGTGTGTTGATCTATTCAAAAATCAAAGGACAGAACCTATCTATTCAGCCTATCAAATTCTAGACTCAATCACCCAAAAGTCCAGAACGATGTAATATACTGGGTTTATTCACAAGTCAAGTGTCATGTCCACAAGCTAAACCGGAGATTGACTGAAGCAGCGTTTATCTACTTCTGCTAATGTAAGGAAAAAGCGTTTCGAAAGCTACTTGGCGTGACTTCAGGCTCCATCCGTAACTCATGAAACAAATAACACCAACAAGCAAACCATTTTTCCCCAGTATGGTCGCCACTATGTTATTTCCCAAATCTACCTCAGGCTGAAATAAGGCAGAAGAAGGACAACACCAAACCACGCTCAGCCTCGTAGCTAGCCCTACGAGGACAGGAGAGGGCTCTCTCCGGGTCAATCTCAATGAAAATATTCAAAGGGGCTTGAGATAACTAAAACAACAACTGATCTTAGGCTAGATAAACAAATAGGAGGGTTTGATTTTAATTTTTAAGGGTTTTTGTTGAAAAAGGGAAAAACAATTTTGGGGTTGGGGATGAGGCCAATTTCTTGCAGAGTTCAAGTTGGGGCAGGGAAGGAAATGAATTTGATGTCTTAGATAAAATTAATGGATTGAAAAGACTACTGAGGAGTTGAAGAGGGCAAGAGAGTGCAAGGATCCTCTTCAAACTGACGAGAAACATGTAAAATTAAACAAAAGTTTAAGGCAGAGCACCAGCAAACTAATGAATTCTACCTCAATTACTCATTCGTTTAATTCAGAAGCAAAGAGAAGGGAAATGGCATACATAAACATCAATGAAACTTACAGATACATGAAGAAAAACATCATCAAAACTCAGAAGCCACAAGGATCCCAACAAGTGCTACAAAAATCTGGTCTTTCCTTTGCCAAAAACTGAAAATGGATATACAATGAGGTGCCAAACTTTTCCCAAGAGTCCAACCCTGAAAATGTCTCAGAAAATACAATATATAGACCATCTGAAACCCTTCCCATGCCTCTAGGGGTCGAGCTCATCCTTCTAGGAGCTGTTTCAACCAATTCTAAACATGGAACTAAAATCTAGGCAACCAAACAACTTGCCTCTATAAGCTAGGAAACTGATCCATTCACTCAATTTTCACTTTTTAGTGAATGAATCCTCTAGAAAAAGTAAAAACATGAAAAATTTACATCATAGTTATCAAATTGCATCATGGTAGGTCAATCATCACATGAAAAATTAAAACTAGTCAAAACTGGGCGAATTTCTGAGCTGAAGAGTGAAAATGAGGCAAAATTTCTCTATGCGCCACGCTCAAAAACTCAATGCATTGCGCCACTTTGGAGGTGATTTTGAGGCACTTCCCAAAGTCCAAATTGAGCTCATGATAGCTCGTTGGAAATCCCTGGATGTCTGATATCCAACCCAAGTGGAATTTTTCAATATGGATGTCATTTTCCCCTCCAAAACTGTAATCTCCCAAGACTGGTTCCTGTTGGTGCAAAAAGTGGCAGAAAGGCCATTTTTGGAGTGTTTTTGGCCCTTTAGGCAGCCTAGAATTTGATGAAATTCTTCAGCCATTCCTGAACATACATAATATATCATGACAAACCCAAAAATGCAAAGTTTTCCTCCAGAAGATGTCCCAATCATAAGCGCGCGTCGGGTGGCCAGACGCGTCGAGCGGAAAAACCTGTTTTGCAACCAAAATTTTCAAAAATGACAAAATTTTCTCCAAATTTGCTGAAATATGGAGTGAAGGTCTCCCATCATGTCTCATGCTCAGCCAAGGAAGCTTCGGCCAAGATTCGGAGTGGATCCGGCCTTTTCCGACGTTTTAGTGCTTTTCTCAAACTCGCCTTCAAGATCTTCATTTTCGCTCTACAAACATGTGTGCGGGACCAATAATGGTTTTTCATATGTTTGAGCATGTCTTTGTCCCTATTAGCCTTCGCCAAGAGCTTCTCCAGATGAATTTTGACTCTCGTGAGGCAAGTCTCTCGCTCAAATGGTGTCATGTCACCTGGTCTCTTTCGGGCCAATTCACGGTCTTCACGGATTTGCCGCAACTCTATGAGTGTCTGCTGATCCTCTAGTTGTTTATTCCACTACTCCAAATAATGTATAACCCACTGAGCTCTCTGCAATTTCTCGGTCAGTGTGCCGATCTCAGCTTTTTGCTCCTGGATTACCTCTTTCAGCTTTGAGCTGGGAGAGCTCGCATCAACATCGATGAGTATAAAATCAGTGTCTTGGCCTCCTGAAGGGCCCTCATCATGCATAGGCCTCTTGCCTCTGTCCTGTACCTTTGCTAATGTAGAAAGCGAGACCCCTTCCATGCCATGTGGAGATAGTACTTGCGTTGCTGATGAAGATAACGAGACCCCTTCCACCCCTGGTGGAGATAGTACTCGTCATGCTGCTGCAAATAAGGCTCTGTGGCCTCTCTGATATGTCACACACACTGGAGCACTGATAGGCTCAGTCTCAGGAACCTAAAACTGATGTGAAGGCTCTGCCTCATCATGAATAATCTCGGGAGGAGGCTGGGGGGCTGCAAAGAAGTCACGGGAAATGAACTCATCCCATGTGATGCCCTGCAAACCAAGCTGATGTACCACGATGATTTTGATGAGCGCATAATGATAGATTTTGTTGTGTTGCTGCTCTGGAGTCTTCTTCTGCACAAGGGTAGTCATCCGCTTTATGTTTCGACACATGAAGTATGGAATATTCATCATTCGCACTCTCGTGAAATGCATCAAAAGTCTGATATGATATGCATACATGCGTGAGAATCTACCCTCACAGCTGAAGTATCTAATGATAAGCTTCATTAATGGCGCATAGGACTCCTTCAGAAATTGAAACGGGAATACCCTTCTCAACTGCCTCAAATATCTAGGCCTGATGTAAGGTTCATAATATGCTCTATCCAGCTGTTGTCTCTTATTCCACTCCTCACCAATGTTCGGTATCCCGGTCGCCACAGAAATTGTCTCTGGTGTCAAAGTGAAGTTTACTCCAGCAAGGTTTACATGACCATCATGCAAATGTAGGACAAATAAACGAACCAACTCTGGATGGTTTTGAATCTAAGATATCATCTCACAATACCGAAAACATGAATGTTGCTGAAAGCATGTCATTGCAAGCGAGCAGGACTGCAATTGAGCCAAAGAAGTGGGCTCCTCCCTGACGTGCCTGCCACTCTTATGAGACCTCCTCAGTACATTTAGCTCTGCGGTTGAATCACTGTCCTGCTCATATCCCTACTCATATGATGAATTTGTCTCTGACATGGTGCTAAAAAGTGTTTGAAAAATATGTACTGATATATGTATGGTGAAAACAATAGCTTGGTGTATGCTCTAATGCAAAATGTGTCACATATATAATAAGGTGCTGTGGAGAAATGTCACAAGGAATACAATAGACTGTCAAAGGATTTTAAGTGTGAGGAAAGTCACTGTTTGGGGGACTTATGGATTTGGGACAATTTGCAAGTGATATAGGAAAAAGTGATAGTGATGGGGGTATGATTAGGGAATAGAGACAGCCTTTGAATGCTTTGGGAATTAGGATTTCACTAATGATAGGAAGGGAGGGAGATGATGGCAAATGATAGGGTTTGGGGGTTAACACATGGGCATAAAAGGGTATAGGGGATATGGGACAGCAGATATAGGAGAAGAGATCGTGATATAATAGTGTGGCAGTACTAGCAGTGATAAAAATGATAACAATGACAAGAGCTCACATAAGAATGGAGTGAGATTTTAAGCACCAAAATTCAAGTTTTGATCACCTCTTTTCAAACCCTTGGGAGCATATTGCACTATGGGTATAGGGTTTACTTTTGCACCAATTAAACTCTTTGAATACCTCCTTCAAATGACACCCAACAGGAATTAAACTCAAATAGCAAGCACACACAACTTACTTGGAGGCAAATGAATTGAATTGATTTGAGTTTGGAGCAAGAATGATGATTTTTAAGCCTATCGAGCCTGTGTGCTGCGCTCAGTGGGTGCGCCGCACCCTTAGAAATTTGCACGGAGTTTTTCGGCTCTATGCGCCGCGTCGTGTGTGTGTGCCGCGGCCTATCCCAATGCGCCGTGCTGCCTTCAACACACACAGTCGGCCTTCTAAAACGCAGTTTCGCTCTTCAACCTCAAACTTGACTTTCTCTTGGAGATTTTCTCAATCACTCTTGTTGCAAATGAAATGAATGGGCTTTGAGAAATATCTTATAGACATGGTTTTAATTTTTTCTTCTTCAGAACCCATTTTGTAATGTTTTTTGACTTTGGCACTTTTTCATTTAATAGAACTTTTGTCTTTTGTTTCCTCACTGACTTTCTAGAGCTAAAATGATGAAATCGATTGATTTTTTGCAGGGATGTTGGCATCGATCCTTGGCAAAGGATGACCAGAGTTTGCATGGTGAAGTACATCATGGTGAAAAGATACATTTTATTACAAAAACAAATTTTGACAATTTCTTATTCAAAACAGAGTTTTGAACAAGAAATGTCCTTGAGCATGTTTGATGATAAAAAATTTGAACTGAAAACTTATTGAAAACCTCCTCATGGCCTGCGGGCATTATTCAACATTTCGAAAGACCAAACCCTAGACCTAGAAATTAACATGACTCTTTTTGACCAAAATAACCATGTATAACTGTTAATGACATGAACTGAACATTGATGAATTTTGGGAAACTTTGATTAACCCAGCAGGTACAAGCATGAGGAAAAATGAGAAAACAAAGCCCTTCCGTCAGTCAATGGCATGCCCCTAATGGAATGCAGATGAACTAGCGGAATGAGACACCTAAACAATGAAATTCAATAAGAGAAATGGTCTCTGATAGAGGGATGTAAAGACCAACTCTAACAATATGGATCAGTCGGAGAAGACTAAACTGAAGATAGTAAAGAAGGCCGAAAAATGAATGTCCCCTTCTCCTCCATGCCTGAGGATTTGTATGTCCCAAAAAAAATAAGGAAGGTGACTATTGCAAATGATGATCAAATTTCTATATGGCAACGTTTATTGAAATAAGATGACTGCTACAAGAAAAGGAAATGTTTCTACAAAGAACCAAATTGTTGCAAACTTTTGTTGAGATCTCAAAATACATGGTCTTCATTTGCTACAATCCATTGTGCAATCTTGCATATGTGAATGAGTGGCGTTGATGTTGAACATAAGCAAGAATCATTGGATTACCGACCATTGAGGAGGGTCGTGAACCAATGCGATATATCCCACCTTTGATGTTAATGGGAATCAAGGCACTAGGTACATTCTGCTAGCCATGAATAGATTTTTTGGAGTCGAATGGACTGCATAATTCATCCACCAAGAAACATTGATGTATTTCCTTAGCAGACGACAATGATACTTGCCATTAAGGCATGTAGGCTCCCAAGTACCTTATCTAACCCTAACCCTAATCCAAGATAATGTGTTGATGTCGATAGGACAAGGTCTATTGGTAGGTGGGCTTTAAGGAATCCCACATCAAATGATGCGAGTGCATACATAATCATTTGAGGGTTACATGATTTTGAAATAACTAATACAATCTTACAAAACTTTATTGAGAACTTTTCCCACCAGTTACCTAGTTTTCAAGTAAAGCCTCTATCCAGATGCGCCATAAAATTTGATTTTCACAAAAGGACTTATTTTTCTCTTTACTATTTTTCCTTTATTTATTATAATAAAAACTTTCCTATTCTACTGAAGGAAGGGAGATGAACTCCTTCAAGTGAAGATGTACTTCCAATGAAGCCATGTGCGGATCAGGTAAAAATATATATTCATGCTCAGATTTAACATATAAACTTGGAAGGGTGCATGAGCATGAAAAACCAACAAATGTAAATGATATGAAAACAAGAGTTTTAGAACAAGAGAATGTTGCCTCGCTTGAGTCAATTTTTGGAACCAATGTTCGATGTAATCATGGTATTCTTGGTTCATTTCTTGATTTGGCCCATGCTAAACATCCTCTTCTTCCATGTCATGCTGATAGTCCTCCTTAAGGTGAGTAGTCTCTTGATTACATTCTGCTTATGTTGATAGACATGTCGAGAACACCTCGATCTCAGGTTCCATTGGATGTTCTCCATCGATTATAGTACATGTTTCATTCGTCTCCTTAGATTATTGGTAAGGGAAATCAAGAGATACTTCCCAATCCTCTTGTGGTGGTGGAGAAATGCACAAGTTCTTGACTATTGTCAAGAAGTTCTCTTCCTGAGAGGTAGAGATCAAGATCCCAGTAGCTGCCAAGGCTTGAGAGAGGTCTTGCATACTTATTATATCATTTTTAAGTCCATTTGGTTGAGTGATAGTTGTTAAAATTGTACAACTAGGTCCAAACTCCATGTTGTGATGCTCAGATGAAGACACCAATATTTTTATTGGGTTCCTCTTTCGAAGAGGTGCAAGATCGATCTAAAGATCATCTTGATCCGATGAGCAGAACATCTATTTTGAATTTATTTTTAATATTTTCAAAATATGTGCAAGTCGGCCTTAAGGTTTTACAACCCAGCAAATGTGTCACACACCTCAGTGATTGATATAAATAGAGTCAACATTGGAGGACATTTCATCATCTCATCCTCACACATCATCTCTCCTCTTTTGATTGGTTCGAGCTCCTTGGAGGTAGTTTTAGTTCACACATGGAAAGAAGGATGAAGGGAAAGCTGCTGCAGCTAGGGTTTCCACGCAAGTTTGACCAGTGTTGACTTTGGTCAATGCATGGTCCAAAGCAGCTGATTTTTGGTGGAGACTTCGATTTTGGAAGGTCGTACATTTTGGCACAAGAAACGAGGTCAAAGGTTGATTGCAGACCGTGTTGTGTTGACTTTTACTTGTTGCTATTGTTGTTGTTCCCGTTGTTGCTGGTGCTACTGTTGTTGTTGCCATTTCTGCTAGTGCTGCTGTCATTGCTATTGTTGCTACCATGAATTTTATGGGCGGCGTTGACTTTTCTGGGGTTGACTTTGAGTTGACTGTGTGGTTTTTTTGAGGGCTGTTGTGACACATGCTAGGTTGGCTGACTAAGGAGACTTTGCTGGTTGAAGCATCCTGTTGACGGTCGTAACGAACCACCACATTTTTTGTTTCTGGTTTATCTTCAGTAGATCCACTGGTATGTTCTATCAACATTTTACTTGATTTTTTATGTGATTTTTGTAGTGAAAACTAAAGTTGCATCAAGCATAGAAAATCTACATAAATTTACATGGTATCAGAGCTGAGGTGAAGACAAACCCTATTTTTAAAAATCACCGAAGAAGGAAATGGGTTCCACAAACTATGGCTTCAAGGAGGATGACAAATTGACTAGGAAGGATTAATTCCATGCTTGGAAGATGATATTGGATCTCAAATTGGAAGACCAAGATGTCATGGACTATGTGCAGGGTAAAATCGAAGAACCTCCATCCACTGCTACTGTTGTTGCCAAAACAAAGTACAAGAAGGGGCAGATCAAAGCAAAGCTGATGATTAGGGAATCCATTCATAAGAGTCTGGTGGCCCACATCTCTGAGCTAGGCACATCACAAGAGATGTATGATAAATCAATCCTCATGTTCAAGGCCAACAATGCAAATCAAGTGTTATTCTTCAAAAATCAATTGAAGAATCTGAAGAAAGGTAGGGATGAGTCTGTCCAATCATAATTTCTGAAGCTGACCGAGATCAGGAACAATCTGCTAGCTATTGGGGAGACAATAGCTGATCGAGAGATGGTACTCACCGCACTTGGAGGGCTCCCATCCAAATGGCATGTGTTCAACACTACCATTCTCAATAATAATGTGATACCTGACTTTGACGAGGTACTATCGAGATACGTTCAAGAAGAGACAAGAATTAAGGAGTATGAAAATGAAGGGAATGTTGCCTATGATGCTCATTCTAGAAAGAAGAACTTTGGTGGTCCAAAGAACAAAGGAAGAAAAGGGGCACAAGAAAAGAAGGGCAAGTGTTACACTTGTCATAGGCTAGGTCACTATGCTAGAGAATACCCTTTCAAGAAGGATTCTCCTGATAATGATGACAACAAAAACAACCGAAGGAATGAAAATAAAAGGAACAACAGGTTCTAGGGAAAGAGGAAGGCTCCCTCCGATAGAAATGATCAACCTTTCAAAAGGTCAATAAATTCCAGGTATGAGGAATCAAATGTTGTTGATAAAATAAATGAATTCATTCTTGTATTTGCCCTCTCTGTTGCATCTCTACCCGACACTATGGATGTCAGGCTGATAGATAGTGGTGCCTCAAGGCACATCACTGGGTTCAAGGAAGCACTCTCTGATATGGTTGAGAAGGATACTAATCTGGAAATTATCCTTGGAGATAATGCCACATATCCCATGAAAGGGACAGGGACTATGACCCTCCACTTGTCTCAAGGTAAATTCCTCTACTTGCAAGATGTACTCTATGTACCTAATTTGAAGAAGAACCTTGTGTCTATATCGGCCATGGAAGACAAAGGTGTCAATGTGGCATTCATTGATGGAAAGGTGCGCATGTGGAAGAATAGCTTCAAGGAAGCTATCACGTTTGGGTCTATAATTGATACGCTCTACCAGGTTGGAGGAAGTCCACTGGGAGCAATGACATGAGATGCTATCTGATAGACCGATAATGGCACTAAATATGAGTCGAATGAGTTCAAGAAATTTTGCAGAGGAGCTAGTGCCAAGAGGGAGACCACAATGTTTGTGGGCTACAACGAAACTTTGAAGGCCTATAAATTCTATGTGCTTGGTCAAAGGGAAGTGGAGATATGCCATGATGTCACCTTTGATGAAGATGATTCCCTAAGGAAAGTAGTCAATCTTTTGAGATGTGAAGAATATCATGAAGTAAGGCCTGGAAATCAAGAGGAATTGAAGGATGAGACAATGCCTAATGTTGAAGGACCGATGGACCTGATTGATGCACCTCCTTCACTAGGAAAGAGACCATCATGGCTTAGGGACACTCTCAAGGATGCTGAGGGACATATGGCCCCAAGGGGGACATTCCATGAAAGCAAGAAGCCCAGTAGATACCAAGGGCATCTAGCAGCCATGAGTACTATTGAACAATCCGAGCCTAGATCTTTTGAGGAAGTCATAAAGCATCAAGTATGGAAGGATGCTATGCACGAAGAGTATGAGTCCATAATGAAGAATGATGTCTAGGATGTGGTTTGAAGAACAAAGGACAAATCAGTTTTCACCTCGAAATGGCTCTACAAGATCAAACATGGATCTAATGAAAGTGCTGAAAAGTTCAATGCAAGATTCGTTGCCCGTGGCTTCTCTCAAAAAGAAGGCATAGACTATGATGACATATTTTCACATGTGACCACCATTCGATCTATCATAGCCCTTGTTGCTACGCAAGGATGGAGTCTTCATCATATGGATGTAAAGACCGCATTTATGCATGGTGTGATAAAGGAAGAGGTGTATGTAGAGAGACCTCTGGGGTTCGAAGTCTAGGATCGAGACACCCATGTCTTCAGGTTGAAGAAATCCCTTTATGGGTTGAAGCAAGCACCCAGAGCTTGGTACGAGAGGATAGATAGCTACCTGATGAAGCTGGGCTTCACTCGTAGTAATGTTGATCCAAACCTTTACTTCAAGATTGATAGAGAGAAGCCTCTCATTCTTGTGTTTTCTGTGGATGACCTCTTCCTGATAGGTGTTGACCCTCTCATTCACCAGTCCAAGAGGGAGCTCGCTGCAAAGTTTGAGATGAAAGACCTAGGACTAATGCACTACTTCCTAGGCCTGGAGGTCTGGCAGAGACCTAGCGAGATTTTCCTTTCTCAAGGAAAATACATTGTGAAGCTTCTGAAAAGACTTGGTATGGTGGACTGTAAGTCCATGTCGAAACCAATGGAGCTCAACTTTAAGAAGTTGAGTGTAGAACTGATGGGCCCGTGTCCTACTGAGTATCGTCAACTCGTAGGGGCCCTGATGTTCTTAGTGAACACCCGTCCAGATGTATGTTGTGCAGTGAACACTTTGAGTCAACACATGGTTGATCATAACATTCACTGGGTTGGTGCCAAGAAACTCTTGAGATATATTTGTGGCATGTTAGACCATGGGCTGAGATACACTGCCGGGAGTATGACACTCCATGGATATACTGATGCCGATTGGGCTGGCAGTGTGGTGGATCGCAAGAGCACATCTAGATGCTGCTTCATACGTAGATCTGCTTTGGGCAGGAAACTGAAGTCGGTAGCCTTGAGCACCACTAAGTCCGAATACATTATAACATGTATGGCCTATTTTGAAGTCAATTGGTTGGAAAAGCTCTTCAGTGAGATGTTCGAGCATGTGCTAGATGCCACCGTTATCCTTTGTGATAACCTGAGGGGGATTCATTTGTCATAGAATCCCATGTTCCATGAACAATCCAAGCATGTTGATGCCTGGTACCACTTTATCTGGGATATGGTACAGCGAGGCACCATAAGGCTCGATCATATAGGAACTGATGAGCAGGTCACAGATATTATCACAATGCCCTTGGGGAAGGTCATGTTCCTAACCTTCTGTGAGAATTTGGAATCGTGGAATGACCCTATTCTGAGGGTCATATTGGATGATGAGCTCTCGGAGCTCTGAGGGGACCTTGTGGATAGTTCCTCAGAGCTATGAGCACACACGGGGCTAGGCTTGCCAAATCTTGTGGTGCTTCTTTCCCACCATTATGATGATTGATTTGGTTCGCCTCTCATGATCTATGCCCCATATGCATCCTACCCATTTGAGTTCCGAACTCATGGGAAGTACCTCTCATTTGGTCAATGAGGTGGGAAAAGCTAGAGACTAGTAGCAAAGATTGATGGACGCATCAGATATTGCTGTACTCTCTATCTAGGATGGCACGGTCCAACCACTTGATCTGGGATCAAGTCTAGAGAGGTTTCAGACCTCCAACTGACTTCGAGTTAGTGAAACTAACTTCGGGTTAGTATATGACTCTCTTGATTCCTAACAAGGTTTCAGACCTCCTACTGACTTCGAGTCAGATAAACCTACTTCGGGTTGGTATGAGACTCTTTGTGAGTCCTATAGAGGTTTTTGACCTCTAGGCTAAATCTGTCAACCGGGAATGATGTCTTTGTGACTGGCCCACTTATGTTCTGAAATAAAGAGGCTGACAAAGCAAGTTACCACGGGATGATGCACGATTTTTTATTAGATAGGTGGATGGAGTTCTCCCTAGTTGAGAGGGAGTGTTAAAATTGGACAACTAGGTCCAAACTCCATGTTGTGATGCTCAGATGAAGACACCAATATTTTTATTGGGTTCCTCTTTTGAAGAGGTGCAAGATCGATCTAAATATCATCTTGATCCAATGAGTAGAACATTTATTTTGAATTTATTTTTAATATTTTCAAAGTATGTGCAGGTCGGCCTTAAGGTTTTACACCCCCAACAAATGTGTCACACACCTCAGTGATTGATATAAATAGAGTCAAAATTGGAGGACATTTCATCATCTCATCCTCACACATCATCTCTCCTCTTCTGATTGGTTCGAGCTCCTTGGAGGTAGTTTCAGTTCACACGTGGGAAAGAAGGACGAAGAGGAAGCTGTTGCAGCTAGGGTTTCCACGAAAGTTTGACCAATGTTCAATTTTGTCATTGCATGGTCCAAAGGAGCTGATTTTTAGTGGAGACTTCGATTTTGGAAGGCCATACATTTTGGTACAAGAATCGAGGTCAAAGGTTGACCATAGACCATGTTGCGTTGACTTTTACTTGTTGCTACTATTGTTGTTGTTGTTTTTGTTGTCGTTGCTACTGTTGTTGTTCTTGCTGCCATGAATTTTCTTGGAAGCGTTAACTTTTTTGGGGTTGACTTTGAGTTGACCATGTGGCTGTTTTGAGGGTTGTTGTGACACATGCTGGGTTGGATGACCAAGGAGAATTTGTTGGTTGAAGCATCCTGTTGACCGCCATAACGCACCACCACATTTTTCTGTTTCTATTTTGTCTTCTGTAGATCCACTGGTATGTTATATCAGCATTTTACTTGGTTGTTTATGTGATTGTTGTAGTGAAAAATAAAGTTGCATCAAGCATAGAACATCTACATAAATTTACAATAGTCCCTGTCTCCACACACATATTAGTAATGGGGGTTATTATGGCACCCAAAAAAAGATATAACATTGCAATCTGAAGATAAATGAATTGAAATGCTATTGGCTGAAATAAAGCTTACCACACTTGCATAAAAAATAAATTTTCATAAAAGGAAGGGAACGATGTGTTGGGGAAAATTCCGGATCAAAGTACTATTTAATCTATTGAAAACAAAATAATTTGGAAATTCAATGTCTCATAGAATGTTTCAGAATATTTGAAGACCTATTTCTACTTCTACGCATAAAGGAAAGGAAAATAAAGTCAAATATATGCAACAACGGTCAGATTTTGGATCAACCCCACAATAGTGGATGTGTGGTTCTTCACTCACGTCTTATTGTACACTCTCTGCCCTTTGAAATCCTACAATACCATTGAAACTCTGTAATAATAATTTTACCTAAACCAAAATATGATTCCCCGGAAACGACGCCAAAATGTTGAGAGTTTTAATTGGTGATTAAAGATCTTAATATTTAATTTTCAATCCAGGAGTCGTAAATATGAGTTGTACTGAGTTTTTGGCTCAATTTAATGGTCAGAGTATATAATTTTCCTTTGACCGTTAAGTACAAAATGATGGAAAAGAAACAATACTAGCACTCTTCTCACTCTCATAAAAGAATTCTTCGCTCTAACATAAGTAATCAATTTAGCTCAATACATTCTATTTCATATTCCAAATTTTTGCAATCAAAAGACAAACCAACTAAAATCAAAGGCTTGGTGAATTTCAATCTAAGTACAATTCTTGAAATAAAACCTTTTCAAAGCAAGAATCTCAAACTCTAATTATTCCGAAGGTAGTGGCAAGCAATCATCAAAACATAGTTTCTAAGAAATCAAAATGTAATACCACATCTTGCAATGAAAACCATAATTAATCCTTAAATGACCCATTCAATCTAACTTATCTATTCTTGCACAGAAATGAAATGCATTAAAAACCATAGTTTTACCTCAAGCTACTACAAGACTAGTTTTGGAAGCAATGCAAATTGATCTATCAATGCTTAAAGGAGAATGAAATCATTAACGAAATTAGACTGTGTTTGTAAGAAAAATTGAATTTCTATCACACTGCTATGAAATCAATGCTACTATAATTGGAATGGAAATTGGACCTATTCTATTTGTTCATGAATAAAAACTATATTTCTCTGGGATATCTTAATGATTCAAACTAAATCACACTAACAATGCTTTGAATTAACTCACACTACTTTGAACTAGAACAAAATGGAAATGCTTGAACTAAATCTCAATGCTGGAAATAAATCACACGTTCAAATTAAAATCACACTAAGTCTTAAAATGGAACTACACTTTTAACACTAAATTGCATCACTCAATTGTACCAAACTGGAAATGTCAGCTTCTAATCACATGATTCTATCCAATGAATATAAACAAGAAAAAAAATCACACAATAGACTCTTAGCAACCCACACATAATTCAGAAGGCAACACTCACTATTTCTATTTAAATTGAGAATGTCTCGCTACTCACAAGAAGAATTGATAAACCACAATCACATTGTGCAAAACAAAAGTACTATTCAATCCTCACGCTATAAATATATACAATTCAAAATACTATTGTTTAGCTAACATGACTATGTTTCATAGCTAGTGCTGCAAATGTAGAAATTATATGCACTAAGCATGCATATGTCCTTGATTCACCTGATCTCACACTATTTAACTTTATGCAAAATACTGAATCAATTCCACTTTTTAATCTTTTGCGGAAAAATTAATTGCACATACTTGTGAAGCATAAACAAAAATAATCAATCGCACATAACACAGTTTTTAACCGGGAAAGCCTGAAGCTGAAAACCCCAACTATATATTATGTATCATGGAATCATATGACAATCCTCATACAAAGCTTATCAAGCTCTCAGTACAGTATAATCGTCATACACTAATCAGGACCAATCTTGCAAATCCATGCACCGATTTTTGCCTCTTGGTAGCCTACCTCCACTGTGCAATCCCTGCTGAAGAATAGCACTGAATGAATTCGAATTAATCTTGCCTTGACTGTGCAATCCTCATTGGCAACTCCAATGTGTTTATGATGCAACCAATGCATCACTATAGTCACAACAGATAGTCTATCTTGCCCTTTCACCTACCTCTCCACTGGGTCTCCACTGAAACTGCCATGCACTGTAGATAACTACTGTATTGTTCAGTTGATTAATGAGTTACTATTTGTGAATTAATTAATTAATTAATTAATTCACTCCACTCTCACTAGTGTATCATTTAGTTAGACTAGATAAAACTAGCTCAACCGAGTCTAACTGAGTTAAACTAAATACAATTCCATACCTACTTCTTCCAACTGTGTCATAACTCTGCCACTTGAGTTCTAACTGAGTCCTCCATGAATTAGCTCCAGTAAACCCTTGGGAATTGCGTAATTCCCTCAGTCCACTGATGTGCCACATCTGTGCACTGAACTGAAGTGCTCCAAGAGAATAAGTTGTTGTTTAGAGTCTGATTATGATTAAGAGCTAATAATAATCGACACACATCTATTTTTAGATCAGCGATTTATAAATAGACTTCGCCCAATATTCTAAAAATATAATTTCATCTATTTTTCCAACTTGACCAACCAACCACAAATAGCATCCTGCAACTTCTGAAATATGATCATCATGTCTAAAAATATACATAGTCTAAAAATAGACTTGCACCAAAAATAGCCTGCGTGCCCACTTAGTGAAGGCGACTCTTTTCACTAAGCTCATCATCTTGTTGAATCTCAACACTCCCTCTCAACAAGATAGGGATTATCCTTCACCCCGATCCTACATCTATGGTATTCGAATTTTCTCCTGGTGAGCGCCTTCGTCAGAATATCTGCATCCTAATCCTCCGTAGGAATGTATTGAAGCAACATGATCTTCCGCTGCACACAATCTCTGATATGATGATATCGGATATCAATATGTTTAGATCTATCATGAAACATAGGATTAACCAAGATTTTAATGCAACTTTGATTATCACAATGTATCACTGTGGGATCTAAATGTGAACCGAACAAACCAACCAGAATCTTCCTCATCCAGATAGCCTCACATGCAACTTGACTTGCTGCCATGTATTCTGCTTCTGCTGAACTAAGTGCCACGGATCTTTGTTTCCTGGTGTACCAAGAAACTGCCATAGATCCGATACTAAAAATCTCTCCTGATGTGATTTTTCTGTCTGTTGGGCTTCCTGGTCAATTTGCATCCGTGAAGCCATGCAACTTCACCTCATCTGTCTGTCTATACCATAAACCATACTCAGATGTGCCCCTGAGATATCTCAAAACATGTTTGCCCGCCTTCCAAAAGATCTTGGTAGGCTTAACCATCGCTTGTGAAAGCTAGTTCACCACATAGCATATGTCTGGTCTTGTATTAACTAAATACATGATCGAACCCACCAACTATCGATAAATAGTGGCATCCACTACCTTTGCCGATGTAGCATCCTCTTTCTTCCAATTTCCTGGAAGAGGAGTGTCGATAGGCTTGCAGCCATGCATGTGAAACTTCTCCAGTATCTCTCGGGCATACTTGCCTTGAGACACAAACAGTTCACCTTCCCGCTGCCATATTTCCAACCCAAGGAAATAATGAAGGAGGCCCAAATCCTTCATCTCAAACTCCTTTGCAAGATCTGCCTTGCATGAGTGTATCAACTGCTCATCACCTGTTAGTATTAAATCATCAACATAAAGTACAATGATTAAAAGCTTACCCTCAACCACAATCTGGTACAGGTTTTCATCCACCTCACTCTTGGTGAAGCCAAGTCCAGTGAAATAGTTGTTGATCTGAGTGTACTAAGCACGGGGTTCTTATTTCAGCCCATACAGCGCTCTTTTGAGCCTGCACACATGCGACTCGCTGCTAAAGATCTCAAATCCTTCAGGCTTCTCAATGTACACCTCTACCTCAATGATCCCATTAAGGAACACAGTCTTCACATCCATATGATGAATGTACCAACCCATCTACACTGAGAGAGCAAGGATGGTCCGTATGGAAGAATACCGTGCGACAGGTGCAAAGGTTTCTTCATAGTCAATCCCCTCGATCTGTGAGAAGCCCCGGGCAACAAATCTTGCCTCATACTTCTCGACGCTCCCATCAACAGCTTGCTTTACCTTGTAGATCCATATTGATCCTACAACTAATTTTGCCACCGACCTTGGAACAATCTCCCAAGCATTGTTTCTGACAATGGAGTCATACTTTTCCACCATGGCATCTACCCATCTGGGCTCCTACACTGTTGCTTTAAAAGAAGATGGATTTGTCATGATACGTTTTCTCATAAGAGCCATGTATCCAATAAATTGGTCAGGTGACTGTCTCTGTCTGCGTTGTGATGTAGGAACTCCTACATTCTGTGCCACATCAAGCTTTTTTGGTACGCTTTCTGCCTTGTCTAATGTTTGGTTCTGAATGAGTGGACTCCTCCACTCCATGAATCTCCTCCTGTGGCTGATCCACATCCAGAGGCTCATCTTTGGGAACAAGAAGTTCCTCCTTTGCATGCAAGTGTAGCTCCCTCTCAAGCGACAACTTCATGGCTTTCACCTCATTAAATTTTATATCCTGTCGCACAACAGTCATCCAACTGTCTGAAAAATACACATGATAATTATGGGGTGTTTCTGTGTACCCCACAAATATCCCAACTTCTGCAGTCAGCTCCAGCTTCTTCCTGGCGTCCTTTGTCACATGAATGTAAACAGGTGAGCCAAAAAATCTTCAAATGAGAAATATCAGGCTTCTTACCAATAAAAGCTTCTTCAGGTGTACTCATACAAAGTACTCTATGAGGACAATGGTTTTGCACATAAACCGCAGTGTTGCAAGCTTCTGCCCACAAGTGCATCGGTAGGCCCTGTTCATGCAACATCGCTCGTGCAGCACCCACGATAGTTCTGTTCTTTATCTCCACGACCCCATTCTGTTGTGGGTTATGAGGTGCTCTGAGTTCTCTTCGAACTCCTTATTTTCTACAAAAGTCTTTGAATTCGCCCGAGATGTATTCACCACCATTATCGCTCCGTAGAGCTTTCACTTGCTTCCCCAACTCCTTCTCCACTAATGCCTTGAACTCACATAACTTTGAGAACATTTCAATATTCTTCTGCATGAAGAAGATCCAGCATCTATGAGAATATTCATCAACAAATATAACATAATACTTGTGTTTTGTTGTTGAAGCAACAAGAAAGGTCCACACACGTCTGTGTGAATTCTCTCCAGGATCACCGAGGCACAGTTCTCCTTCTCATGAAAGGTGGTCTTCACAAACTTACCCATAGTAAATCCCTTGCACTGATCTAACTATGCAAGAGTACCCTTAGGAAGTCCAGTAGAAATTTTCTGCAAAATCTTCAAGGTGCCATGGTGAAGATGGCCCAATCTCTTGTGCCATAATTCGCCCTCATCCCAGCTCACCACTTCTTCTTCTTTTCCCACCATTGCAACACAGCCATCTACCTCCAGCTTGTAGAGATTCTTAATTCAAACCCCTATCTTCTTGGTTTGACCCGTTGTTTTATATCGAAGAAAGGATTTTCCCTCACTGAAAACAACATCATAACCCTTGTCTTCCAGCATTTCCACCGAGACCAAGTTCTTCTTCAGACCTAGAACATGCATGAAATTCTTCAACAAGAATGGATTACTGGACTCCCTCTCAAAGGTAATGGTCCCAATTCCAGTCGCACTATACCGACCATCATTGCCCATCTCTATATGCATCTGGAGGTCATTCTCCTCCAAGTCACTAAACAACTCTTTGTCTCCCGTCATATGGAAAGATGCGCCACTATCAAGATACCACACCAATCCCATACAGCTTGAAACCAAGAAAGCGATCAAGGAGAAATCAAGCTCAAATTACGAGGCTAAAGCCTCTCCAGCTGCAGATCCAGTAGCCTTCTTTTTCTTCTTCTTCTGTCGACAGTTAGTGGCGAAATGTCCATGTTTGTGACAGTGAAAACACTTCACTTTGGACAAATCCTGCTTCTTGCCTTTAGCATTGGATTTTGAAGGATGTTTCTCCCCCTTCCCTTTCCTTGATTTTGCAGCCAAAGCGCAATTCTCTTCATCTTCATTCTTCGATGAAGATCCATCCCTGGTACCCCACCTTATCTCCTTCTGCACAAGATCCGACCAAAGTTGCTCCCATCCCGACAGTTTCTCCCGTCCATTGACAAAGTCTTCGTAGCTATGCCAAATCTTTGGAAGCCCAAGGAGAGCCAAGCTCACCATGTCCTCTTCATCAACAGCAACCCCCACACTTCCCATTTCATCCTTGCAGTGGACAAACTTCGTGAGGTATTTTGGAATACTATCGCCCTTATCCATTTTTATTTTTCTGAACTTGTCTTTAAGCGCCAACTTCCTCTGGTCACTTCTGCATTGGAACAAGTCTGTCAAAGCCTTCCACATTAAGAATGGAGTGGCTTTCCCATGAAGGCTGGACACAATATGGTCCTTCACACCTTCCAATATAATTCTCCTCATCTTTGCTGTCTACGTTTTCCATGCGTCAAGTAATGCAGCATCGCTAGATCCCGACTTAGGAACATTGTTATTGATGAACTCCTTCAGTCCATTATCCTCTAGCACTACCTCCATCCTGTCCTTCCAGGCTATTTAATTTGAGCTCCCATCAATGGAATACTCCAATCGCAACCCGTTGAAAGACATTTCAATGTATACTCAAGTTCTACACCAAGAATCTTTTGTAGCAAATTCAAATTGTCCACCAGCACAAACTCACTTCACAATTGCAATCTTCAATCAAAAATGCATTGATACCATGTATAAATTATATGCACTAAGCATGCATATGTCCTTGATTCACCTGATCTCACACTATTTAACTTTATGCAAAATACTGAATCAATTCCACTTGTTAATCTTTTGCGAAAAAATTAATTGCACACACATGTGAAGCATAAACAAAAATAATCAATTGCACATAACACTATTTTTAACCGGGAAAGCCTGAAGCTAAAAACCCCAACTATATATTTTGTATCATGGAATCATATGACAATCCTTATACAAAGCTTATCAAGCTCTCAGTACAGTACAATCGTCATACACTAATCAGGACCAATATTGCAAATCCATGCACCGATATTTGCCTCCTGCTAGCCTGCCTTCACTGCACAATCCCTACCAAAGAATAGCACTGAATGAATTCTAATTACTCTTGCCTTGATTGTGCAATCCTCATTGGCAACTCCAATGTGTGTGTGATGTAATCAATGCATGACTATAGTCACAGCAGATAGTCTATCTTTCCCTTTCACCTACCTCTCCACTGGGTCTCCACTGAAACTGCCATGCATTGTAGTTAACTTTTGTATTGTTTAGTTGATTAATGAGTTATTATTTGTGAATTAATTAACTAATTAATTCACTCCACTCTCACTAGTGTATCATTCAGTTAGACTAGATACAACTAGCTCAACTGAGTCTAACTGAATTAAACTAAATACAACTCCATAACTACTTCTTCCAACCGTGTCATAACTCTGCCACTTGAGTTCTAACTGAGTCCTCCATGAATTAGCTCCAGTAAACCCTTGGGAATTGCGTAATTCCCTCATTCCACTGATGTGCCATATCTATGCACTAAACTGAAGTGCTCCAAGAGAATAAGTTGTTGTTTAGAGTCTGATTATTATTAAGAGCTAACAATAATCGACATGCATCTATTTTTAGATCAGTGATCTAGAAATAGACTTCTCCCAATATTCTAAAAATAGAATTTCATCTATTTTTCCAACTTGACCAACCATCCACAAATAGCATCCTGAAACTTCTGAAATATGATCATTATGTCTAAAAAAAGACTTGCGCCAAAAATAGCCTGTGGTCCCACTTAGTGAAGGTGACTCTTTTCACTAAGCTCATCATCTTGTTGAATCTCAATAGCAAACATAGAAGCATTCTCATTATGCAATCTCAAAGACACTACAGCTATATATCAGGCTCTGTTTTTAACTTATGTTCATCAATGTATATAGAGGATCACTTATATGAAAATGCACTTGGTTCAATTCACACATTCGAACACATACATGAGGTCCTTTCTATGTTTAAAGGTTAATCAATATGTATGTGTTACAACATAAGAGACCTAAGTATCAATGCTATGAGTATAAATGTTTAATCAACAAACATTCATGGTGCCTACCTAGGGGGCCATAGTGTGTACAATACAGTGATCGATTCGTAATCTTTGAGACCGATTTATACTAAATCTATGAGAATTGTAAAGCTCAATGATAAAATTGAAATTCTCAATAGTTACAACACTCCGTAATCAAATTGAAATTGACAGGGATTAAAACACTTTGCAATCAAATCAAAATTGTCAACAATTAGAATCACTTGGAAATTAAATGAGATCTAAATTAATTTCTCAGCAAGCCTCCTCAATTTGAATGCACAAATAATATTAATTCATTCCAAACATATATAGTTTGAAATTTGATGCATCAATTAAATACTCTAGTCATTAAATATGATTTAGATTATTCCATATATTCAAATGGACATCGTGGTTTGTGAAACCTGTGTTGGATTTATATCACACTATCACATTGTTTAATCTCGAGACATGAATATATGTTGACACCTAATCCTAAAGGGTTGGGTGAGAATGTATGTTAATGTAATATAGTAAATAAGGAAGGCCAAGAGTCATTGGGAAGTGAATCCCAATAGCCTCACCTCCATGCATAAATACACACACAATCTCCATCTAATGCATATTGAGTTTTGTGGAGTTACCTCTTATTTTGACATGGTATCAGAGCCAGTCCCATTTTTGGAATTTTTTCCATTGGTGTAACTCCCTCATGATCTATGTTTTTCCTTACAGTATTTCTGCATTTAGTTTTATGTTTACTGCTCCATGGTATTGTTGCAATTCTGAGTTTATGTACTGCAATTCTACAATTCTGCAATTTTTTACTAAATATTTCTGCAAAAAAAAATTGAAAATTTCTAAAACTTCTGCAATCTCTGCAATTTCTAAAATTTCTGCAATTTCTGAAATTTTTGCAGCTCCTGCAATTTCTGCAGTTCCTGCTATTTCGGAAAAATTCTTACCACAACCTGCTCATGACCTCTCGGCCTACCTCACCCGCTCCATCTCACACCACTCACCACCCAATGCTACCTCTCTCACCATGACCCTCCACTCACCTCTTGGCCCTCATAGCAGCATGCTCACCACGCTCAGCACACTCACCTCGCTCACCCGATTCCCCTCCCGATTGTCTCTCCGCCTGATTCCCCACCGGACCCCTCACCTACCTCACCACCTTACTCCATCCCTATGCCACTCCCTCACCACTCTTCCTCCCCACCCGACTCCCCCTCACCTCCCTCACCACCCAACTCCATCCCTATGCCACTCCCTCACTCGACTCCCTCCCCACCGGACTCCCCCTCACCTCCCTCCCCACCCAACTCCCTCCTCGCACACTCCCCACCTAAACCCTTCACTGCCCTCTCCCTCACAAACTACCCACACTCCCCACTCGACCCCCTCTGCCCTCCCCACGGCCAACACTCCGTCTCCCCATGCTCTACCTCACGCCAAAAAAAAGAAACTCCTCGGCGCTCACCTCTGTAATTTTTTACACAGTCTCCCCTCCCCCATATAAACGCCCCCCCAGTTAAAACCTCCCCCAGAAACCCTCCCCCCCCCCCCCCAGTTAAAACCTTCCCCAGAAAAACCCCCCCAGTTAAAACATTTGTTTTTTTTTCCCTAAAAAAAAAATAAAATAAAAAATTACAGAATTGAAACCAGAAT
Organism: Pinus albicaulis; assembly: GCA_034641835.2. NCBI lineage: Eukaryota > Viridiplantae > Streptophyta > Pinopsida > Pinales > Pinaceae > Pinus > Pinus albicaulis. The sequence goes on from JAXQQM020085605.1 coordinate 132,883, forward strand.
TGAGTCTTTATCCAGCAAAGTAATTTTTTCCCTTCAAAAGAATGCATTCTCTCATATCTATTGTAGGATTTGTTCTCTTAGGCAAGGAGAACTATCGTGAATGGTCTCGGAAAATCAAACACACACTCATTTTTAATGAGCTGTGGAAAGGAATTTGTGAAGGAGAAGATGACCTTCCACCAGCGAAGCCCACTTCAGACAAGGAGATCGCCATTTGGGAAAACAAGAACTCCAAGGCCTATGCCTTGATTGCAGCTTTTGTAAATGAAGAGGTGAGTCTCCATGTTACACCATTTTCAAATTCCTATCAAGCCTTGAGCAAGATAAAATAACTCTATGACTCACATTCAGAACTTGAAGTTGTTCAATTAATGATTAAGTTGTTCAGTCTGGAATTGAAAAATGACGATCCTCTTTCTTTAGCTTCATAAGTAAGATCTATCATGCATGATATTAAGAGCACTGGTGAAGATGTTGACATATCTCTCATAGCATATGTTAAGGCTTTGTATCCCACTTACTCAAATTATCTTGAGTCATTGCAAGCAAGTGGAAACCTTGTGAAAATCACTTTTGAGTCCCTTGAGAAAAATTTTGCAGAAAGAGAGAAAGCCTTTGGAAATATGACCACCCCTCTATCTTCTGAAGAGGTTGTATTATTTTCACATAAAGAGAAGATTCATTCTCAAGATTCTTCCAGAGGAAGAGGTGGCCGAAGAGGAAGAGAAAGAGGAAAAAGAAATTTCAGAAGAAGGGGGGGGAAACAAACTCAAACTAAAAAATCTAATCTTCATTACATACGCTGCAATAAAGACTGGCATGATGCATATACATGAAAGATACCTTGGGATAAAATTGAGCAGCAAAGGAATCAAGAAAAAGGTAAAACTAATGAAAGAGACAAAGGTAAAGCACCTGAATCTGCTCATTTTGTTATAGCACATTGTAACAATGGAGCAACTGAAGACTTGTTTGATGTTTCATTTACTTCATGGAGAAATGATTGGTTGCTAGATTCAGGAGAAACATGTCACATGACATTTAGAAAATATTTTTTTGAAGAATTCACTGACAAAGTTGATGGAGCAGTATACTTCGCAGATAAATCCAAACTCAAGCCATCAGGGCTTGGCACAATCAGGCTTAAGTTGCCCGATCTTCCAAATCATCTTCTACATGAGGTTCTATACCTCCCTAAGTTGAGAAGGAACTTGTTGTCCTTGGTCCACATCCGCCAGCAAAGACACTCCATTCACATGTTTTATGGCAAGGCTGAGGTCAGAAAAGCATCAGATCACTCACTTGTCATGGAGGGAATAGAAGAAGGAAGACTCTTGAAGCTGCAAGGTTCCTCTGCTCATACACAAAACTTTGCATTTAGTTCACATCATGATGAAGGTAAATTCCCATCAATTATTTTATGGCATGCTAGATTTGGACACTTAAATTATGACAACCTTTTATTTTTGAAGAAAAATGGTGTTAATGGACTGCCTAAAATTCCTAGAAAACTTAAGCAATGTGATGCTTGTATTCTAGGAAAGCATAGCAAATAGCCATTTCATGATTCATATTCCAGAGCACATAGAAAACTTGAACTTATTCACTCAGATTTATGTGGCCCTATGCCTTTTGCTTCTGCAAATGGAAATAAATATATGATGACATTTATTGATGACTACACCAGAATGTGTTGGGTTTACTTATTGAAGAACAAGTCTGATGCTTTTCAAACATTCAAGAATTTTCATGCATGGATTGAAAATGATGCACAAATTGATATTGGCTCTTTACGTACTGATAATGGAAAAGAATACACTTCAAACAAATTTAAAAATTATCTTCGTCAACATGGAATCAAACATCAAACAATTGTGCCTTATAATCCCCAACAGAATGGTGTAGCTGAAAGAATGAACAGGACAATTTTAAATATGGTTCACTCCATGATGTTTTTTAAGAATGTAAAATTGATGTTTTGGGCTGATGCAGTTCTATGTGTTGTATACATAAAGAATAGGTTTCCTTCAAATTCAATCAGAAACAAAACTCCTTATGAAATTTGGCATGGCCACATTCCTTCGGTAAAGCATTTCAGGGTCTTTGGTTCCACCTGTTATGCTTTGATACCCAAGGTACAAAGGAGTAAACTTGGTGCTAGAAGTCGAAAATGTATCTTCTCGGGGTATTCCAATACCTTCAAAGGATATCGTCTCTATGATGAAGTCAATAAGAAGTTTGTAATAGAAAGAGATGTCATATTCCTTGAATCTTCCAACACTGACAATGTTGTTGAGAGGAAATTTGATCGCTTGGACAGATTCACACATACAAAGTATTTTCAAGAATTTGATAATCAAATTCCACATCTTGAAGGGGGGATTCCTATACTGGATCAATCTGTGGAATCATTTCCTGAAGCACTTTCTCCCCCACCTGAAGAACCAACCACGGATGACACCTTAAATGATGTGATTGACAGAAGTGATAGATCGAATCTTGATTCAATTCCAACTCAGTCAAATGAGCAACCTGGGCCATCTTAGAAAGGTCCCCCCAAATGGCTGACAAAGACACTAGAAAATTTTCATCCCGATGAGGTTGGAAAAACAGGAACAAGAAGTTCCACTAGACAAAACGAAGGTGATGTAGATAATTTTGATTCACCTGTTGACATGGATATTGCTTATAAATATGAATTGAGTTTGTCTACAGATCATGAAGCAACTTCCTTCAAAGAAGACACTTATCATGATGAATGGAATGAAGTGATGCAAAAGGAGTATGATGCCTTGATAAAGAATGGCACTTGAAAGCTGGTTGATCTGCCTTTGGGAACCAAACCAATTGGTTGTAAGTGGGTCTATATGAACAAGTACAAAGCAGATGGTTCACTTGACAAGCACAAAGCCAGGCTTGTGGCAAAAGGTTTTGCATAGAAATAAGGGGTTGATTATGAAGAAAATGTTGCTCCCACAGCAAAATGGGCCACCATCCGAACTCTCTTTGCCCTAGCAGCTCAGAAAGGATGGAAAGTCCATTAGATGGATGTAAAAACTGCCTTTTTGAATGGAGATATAAAGGATAAAGTTTTTATGTCCTAGCCAAAAGGATTTGTTGTAAAGGGCCAAGAACACAAATTTTGCAAGCTTATAAAATCCTTGTATGGCCTCAAGAAAGCACCGTGAGCCTAGTATGAGAAATTAACTGAGCATCTTCTGAAACTTGACTTCAAACATTTTGATCTGGATGATGCAACTTTGTTTGTTAAGAAAGTTGGAAAAATAGTTGTATATCTTGTGGTGTATGTAGATGATATTTTGATGACAAGGAACAATGATATTTATATTGCATCCATGAAGAAAGAATTGAAGAAAGGTTTTGAAATGATTGAATTGGGTTATGTTCATTACTATCTGGGTATTGAAGTAACTCAACATCCTAAATTTATATTTCTTTCTCAAAAGAAGTACATTGGAGATCTTTTGAACAAATTTGGCATGGATGAATGCAATCCCTTAACCACTCCAATGGAACAAAAATTGAAGCTCACATCCATTGAAGGGAAGGAATTTGAGGATGAAACGAAGTATAGACAGCTTATAGGAAGTCTTATCTACCTGACTACCACCAGACCTGACATTTCATTTGATGTTGGAATCCTCTCCAGGTTTATGCAAAAACCTTGTGAAGGACATTGGTCTACTGCAAAAAGAGTTTTAAAGTACTTGAAGGGGACTGAAGACTTTGGACTCAAATATACACAGGTAGGCGATTTTAGCTTGATTGGATACTCTGATTTAGACTTTGATGGGGAAAAATAAACTAGGGTGTCTACTTCATGTTACACCATGAGCCTTGGATCAGGAGCTGTCTCATGGAGATCATGCAAACAGTCAGTTCCAGCAGATTCCACAACCGAGGCAGAATATGTGGCAGCAGCTGAAGCAACAAATGAAATTGTGTGGCTTAGGAAAATCTTAGAAGATTTGCAGATGAAACAAATGCATTCAACACCACTCATGATCGACAACACTTATGCAATAAAATTAGCCAAGAACCCAAAGTTCCATGATCGAACAAAGCACATCAATAAAAAATACCATCTGATTTGACATCATGTTCAGGCCAAAACCATCCATCTACATCATTGTTCCACAAATGAGAAAACCTCTAATATCTTCACCAAAGCACTTGGAAGAGAAAATTTTGAAAAGTTTAGAACGATGCTTGGACTCACCAACATCCCTTTAGATTAAAGGGGGGAATGTTGACACCTAATCCTAAGGGGTTGGGTGAGAATATATATTAATGTAATATAGTAAATAAGGAAGGCCAAGATTCATTGGGAAGTGAATCCCAATAGCCTCACCTCCATGTATAAATACACACACAATCTCCATCTAATGCATATTGAGTTTTGCAAAGTTACTTCCTAGTTTGACAATATACAACAATCAAGAATTTAATTAAATGATTATAAATTAAACTACAACAGTAAAAAATATGATTGAAAAAGAAGGAATCAAACTACTGCAATCAATCTAATATGAAAAAGGAAGCTTGATCCTAGGTGATGGTAGGCCCTTTCCACACCCGGGGAAGCTCTGGAACTTGTAGTAAAAGGAAGACTATTAAAACATGCAAATCAAATACTCACAGCTAAACAAAACTGGAACGATATCGCACAAACCAAGGCCATCTATATTACTGAAACAAACTCAATTACAATTGTAATATGTCATAACAGCACTTATATGCTCCATATTTTTCCATTTTTCCTATGCTTTCTGCTCTGCATTCTTATACATTTTGTGGATGAAGCTCAGATTAATTACATTCTAAATGAAACAGGACAACAAACAAATTCAGGTTATGTTTGATTTCTATAGCTGGCCTTCGAATAGCTAATGGTTATATTGATATGTATCAATGCATGTATGGAGGAAAATAGCTTTATCAAACCATAATTGTGGCATAAAAATAGGCAAATCTGAATTTGATTGTTAAGTACAAAGCTAGATTTTTAATATAAATTGGCCTCAAATAACTCTTTGTCTCTCAAAAACTGTAAGGAATTGTAGAAAAATATTTTAGAGTTAAAAAATTTTCTATACTGATACCAAAACCCATGTTCCAAAATTTCTTCATTTTCCTTCAACTGCACGAAAATAGAGGCGGAAGTTGGCAGTTCGAAATTTATTGCAGATTTGGGCAAATATGCTAATTTCCTTCTAGAGACCAACATGAGTGACCTGGGTGAATCCAAGTTATGGAAAGGTATTATAACATTATTTTTGACAATAACCTCTCTCAGTTTCTCCAAAAGCATTTCAAAAGTGTCAAAGCCCTAAATTAGCCATTTCCGTACTTTATTGTCTTGTGAAGAAATTCGGTGATGGAACACTGTGACAAACGAGCTTAGCAAGACTGGCATTAGTAATTCATGACATAATCATATTTAATCATATAAAATCTAATAAAACTAATGATAACCAACCATGGAGTGTATTTGACAGCAAGTTATGAAATTAGGGTATGGAATGGGGTAAAAACCTAGGGTTTTAGGGTATGAATGGTGATATTGAAATATGAAAACATGGGCATATTCGAGGCCCAAAATCCCCCCATTCCTGAGGTTTTTCTTGTCCTCATGCAAACAAATACTTTTCTCATATATAGGTTTTTATGGCATCATGGCTTTGGGCAGGGTTGGTTCTTATGGAGCAACACTGCATGAAAATTTGAGAGTGTTAGTTCTTGTGGAGTAACACCATTCCTATTTGACTGCCATAGGTTTAATTTCGAGAGTGATACAAATGGATAATAAGCAATAGATATGGTAGGAGGTGATGATGAATGAGATGATAGATGATAATGGAAATGATGGATGAGATGAGGTGGTTGCATACTCTACTCTTTTGAGGCCAATGCTTATGGATGGTTTCTTTATGAATGGAATCAATGACTTCCTCCTTTATTGAATACATTCAATTGAAAATATGTTTGAATGTAGGAGGGGAAGGCACTATAGTTCCTGCTTTTCTTATATGTACCAATAGCTTTTCTTTTCATGATTGCAACCTTATTAGAGTAGCATGCATTCTATTATGAATGGGGAATTTGAAAATGGGGGGTATATGGAAAATGGAATATGCAGTGGTTAATCATCAAAGCTCTCTTCAATATCTAACGAATTAAAGAATCTTAAGCCAACTTTACCTCAGGTTACCTTTACTTTTGATGTACCTTTTTTTGTAGGATGAAGTGGAAGATGAACTGGAACACGGCTAAAAGTTGGAGTTCGAATGACTAGAGTTTATGTGTATTTTGATATGGATCTGCTGGAGAAGGCTAAACTAAAGATAGTAAATAAGGCTAAAAAATGAAAGTCCCCTTCTCCCCCATGCCTGAGGAGTTGTATGTTTGCTCCACAAACAAAGAAGGAAAGTGACTACTGCAAGATGACTACTACAAGAAAAGGAAATGTTGCTACAAAGAACCAAATAGTTGCAAACATGTGTTGAGATCTCAAAATACATGGTCTTCATCCGCTACTATCCATTGTGAAATCTTGCATATGTGAATGAGTGGCGTTAATTTCGAACATAAGCAAGAAGCATTGGATTACTGACCATTGAGGAGGGTCGTTAACCAATGTGAGATATCCCACCTTTGATGTTAATGGGAATCAAGGCACTAGGTACATTCTACTAGTCATGAATAGATTTGTCAGAGTCGAATGGACTGCATAATTCATCCTCCAAGAAACATTGATGTATTTCCTTACCAAACAACAATGATACATGTCATTAAGGCATGTAGGCTCCCAATTACCTTATCTAACCCTAACCCTAATCCCAGATAATGTGTTGATGTCGATAGGACAAGGTCTATTGGCAAGTGGACTTTAAGGAATCCCACATCAACCAATGCGAGTGCATACATAATCATTTGAATATTACATGATTTTGAAAGAACTAATATAGGCTTACAAAACTTTATTAAGAACTTTTCCCGCCAGCTACCTGGTTTTCAATAAAAGCCTATGTCCAGATGCGGCAGACAAGCTGGTTTTCACAAAAGGACTTATTTTTCTCTTTATTATTTTTCCTTTATTTATTATAATAAAAATTTTCTTATTATACTGAAGAAAGGGAGATGAAATCCTTCAAGTGAAGGAGTACTTCCAATGAATCCATGTGCAGATCAGGTACAAATATGTATTCATGCTCAGATTTAACATATAAACTTGGAAGTGTGCATGAGCATGAAAAACCAACAAATTTAAATGATATGACAACAAGAGTTTTAGAATAGGAGAATGTTGCCTCGCTTGAGTCATTCTTCGGAAGCAATGTTCGATGTAATCATGGTATTCTTGGTCGATTGCTTGATTTGGCCCATGCTATGCATCCTCTTCTTCCATGTCATGTTGATTTTCCTCCTTAATGTGAGTAGTCTCTTGATTACATTCTGGTTATGTCTATAGACATGTCGAGAACTCCTTGAACTCAGGTTTCAGTGGATGTTCTCCATCGATTATAGTGCATGATTCATTCGTCTCCTTAGATGATTGGTAAGGGATCAAGGGAAACTTCCAAATCCTCTTGTGGTGGTGGAGAAATGGACAAGTTCTTGACTATTGTCAAGAAGTTCTCTTCCTGAGAGGTAGATATCAAGATCCTAGCAATTGCTATAGCTTGAGAGAGGTTCCTGCATACTTATTATCATCTTCAAGTCCATTTGGTTGATTGATAGTCCCTATATCCACACACATATTTGTAACGGGGGTTCTTACAACATCCCAAAAATGATATAAAAATGGAATATGAAGATAAATGAATTTAAAAGCTATTGGATGAAATAAAGCACACCACACGTGCATAAAAAATAAATTTTCATAAAAGGAAGGGAACGTCGTGTTGGGGAAAATTCCATATCAGAGTACTATTTAATCTATTGAAATCAAAACAATTCTGAAATTAAATGTCTCACAGAATGTTTCAGACTATTCGAAGACCTACTTCTACTTCTACGCATAAAGGAAAGGAAAATAAAGTTCAAATATATGCAACAACGGTCAGACTTTGGAGCAACCCCACAATAGTGGATGCGTGGCTCTTCACTCATGTCTTACCGTACACTCTCTACCCTCTCATGTCCTCCAATACCCTTGAAACTCTGTAATTATAATTTTAACTAAACCAAAATACTACTCCCCGACAACGATGCCAAAATGTTGAGAGTTTTAATTGGTAATTAAAGCTCTTAATATTTAATTGTCAGTCCAGGAGTTGTAAACACGATTTTGTACTGCATTTTTTAGCTCACCTTAATGGTTAGATTTTATAAGTTTCCTTTGACCGTTAAGTATTGAATGATGGAAAAGAAACAATACTAGCACTCATCTCACTCACATAAAAGAATTTTTCACTCTAACATAAGCAATCAATTTAACTAAATAAATTCTATTTCATATTCCAAATTTCTTCCATCAAAAGACAAACCAACTGAAATCAAAGGCTTGGTGAAATTCAATCTAAGTACAATTATTGAAATAAAACCTTTTCAAAGAAGGAAGCTCAAACTCTCATTATTTCGAAGGCAGAGGCAAGCAATCATCAAAACATAATTTATGAGAAATAAAAATGTAATACCATAGCTTGGAATGAAATCCAAAATTAATCCTTAAACGACCCATTCAATCTAACTGATCTATTTTTTCTCAGAAATGAAATGCATTAAAAACCACACTTTTACCTCAAGCTACTACAAGACTACTTTTGGAAACAATGCAAATCGATCTATCAATTCTTAAAGTATAATGAAATATTTAACAAAATTATACTACGTTTGTAAACAAAAATGAATTTCTATCACACTGCTATGAAAAGAATGCTACTATAATTCGAATAGAAATTGGACCTATTCTATTTGTTGATGAATACAAACTAGATTTCTCTAGGATATCTTAATGATTCAAATTAAATCACACTGATAATGCTTTGAATTAACTCGCACTGCTTTGAACTAGAAAAAAATGGAAATGCTTGAACTAAATCTCAATGCTGGAATTAAATCACACTTTCAAATTAAAATCAAACTAAGTCTTAAAATGAAACTACATTTTTAACACTAAATTGCATAACTCAATTCAACCAAACTGGAAATGTCGGCTTCTAATCACACTATTCTATCCTATGAATATAAACAAGAAAAACAGTCACACAACAGACTCTTAGCAACCCACACATAATTCATAAGGCAACACACACTATTTTTTTTAAACTCAGAATGTCTCACTGCTTACAAGAAGAATTGATAAGCCACAATCACACTGTGCAAAAAAAAAGTACTATTCCATCCTCACGTTGTAAATATATACAATTCAAAATACTATTGTTTAGCTAACAGGACTATCTTTCATAGCTAGTGCTGAAAACATATAGAATCATTCTCATGATGCAATCTCAAAGACACTACAGTTATAGATCATGCTATATTTCTAACTTATGTTCACCAATGTATATAGAGGATCACTTATATGAAAACACACTTGGTTCAATTCACCCATTCGAACACATATAAGAGGTCCTTGCTATATTCAAAGCTTAATAAATATTTATGCATTACAACAAAAGAGACCTAAGTATCAATGCTCTAAGTATAAAGGTTTAATCAACAAACATTCATGGTGCCAATCTAGTGGGACAGGGTGTATACAATATAGTGATCAATTCGTAATCTTTGACACTAATTTATACGAAATCTACAAGAATTGTAAAGCTTAATGATCAACTTGAAATTGACAATAGTTACAACACCCGGTAATCGAATTTCAATTGACAGGGATTAAAACACTTGGAAATCAAATCAAAATTGTCAAGAATTAGAATAACTTGGTAATCAAACGAGATCTAGATTAACTGCTCAGCAAACCTCGTCAATATGAATGCACAAATAATATTAATTCATTCCAAACGTATACAGTTTGAAATCTGTTGCATCGATTAAATACTCTGGTCATCAAATACGATTTAGCTTATTCCATATATTCAAATTGACATCATAGTTTGTGAAACCTCTGATGCCTTTAGATCACACAATCACACTATTTAATCTTGAGACATGAACATACAACAATCAAGCATTTAAGTAAATGAATATAAATTAAACTACAAAAATCACAAATATGATTGAATAAGAAGGAATCACACTACAATAATCAATATAAGATGAACAAGGAAGCTTGACCCCATGTGATGTTGGGCCCTTACCACACCTGGGGAAGCTTTGGAACTTGCAGTAAAAGGAATATTGTTAAAACATGCAAATCAAATACTCAGAGCTAACCAAAACTGGAACGATCTCTCTCAAACCAAGGCCATATATATTACTGAAAAAAATTCAATCACAATTGTAAGATGTCTTAACAGCGCTTTGATGCTCTATAGTTTTCCATTTTTGCTATGCTTGTTGCGCTGACTTCTTATACATGTTGTGGATGAAGCTAAGATTAATTACATTCCAAATGAAACAGGATAGAAAACAAATTCATGTTGTGTTAGATTTCTCTATCTCGCCTTAAAATAGCTAATGGTTAGATTGATGTTTATCAATGCATGGATGGAGGACAATAGCTTTATCAAACCGTAATTGTGGCATAAAAGTAGGCAAATCTGAATTTGACTCTTAAGTAAAAATCTCTATTTTTTATATAAATTGGCCCCAAACTATAAGGAACTTTATAAAATTGTTTCTGTTAATAAATTTTCTATACTGATACCAAAACCCATGTTCCTTAATTTCTTCATTTTCCTTCAGGTGCACGAAAATCGAGGTGGAAGTTGGTAGTTTGAAATTTATTGCAGATTTGGGAAAATATTATAATTTATTTCTAGATACATAAATGAGTGACTTTGTGAAATCCAAGTTATGGAAAGGTATTATAACATTATTTTTGACAATAACCTCTCTCGGTTTCTCTGGAAGCATGCCGAAAGTGTCAAAGCCCTAAATTAGCTATTTTTGTACTTTACTGGCATGTGAAGAAATTCGGCGATGGAATATTGTGACAAATGAGATTATAAATACCATTATTAGTAACTCATGACATAATCATATTTAATCATAGAAAATCTAAGAAAACTAATGATAACCAACCATGGAGTGTCTTTGATAGTAAGTTATGGAATTAGCATACAGAACGAGGTAAAAACCTAGGGTTTCAGGGTATGAATGGTGATATTGAAAGATGAAAACATGGAAATATTCAAGGCCCAACATCCCCCCCATGCCTGAGGTTTTTCATGTCCTCATGCAAAAAAGTACTTTTCTCATATATAGGTTTTTATGGCATCATGGCTTTGGGCAGGGTTGGTTCTCGTCAAGCAACACTGCATGAAGATTTGAGAGTGTTGGTTCTTGTTGAGCAACACCATTCCTATTTGACTGCCATAGGTTTAATTTTGAGAGTGATACAAATATATAATAAACAATAGATATGGTAGGAGGAAATGATGAATGAGATGATAGATGATAATGGAAATGGCAGATGAGATTAGGTAGTGATGGAGATAATGGATGAGATGAGGTGGTTGCATATGCTACTCTTGTGAGGCTAATGCTTATGGTTGGTTCCTTTATAAAGGGCATAAATGACTTCATCCTTTATTAAATACATTCAATTGACAATATTTGTGAATGTAGGAGGGGAATGCACTATAGTTTCTGCTTTTCTTATATGAACCAATATATTTTCTTTTCATGACTATGACCTTATTAGAGTAGCATGCATTCTATTATGAATGAGGAATTTTCAAATGGATGGTATATGAAAAATGGAATATGTGGTGGTTAATCATCAAATATTTCTTCAATCTCTAATGAATTAAATAATATGAATCCAACTTTACCTCACATTACCTTTACTTTTGATGTACTTGTTGTTGTAGGATGAAGTGGAAGATTTTGGGAAAGATACTAAGAGGGGGGGGGGGGTGAATCAGTATCTTGATCTGTCAATCAACCTTTTACTTCTCTTTTCTCAAAAACACATACGCTACTTTACAGAACAAAACTAGCGTATATACGCGGATATCCTGAAGGAAACTCGTGTATGCTCAAATCTCTTATTATGCAGATAATTCTTATCTTAGATTATTGCATCATTCATTCATTAGATGTTTAGTAAGCAGTAGACATGTGCAGTAAGAAAAATATAAGTCAACACACATAAGCATCACACATGAACACCAAGATTTTAGGTGGAAACCCAATTCGGGAGAAAACCACCGCTGCCGTCGTCTCAGTCTTCAATATTTATTATAAAGAAAACATCTTACAACAATGTACTGGCGCAGACTCATACCAGCATGCAGGCACCCACCTGCAGAATGCTACAACCTTCTCTCATTTACCAGCCTCTCCTGGAAGGGAGCTACAACCCCATGCTCTCGTTTACCAGCCTCTCCTGGAAGGGAGCTACTACCCCTGCTCTCGTTTACCAGTTACCACTGGAAGGGAGCTACAACCCCCTCACTGAAGGCTTCGACCCTCAGCACCACTGCAGACCACGTTTCATCAATTTTCAAACTGGATCAAACAGCTTCAACACAACCCTTCACTTATCATACTTTGCCTATTGCTTCCAACATAACAGTGCAACCACTGTAACCAGACTATCAGAGATAACCCAGACTTCAGGATAAATATGCAGAAACACATTCAACCTTGAGAAACCATTATTTCAGATACCATACGTGATTTTATTTAATCAGACCCGCGTATACACGCGCTTTTCATGAAACGAACCCGCATATACATCTGTGCATTTTTCAGGAAAACCCTAACTACCCATACGCGCTTTTATTTAATCAGATCCACGTATACACACGCTTTTCACGACACGAACCTGCGTATGGATCTATAAAAGATAAACTTTGCGGAACAGACCAGATTTATGAACTTACCTAGATTTCTTCAATTTCTTCAACAGATTTGCGCCAGGTCTTCATCACTTCTTTTCAGATCATCCTAGAGATTCACCATTTTCAGATCTAGAGATTTCGAACCTTCATCCTATAGGTGCATCATAGATTTAGATCTATCAATTAAGAACAGAGTTCAACCATGCAGATATACTTCAGAGTGAAGTATTCATTAAAGCCCATACCCTTGCACCCCCTGCATTATGATTCTCTTCCCCTTAAATAGATTTAGCCTTTATCAATACCATGAGCCAAAACCACACCACTTCCAATGGTATTCTTTGACAGGATAAAATAAATAATCTAGCGCTCAATACTATGGGCCAATACCATGGTAATGCCCCTTGGTATTCTAATTTTGGAGCGCAAAAGACCATACACGACTTGGCACGTATTTTCCCGCGTGCATATGCTACTTCTCCTTAACAAACCTATGTATGCTTTGTGACATACTATTTTTATCATTGCTCTGGCACTTACTGAATTTCTTTCTTCTACTACTTCTGAACTGATCTTTAGATATATCAAATTTTCATTATTTTCATCAAGGACAACTTCATCAAGCAAGTTCCATCAAAGACAACACATTGTATCACATTGCCAACAATCTCCCCCTTAACTCATCAAGAGGGTTTCCATCAAATACAATAGGTTTCCATTAGGAACAACTTCATCAAATAGGTTTCCATCAACTTTATCAAGTAGGTTGACATCAAGGACAACACTCTGCATCATATTGCCAATAGAAGATGAACTGGAACATGGCTGAAAGTTGTATTTGGAATTACTGGAGCTGATGTGTATGTTGATGTGGATCTGTTGGAGAAGGTTGAATTGAAGATAGTAAAGAAGGCTGAAAAATGAAGTTCCCCTTCTCCCCCATGCCTGAGGAGTTGTATGTCCCTAAATAAATAAGGAAGGTAACTGCTGCAAATGATGATCAAGTTGTTATATGGCAACCTTTATTGAAACAAGATGACTGCTACAAGAATGGTAAATGCTGCTACAAAGAACCAAACTGCTGCAAACTTGTGTTGAGATATCAAAATACATGGTCCTCATCTGCTACAATCGATTGTGCAATCTTTCATATGTGAATGATTGGCATTGATGTCAAACATAAGCAAGAATCATTGGATTACCGACCATTGAGGAGGTTCATTAACCAATGCAAGATATCCCACCTTTGATGTTAATGGGAATCAAGGCACTAGGTACATTCTACTAGCAATGAATAGATTTTTCGGAGTCGAATTGACTGAAAAATTCATCCACCAAGAAACACTGATGTATTTCCTTAGTAGATGACAAGGATACCTACCATTAAGGCATGCAGGTTCCCAAGTACCTTATCTAACCCTAAACCTAGTCCCAGATAATGTGTTGATGTCAATAGGACAAGGTCTATCGACAGGTGTGCTTTAAGGAATCCCACATCAATCGATGTGAGTGCATACATAATCATCTGAAGATTACATGATTTTGAAAGAACAAATACAAGCTTACAAAAAATTATTGAGACCTTTTCCCGCTAGTTACCTGGTTTTCAAGCAAAGCCTCTGTCCATATGCGCCAGACAAGTTGGTTTTCACAAAAGGACTTATTTTTCTCTTTATTATTTTTCCTTTATTTATTATAATACAAAATTTCCTATTCTACTGAAGAAAGGGAGATGAACTCCTTCAAGTGAAGGATTACTTCTAATGAAGCCATGTGCGGATCAGATACAATTATATATATTCATGCTCATATTTAACATATAAACTTGGAAGTGCTCATGAGCATGAAAAACCAACAAATTTAAATGATATGACAACAAGATTTTTAGAACAGGAGAATGGTACCTCACTTGAGCCATTGTTCGGAACCAATGTTCAATGTAATCATGGTATTCTTGATCAATTTCTTCATTTGGCCCATGCTGCACATCCTCTTCTTTCATGTCATGCCAATTTTCCTCCTTAAGGTGAGTAGTCTCTTGATTACATTATGGTTCTGTTGATAGACATGTCGAGAACTCCTCGATCTCAGGTTTCAATGGATGTTCTCCACCGATTAAAGTGCATGATTCATTCGTCTCCTTAGATTATTGGTAAGGGAAATCTAGAGAGACTTCCAAATCGTCTTGTGGTGGTGGAGAAATGGACAAGTTCTTGATTATTTGCAAGAAGTTCTCTTTCTAAGAGGTAGAGATCAAGATCCTAGCAGCTGCTAGGGCTTGAGAGAGGTCCTGCATACTTATTATCATCTTCAAGTCCATCTAGTTGATTGATAGTAGCAGGGGTTCTTACGGAACCCCAAGAATGATATAACATTGGAATCTGAAGATAAATGAATTCAAAAGCTATTGGCTGAAATAAATCTCACCACACTTGCATAAAAGGAAGGGAACGGTGTGTTGGGTAAAATGCTTAATAAGAGTACTATTTAATCTATTGAAATTAAAAAAATTCAGAAATTAAATGTCTCACAGAATTTTTCATACTATTCAAAGACCTACTTCGACTTCTACTCATAAAAGAAAGGAAAATAAAGTTCAAATATATGTAACAATGGTCAGACCTTGGAGAAACCCCGCAATAGTGCATGTGTGGCTCTTCACTCACGTCTTACCGTACACTCTCTGCCCTCTCACGTCCTGCAATACCCTTGAAACTCTGTAATAATAATTTTACCTGAACCAAAATACAAATCCCCAGCAACGACGCCAAAATGTTGAGAGTTTTAATTGGCGATTAAAGCTCTTAATATTTAATTGTCAATATGGGAGTCATAAAAACGAGTTGTACTACATTTTTGGCTCAGCTTAATGGTCATAGTATATAAGTTTCATTTGTTCGTTAAGTACAGAATGATGGAAAAGAAATAATACTAGCACTCATCTCACTCTAATAAAATAATTCTTCACTCTAACATGACAATCAATTTAACTCAATACATTATATTTCATATTCTAAATTTTTGCAATCAAAATAAAAAAAAAAATGAAATCAAAGGCTTGGTGAGATTCAATCTAAGTACAGTTATTGAAATAAAACATTTTCAAAGTGGGAAGCTCAAACTCTAATTATTCCGAAGTCAGAGGCAAGAAATCATCAAAACATAATTTCTAAGAAATCAAAATGTAATACCAAAGCTTGGAATGAAAACCAAAATTAATCTTTAAACAACCCATTCAATCTAACTGATCTATTCTTGCTTAGAAATGAAATGCATTAAAAACCACACTTTTACCTCAAACTACTACAAGACTAGTTTTGGAAACAATGCAAATCGATTTATCAATGCTTAAAGGAGAATGAAATCTTTAACAAAATTATACCGTGTCTGTAAATAAAATTGAATTTCTATCACACTGCTTTGTATTCAATGCTATTATAATTGGAATGGAAGTTGGACCTATTCTATTTGTTCATGAATAAAAACTAGATTTCTATGGGATATCGTAATTATTCAAATTAAATCACACTGACAATACTTTGAATTATCTCACACTGCTTTGAACTAGAAAAAACTGGAAATTCTTGAATTAAATCTCAATGTTGGAAATAAATCACACATTCAAATTAAAATCACACTAAGTCTTAAAATGAAACCACATTGTTTACACTAAATTGCATCACTGAATTCAACTAAACTGGAAGTGTCAGCTTCTAATCACACTATTCTATCCTATGAATATAAACAAGAGAAACAGTCACACAGCAAAATATTAGCAACCCAAACATAATTCATAAGGCAACACACACTATTTCTATTTAAACTCAGAATGTATCGCTACTCACAAGAAGAATTGATAAACCACAATCACACTATGAAAACAAAAGTACTATTCAATCCTCACGCTATAAATATATACATTTAAAAATACTATTGTTTAGCTAACATGACTTTGTTTCATAGCTAGTGTTGCAAGCATACAGAAGAATTCTCATGATGCAATCTCAAAGACACTATAGCTATAGATGAGGCTTTGTTTCTAACTTATGTTCACCAATGTATATAGAGGATCACTTATATGAAAACGCACTTCCTTCAATTCACCCATTCGAACACATACAGGAGGTCCTTTCTATGTTCAAAGGTTAATCAATATGTATGCATTACAACATAAGAGACCTAAGTATCAATGCTCTGAGTATAAAGTTTTAATCAACAAAAATTCATGGTGCCAATCTAGTGGGATAGAGTGTATACAATACAGTGATCGATTCGTAATCTTTGAGAGCAATTTATACGAAATCTATGATAATTGTAAAGCTCAATGATCAAATTTAAATTCACAATAGTTACAAAACCTGGTAATCAAATTGCAATTGACAGGGATTAAAAAACTCGACAATCAAATCAAAATTTTCAAGAATTAGAATCACGTGGCAATCAAAAGGGATCTAGATTAATTGCTCAGCAAGCCTCCTCAATCTAAATGAACAAATAATATTAATTCATTCCAAACATATACAGTTCAAGATTTGTTGCATTGATTAAATACTTTGGTCATCAAATACGATTTAGCTTATTCCATATATTCAAATTGACATCATATTTTTTGAAACCTGTGTTGGCTTTAGATTACACTATTTAATCTTGAGATATGAACATACAACAATCAAACATTTAATTAAATGAATATAAATTAAACTACAACAATCACAAATTTGATTGAATAAGAAGGAATCAAACTACAACAATCAATATAAGATGAACAAGGAAGCTTGATCCCAGGTGATGTTGGGCCTTACCACACCTGGGGAAGCTCTGGAACTTGCAGTAAAAGGAATATTATTAAAACATGCAAATCAAATACTCAGAGCTAACCAAAACTGGAATGATCTTGCTCAAACCAAGGCCATCTATATTACTGAAACAAATTCAATTACAATTGTAAGATGTCTTAACAGCACTTCGATGCTCCATATTTTTCCATTTTTCCTATGCTTGTTGCTCTGTCTTCTTATACATGTTGTGGATGAAGTTGAGATTAATTACATTCTAAATTAAACAGGACATCAAAAAAATTCATGTTGTGTTTGATTTATCTAGCTGGCCTTTGAATTGCTAATGGTTATATTGATGTTGATCAATACATGGATGGAGGACAATACCTTTATCAAACCGTAACTATGGCATAAAAATAGGCAAAGCCGAATTTGACAGTTAAGTACAAATCTGGATCTTTTATATAAATTGGCCTCAAAGAACTATGCATATCTCCCAAAATATAAGGAATTTTAGAAAAAAAATTGAGTGTTAATAAATTTTCTATACTAATACCAAAACCCATTTTCCTTCTGAGGCAGAAGTTGGCAGTTTGAAATTTATTGCAGATTTGGGAAAATCTACTAATTTCCTTCTAGAGACTGAAATGAGTTACTTGGGTGAAATCCAAGTTATGGAAATGTATTATAACATTATTCTTGACAATAACCTTTCTCAGTTTCTCCAGAAGCATGCCGAAAGTGTCAAAGCCCTAAATTAGCCATTTCCGTACTTTACTGGCTTGTGAAGAAATTCGGCGATGGAACACTATGACAAATGATCTTAGAAAGAACGGTATTAGTAACTCATGACATAATCATCTTTATTCATAGAAAATCTAAGAAAACTAATGATAACCAACCATGGAGTGTATTTGACGGAAAGTTATGGAATTAGGGTACAGAACGGGGTAAAAACCTACGGTTTTAAGGTATGAATGGTGATATTGAAAAATAAAAACATGGGCATATTCGAGGCCCAAAAGTGAGCAACAACTTCAGCAGGGGATGATGATGGGCCCCATCAATAGGCATATTATAAGGCCCATTTAGCTATCCTCCAAACTATAATTTCTTTTTTTCTCACATTAATTAACATTGTTTTGGCTATAATGTGACTAATAGGAAGACTAAAGGATGTTTTTAATACTTAGTGGCCTAATGTGGATAATGTGTAGGAAAAAAAGAATTTTTTAGTGCATTTACTATGCAAATCATGCACATTGGAGGCAGATAGAGGAGATGTAAGAGGCTTGTCCCCTACTAAAAGAATCAATCATGAGGGAACAACTGTTGTTAGAAAATCAAAGGTTAAGAGAGCATCTAAAGGAAAAGGAGGCATAGATTTCCACCATGGTAAGTTTTTCCATGGAAGCCATCCAACGTAGGCATCCATCCAAATAATATTCCATCTTCATCAAATAAAAATGGCTACAATTTCAAATCAGGACATTGGCATAATATGTCTCTCTCCCATTTCAGGATTATAGGAAGTTCCTCGACTTATGCCAACAAGAAAGCATTGAAGATAGGAAAAATTTGGCTGAATTATACATGCACAACATGATACTCATAGACATGAACTTTTAGGACCCCAATTCAAGGTTGGGATATGCACAATTGATGGCCCTGTCCTCTTTTCTTGTCCATGAGAAAGAAGGGGTTGAGGAAGTGAAGAAATTTATGCAAGTGAGCCTTTATGTATCATATTAGAACTATCAAGTCCCAAGGATGTCATAAGAAACCATAGCCTCATCTCTGTATACCCTAAACCATCCCCTTGCTACCTGGAGAGGCAAGAGAAAACCATCCTTCATTTTTAAGATATTTTTAGGCTTTTTGGGATTGACAGTTTGTAGGTCTGTGAGAGGAGATGGCATGATTTTCATCACATTATACAAATTAAGGAATACCACTCCCCTGAGAGGTTGAATAATTCCCTAGAAAGGACCCCAGTCTATTAGATAATTTTTCAAATATTGAATAACAATTGGATAGTGCTAAAGTTCATTCCTCCCTTACTATTAGGCTTAAAAGAGAGAAGAGATCAAGCAGAGGACCAAAGGGAGTAGGCAGCCATAGAGGAATTTGTAAGTTTTTATCCACAAGAGGGCACACCATATGAGGTTCCTTTGGATTTAAGAGAGTCCACCAAGGTCATTCTTGTCCCACAAAGCCTTTGTCATAGCTTCCCCTGGTACATTCAACAATATTGAATCTGAGAGACACAATCGTATTGTGCTCTTCGCCTTTCGATCTGGCTTCACCCATTCTTCTGTGGACATTCCTGTTGGTGTCAAACCAGGATCTACAACAATCCATTGATCTCTATCCAACAATAGATCTTCCATATTCAACTTCCACAACTCAAAACTTTGACCATTAAATTTCTCGATCTCTATATTTACATTGTTTTCCATCTTCTTTCATCACAAGAATCAATCTCGTAGATCTCCCATTGAATAGGGTCTACCATGGGCCCAATAAAAACCCCTCAACAGTAAAGGGGGTAATTCTTAAAAAATAAAAATATACAATGGCAAGAAAATAAAACAAATATAGACAGAGATTTTCCCCTGGATCCCAAAACTGAGACTACTAGATTTATTTTTCATTATATTCCTTTCAATGTCACAATACATATATATACATGTTGAAGCATTCATAAACCCCAATCTAATAACCCTGGATTAGAACATAATTTTAGTTCCCTTGACCAAATCTAAAAAACACCATGGGTAGAAAACCTCATGCCCAAATCCATGTGCAAAACCATATAGAAAAAGAAGAAAAAAAATCCAGGGTATTTCCCCAGACCCTAAAAAATATATTTCAAGGCCAGTCATGGAAAAAATATAACACATACCCAACAACTATGCAACCAAGTGTCCGCACAAGAAATCCAACAAGGATCTTGAAGCAAGAGCAGGGGGAGATGCCTTGGAATCTCAATTTGAGCTATATTTTACCATCTTTTCTTGCATGGAAAGCATAGTAAGAGGGAGTGAGTGGTACCTAGATTCTAGTGCCTCATTCCATATAACAATATGTAAATAATAATTTAGTAACCTAAAGGAGAAGGATCTCTGACTACATACAAAATTTGGAGATGATGGGAGGTATAGTGCCAAAGGAATTGGTATTTTCACCTTTAAGAGGGATTCAGTCTCCCATATTCATCTACAAGATGTTATGTATGTACCTGGGTTGAAGAAAATTTTGATTTATGTAGTTGTATTAGAGGACAGAGGCTATGATTTTGTTTTCAGTAAGGGGAAAGCCCTTCTAAAACATGTAGCTACCGAGAAAGTCACAACAAATTGGAGTTAGAGTGAGATATCTCTACAAGATAAAGGTAGATTTCACCATGCATGCAACTATACCTTCAAGAGTGTGTTGAAAATGCATCAAGAAAATCTAGATTTGACTTTGCCTTCGTTAAACTAGATTAAAATTCAAATTTAAATTTCAGCATAATATTTGGAGGTAGTTAACTGAGGTGACATGGATCTTGTCACTTAGTTAACTCCGTTAATTCGAGTTGGAGATACTTGAGTTCGGTTCATTATGATTGATTTCTAATTTATAGCAACCTATTTTATTTAAGTTGAGTTATCGTCAGTTAAACTAGTTCCAACTGATGGAGAAACTAGTGGAAGGTAAAGTTGTGTGGTGTAACTTCAATCACACTCGGTCATCATCCAGTTAAGTGCTCATTCAACCCAAAATAACTGATGCATGTAGATAATTCAAGTTACCCAGTTGAT
The DNA here is from genome assembly GCA_034641835.2 of Pinus albicaulis. Lineage (NCBI taxonomy): Eukaryota > Viridiplantae > Streptophyta > Pinopsida > Pinales > Pinaceae > Pinus > Pinus albicaulis. The sequence goes on from JAXQQM020085605.1 coordinate 154,399, forward strand.
ATTAGAGTTCAAGGACAATGTATTAACAGTTGTAAACTAATCCAAGTTGTCTAGGTGGTGCATGCAAACAAATAATGGGCCTATGAGAATACAGCAATCCAATTGAGTTATTTCCCTAAAAAATAGGGGTTAATTCCTCAATCATAACAATGCAAGGAAATAGGATTTGGGAGGCTTGAAATTTTGGCTAAGTATTAGCCAATTTCAATCACTCAGACAAAGGATAGAAGATACAAGTGAAGGTTGTGCTCAAGCTTGAGAAAACATATTTTATTCATCCAAATTCTTGATTAATCCAATGCAATAGTAAGTGGTTTTGAGTAGTTGATTTCCCCTAGATAAATATTTGTGCATGTGTGATTTTTCTTTTTAATGTTAATCATTTGTGTTCTCGATCATGAATTTGGTTCAATAGATCAGTATAGTAGCTTCTAATATTATGATTTAGTAAATTTCATGAGTAGTTTAGAATCTACACATTAATTTCTACATAGTATCATAGCAGGATTAACAGTAGAGAATATATTTCAAAGTTGTATTTGCAGAAGTATCAGATTTGCGAGATCAATTCTTTAGAGCTAGAAGGATGGATTTCTATGGACTAAGACTCGAGTATTCCCTCGAGGGAAGCTCGAATTATGTTGCATGGAAGGATCGCATAGAGGTAGTGCTGGAAGATAATGGGTTGAAGGAATTCATTGATAATGATATTCCAAAATCAGTAGCATCTAATGATAAGGATCGAGCAGAATGGAATAAGTGTGTAGCCAGGTCAAGGAGATTCATATTGGAGGGAGTAAGAAACCATATTGTCTCAAATCTCCATTGGAAAGAGACTCCATATGCAATGTTGCAAGTATTGACAGATCTGTTCCAAAATAGTAACGACCATAGGAAGATGGAACTCAAGGACAAGCTTTGAAGTATCAAGATGCAGAAGAATGACTCAATTCAACAATATTTGAGCAGGTTCACCCAGTTTCATGATTAACTTGTAGGAGTTGGTGTCACGTTACCATATGATGATTTTGTGAGCCTAGCCCTTCTAGGCCTTCCCAAGACCTGGCACATCTACCAATATTTGGTAAATGGGAGGGAGAAACTACCAAATTGGGAACAACTCTAGTTTGATTTGGTACATGATTAAATAAGGTGTAATACCAGAGACAATACTTCATCCAGGGGTGAGGATGAAGAAAATTGTGCCTTGGATAAAAAGGCAAAGAAGGGAAAAGTGAATAAATACCAATCCAAATCCAAATCTGGTCTAGGGGGCAAGAAGAAATACATGTCCAAAATCAAGTGCTTTCACTGTCATGAATTTGGACATTGTGCCACAAAGTGTCGACACAATAAGGCAAGTAATAATACCATAAGAGGAGCAACAAGTAATGTAACAACCCTGATGAAAATTCCATGTAATAAAATTTAAAAATAATAACCACAGTTGATGGGACACTTATTCCAAGTTGAATGTTGGGAAAAACATCCTAGTGGGTGTTCATTTGGTTTATTATGGCTAAGGAAATTGACAAAGGAAAAGGAAATTGGCAAAGGAAAAGGAATTCAGAGAGGCAAAAGTATTTCTCGCACATTTATTTATGAAAAATAATGGAAATTAGGAGAAAATGGAGATAAAAGGTCATAGGTTGCATGTGAGGAGGAAATTGAAGGAAATAATGGAAAATGAAGAAAAAAGAGGTATCCTCTATGAAAAGGCTTCTGAGGATCAGTTGGTACCTTTTGTCAATTCATTTTTGGAGCTCTCTCATTATTATCTCTCTCTCACACACACTCTTGGACACTTAGAGTTTTCTTGGAGCCCTTGGGCATTATAGCAAGGAAGAGCAGGATCAAGCAGCTCCAACATGATTCTTTGTAGGTATTTATTTTCATATGTGATTTCCTTGATAGATATAGCATGCATGGTATTGCATGTGGTTCTTTTCTGTCTTGACATAGGTTATGCCAGGCGTGATAGTGTTTTCAACCTAGCCTTTCCATTTCCTTATAGCTTTGATGGGATGGGTTTCTCATAATTTGGTTGAGCTGGATGGTCGTATTGGATTTGAAGTTGAGTGGGGTGGATCTCTGAAATGAAAAACACATGGCCTAGTGGTCATTGAACCAGACTATGAATCGCGATAAATCCACTGGCCTAGTAACCCATGACCCAGACTGTGGGTTTTGGTAGAGCCAAATTGTGTGCATCAATGGGCTTTGGAATCCTTGTTGGTGAATGATGGGATATACGGTAAATCCAAGAGGTGGATTTCTCTTTGTTGGGCCTAGTAGTCCCGGTATGAGATGTACAGTAGAGCCTAGAGAGTATGTCTTGATTTAGGGCCTAGTGATCCTTGATTTAGACTATGGATTACAGTAAAGGCTGAGAGACTATGAGGCACTAAAATTCCTTACACTGTAACCGGAGAACCCCGATACCATTCATGCTTGTTTGGTTCTTTTTGGTTGGTTATGAGTCCCAGATTCATGCTTGGAATATGGCAGGGGGGTGATTGGCTGAAGAGAGATGTAGCTCAGCCAATCTATGGTCGGGTGGAACGTGGTAGTCCCATCTTTGACTGGTCTATATATTCATTAATGAGAAATTTATTACTTTGGTATTTGATGTATAATTGTACTGGTTATTATGTGGATTCTATTATTGTTATATATATTGAATTTATGTTTTTATTATGCTAGTTATAAGCATGTAATTTATCAATGATGATGTAAGGCTATCTCCATGTTTTTACTTGTAAATTAATGCACATTGTATCTATGTTCAAATAGATTGTATTGTAGCTAATTATGTAAGGGAGTAATGCTTCTTAGATATTCTCAGATAAATATGATAGCCCTATGCTTAAATATGTTTTTTACACCTGTATATTCAATGTTTTTTATATGTTTGATAAAATGTATGTCATGGCTAGGAGGGGACCATATGAGTTCTTGTTGATGTGACTTCTTGCGTACAACTATTCCAATTTATTTATGATCCCCTAAGCTTTCATGAAGTTATGGGTAGTGACCTGGGCTCTGGGCCTAAAAAGGTGGTTCAAATCCTGAAGTTGCAGGCACAAGACTGAGCAATTGGGGCCTTGGGTGCATGCTTATTATGTTTTTTCTACAGCTATAGGATCCTGGTCATTACCTTTCCTTGGAAAGCCTACGGCTATGGCCCAAAAGAGGTCAGAAATTTAGTCTAACCTAGGGGTAAGAGCCCTGAATGGTTGGAATAACTCCTGGGGATGTTTTTGATGTTGTGTCAGGTTTTTTTTTCATGTTTCCATCGATTCCACTTCCTCAAGGTCATCTAAGAGATTGGATCTCGTATCAATAGCCTCTTGTCGCATGTTTACCCCGGTTGGTCAGTTACTTAGGTAGATGTTGGATGAGGGTGTTACAGATTGGTATCAAAGCATGGTTCAACCTTTGGACTGGATGGGAGGTGTGTTGGTCATGCATCTATGTTGGTTTCATATGCATTTAGTATGCTTGTGGTCTATATGTGCTTGTTAAATTTGTGTTATGTTTGCCATTGTGGCAGTGGTGTCACAATGGAAGTGTTGATGGTGTTATTGTCAACATGTTTTCATGAGTGTATATAGGTTATGTGTTTCTCGTGCTTGTGTATTGTTCATGTATGCTTTCTTACATACTATTACATATTGTACATGAATTTGTTGCTTATGCTAGGGTTACATGTTGGTCATTCCTGTGTGTTGTCCATGTATGCTTTCTTATGTGATGTTATATGTGGGACATGCATTGATCATTCATGATTGGTTCTACATGTCAAATGGGTGCATATGGTCAAGTTTGCATTGGTTTGGTGAAGGTTGTTGTGCATAAGGTCATTGTATGCAATTAGGTCATCATGATGATATTAGTATGTTATGATTCTAATGTTTTTTCTAAGATAGAGCAGGAGATGCAGACCATCAAAGTGAAGTTGCAGCATTGGACCTCGAGGTAGGAGCATTTCTTCATACAGGTTTGGATGTTAGGCATGTAGATATGTAGGTTAAGTATTGTTATATGCATTAAGGTTATGATTACTCCTTTCATTATATTGATATTATGGTTACATACATTATAGATTCTAATTAATTAATGCAGTTATATGTACATGTGTCAGATAGTCATGAATGATAGCAACCTATGGTGGTATGCATTACTATTGTTGTTTTATGTTAGCTAACTTATATGTTGTTGATGAGTATGTTATGGGTTAACTTTTTGTTGTTGTATGATAGTTAGCTTGATAATTAGGCTACATGTTGTTGACGAGAATGATATATAACTTGTTGATTGTTACATGCTAGTGAATTTATGGTTAGGGTTATGAGATTTAGGTAGGAGTCGACCTAACTATGATAATGTGTTGTATTATGTCTAAATTGAATATACATATGTGATTGTATGCATGAATGACAAGTGTTTATGAGTTTAGGGTGTGAATATGGTAGCTAGATACTATTATGGATATCATGACCATATTTATGATTGGTTTGATATGTTGTAAAGTTATATTGTGCTAATATAAATCGATTATGCAGACAAGATAGCCTCCCCTGAGATACATTAAGGTATGAGCTTGCTTATGTCATCTACTTTGTACTTAAATGTTGGATTATTTCATCCATCTGGTGTTGAGTGTTTGGTGTCTATTATGTTTCCTATTTTATTTATCTAACATGGTATATTTATAGTTTGTTGGAATGTTTTATTAATTTCATGATATGAGTATATGTGTCTATAATATTTCATGAAGGATTGATCTTGTTATATGTGCTAAGATAGTTAGTATACACTTGAGTATAGCTAGGTGATAGTTGTGGCATTATGTATTATGACTGATGAATGTGAGTTGATTTTTTATTATGAGATGGTTGTTAGTCTTGGTAAATGTTGATTTCGAATTAATAGATATGTTGTCTTGATGTTGATACACATGGCTAACATGTGTGTGTTCATATACAAGGCAGTGTGCCTGACATAACAAGGTAAGGTAATCGATATATTGTATGTTTATATTATACACTGACAGTTATGTGTTTATGGCAATATGATGCATGGGATTTCATGGCAAAATATACTTCCATCAAATCTTTGACAAGGCTCAGGTTTACCTTTCCTTGGGAACCATGGGGATTGAGTCATGGTGTTTTTTGCTAGTCTTGTGCTTTTGATCTCTTTTGATTTGTTGGACTTGATTTGCTATTTTTTTATGTCTAGTTTATAGCCATGCCACTTTTTTGAGGTTTCATATTTGTTTTTATTTTTCAGTCTTCTTCTTGCTTTCTCTTATTCTTTCCTTTTGTTGAGAGTCTTGAGAATTGATTTGGGAAAAAATAAAAGTTGATGAAGCTCTGGGAGAGTTAAATGAAACCAGACAGGTAATTAAAGACTTGAATGAATCCCAATGAATGTATAAGGAAAACTAAAGTTAAGAATATGACAGTCAGTTTGATTGGTTGGGTCCATTGAGGTAAATGGATGGTGGAACAACAGTTGCGATAAAGGTAACACAAAAGGTAACGTGAATAGATCTAAGGTTTTATATGCCTTGGCTATGTTGGGAACTATTGTTCTCAATGTTGTGCGTGATTGTGTACGCATAAAGGGATTTATATTAACCTATACCTTATGCTATCTGGTAATTATAATGTGATCATGATTATGTTGGTGTTTATCTATGTATATATGTACGTATGTATGTATCTATGTCACTGTATGATAGAGTTTCAAGGATCATTCTTGTGGAGGAATGATTGCTCATGCAGGTGAATGACATGAAGAGATTCTTGGCTTATGAGGAATCGAGTGGGAAGAATAATCCTGAAAGATTTACGAGTTCAGTAGACCCATGAATTGGTATTATATGCTTGTACTATGCCTATGTTTATGTTATGGATAGGTAATGATGAGGGGTACATCAACGAAATGAAGTAATTGTGATATGTGGCATTATAGGATAAGCATGGATAGTGGAAAGACATTAGAAGCAAGGTTGATTGTGGGGTCAATGTGTGGTCTCTGGATGTGCAATAATATTGTTGTGTATATGTTGCGCATGGTGTATATTCAATGATTGTACCTATGGTGATTTGTACATGTAACATATGTAGTATTGTGTATACATGATGTTGTATTCCTATTGTATTTATGAATTTGTGTGTATATAATCACATATGCAGTGATAGGTATAGATGGTGCTATGTACATGTTGGATATGCAATGTTGTGTACATATCATACTGTGTGCATGTTGGATGTGCGGTGTTGTGTGCATATGTCGTTGTGTGCATGTGGTGTTATGTCCATGTTGTATATGCAATGTTATATACATATGGTGTTGTGTGCATGTTGTACATATGGCGTTGTGTATATATGGTGTTGTGTTAATGAATGTACGTAGGGTGTTGTGTGCATGTGGTGTTGTGTGTATGCTCTACATATGGTGTTGTGTGCAGGTGGTGTCGTGTACATGTCGTGCATGTGGCGATGTGTACATGTGGTGTTGTGCATGTGGTGTTGTGTACATGTGGTAACATGTACACATTATACAGGTGGTGCGGTGTACATTTGGTGTTGTGCGCTCGTTATGCAGTGGTGCCATGTACATGTGATGTTATGCACACGTTATGCAAGAAATGTTGTATACATGTGGTACTGTGTACATGTTCTACATATGGTACTAGTGTACATGTGGTATTGTGTGCATGTCGTACATGTTGTGTTGTAATCATGCAGTACTATGTATGTGCATGGTGTAGTCGTGGTATCGTGACATGTGTATTCTTTGTGTTGTACACCAAATGTAGGTGTATGTGTTGTATTATATGGTACATCAGGTGTAGGTGTATGTGTTGTACATTGGATGTAGGTGTATGTATTATGTTGTATGGTACGTCGGGTGTAGTTGTATGTGTTGTATGTCGGTGTGGGTGTATGTATTGTATGGTGTTGTATGTTGTATGTGGGTGTACATATTGTGATGTACATTGTGTGCATGTGTACGTGATTGAAGAGAATAAAATGCATTGGATGCTTGTTGGGTGTGGAAAAAAATCCGTTGTGTGTACAAAAAGAACAAAGGCAAAAGTAAGGAATAATGAAGGATAAGTATCGGTATTTCATTTTAGTATTATTATGCATGTAATCTACAATTTTGACTTATGATGGTTACATGTGATTTATGATTATGGTTTATGATTATTGCATGTGATTCATGATTTTAAGCTATGATGGTTTTGTTTTGAGCTAACCAGATGTGATATGTTTATACATGATGATTTTATGAAACAGTTCATTTGACTTGTTGTGACAAGAAGTAAACAAAAGTGCTAGTGTACCTTGTTTATGAGCTACCAATGAGGTATGATTTGAAGTTATTTTAATTTATTTTGAATCTAATGGAAATTAAATGTGTGGTATAGGAATTAACGAACATGCCCAGATGGGATGGTTGATACTAACTGCAAGAACTAGCAACATCAGAAAAAGGAATTGAAACATGCAACAGTATGCTTGTCAAGAATTCAAGAACAGGGCCATTGTGGGACAGTGGTGCTGGGTTCTAGTTTTGCACACTTTTCCTACATTTATTTTCCCTATTTTTCCTGATGACTATAACCAATGGGACTATATTTGCCTCTTTTTCCTACCTTTCTTTCCTAACTTGTGATTTTTTACCTTGTTTTCATTACTCTTCCATTTCATCAATTATTATGATATATCGTGCCTTTTTATGACTAACTGAGGATGAATGTTTGGAGAAGATCTATGGTCTTTGTGTTGTCTTTCCAGATGTCATTTGTAGCACCAAATATACCAAGCATGAGGTACACAGGAGCAGTTAAGGGTGTGTTTTTACACCTTGTTGTTACAGATCTGTCGATGTAATGGTCCTTTTTGGGGATTCTCAAGATTCTATTTCAGATATGGAATACAGAGGAATTTACTAGATATGTCACCCTTAAAATAAAGGGTGATTTCCAGAGGCTACCTGGCCAACTATAGACTCTTCCTATAGAACTTGGAATAATCCCTTTCAAGAATCTCAACAAGGTCTTCAAGAAAAACGTTGTATAAGGAAATATGAGCAAGAATAATGCATATCAGGGCTGGGATCCCCTCATTTGTGTTGTATGTGAATAATATATGTAATTTCATCAGAAAAAAAATAAGTTTAAGCACATTAAACAGATCTCCCACAATCAAGACTAGCTAGAAATCAGCCAAAGAGATGGGTTGTTGCAACATGAAAACCCCAACAACTAGAATTGCGCAGTTTTGACTGAAACTCAGAGGAGGACAGAAAAATATCTGATAATTTATAGATATAATAGTAAATCAGATTTATATTTGAGCTTATTGCCTCTACGACATATTACAAAGAGAACTAGGGCAAAATCCCTTCAGAAATTAGAGCTGCAACTAGGAATAAATTGCAAAAATACATAGACAGCGTTATTTTTCAGATGGTTCAGCTGTTGTACATTACATTTCAGATCTCTGACATATGTATGGATAAATCATCAGATCTAATACAGATCTGGAAAATATAAGACTTTAAGAACAAGATCCAATTGGAATTACATCAAAATATTGCATAATAAGTTGTAGATCTAAATTACAAATTGCAGTGCTGCAGAAAACCAAGAAATTTCTGAAGATAAATTTTATTACTGAAAGAGATCGGATCTATAGAGACATGGATCAGAAACCCAATCCACGGATCACTAAGGGAAGGCAAGCCTAACACTAAGAGATCTTCCTCCAAATTGATAGCAAACTGAAATAAGAAAACCCTCTCACAAAATAACACAGTATTGAGAAAAAATTGCATAGAAGGTGAAGGAGACTGAATAAACTAACTGAAATTGCAGATTAGATAAAAAATATGGTGATACTATCTCTTTGGAGGCTGAATAACACACTCCAACAGAGAAAGCCTCTCAAAACAAGCTAGATCTAAACAGATCTAGAACACCACTTGCTACAAAAGATAGCAGCTGCAAAACCCTCAATGGGACAGCGCTGCTCATGAAAATAGAGCTTGGTCTCAAACTAGATAGTGGCTCACTTCAGCAAAGAACTCCTCCAATGATCCTCAAGGGAAGAGATGAAACCCCTAAACAGGAATTCCAATCACAATCCTCCACTAAACAGCAGAGAATGGTATTTGTCTAAGCAGACAAATACTTCAGAAATATGATCTATCAACTACCTCTTCATGTGTATTCTCCTCCTTTTTATAATGTGAGAAAGCTCTTGCAAACCCTAAACCCCTTTGATGAGTTAGCCCTCTTCACATTAGAGGCTCCCTTCTAGAACTACGCAGTCCCTTTTGGAGATGCAATGAACCTAGACAACGCAGTTGATTTGGTCAAGGTGGACCCAATCTTTGGCTCAAACCTCTTTCACACCTGCAAGTGATTATTTACATAGCCCTGATTTGTCTTTGTTCACATGGGAATTTATTTATTCAAACTTTTTAGGAGTTTTACATGTCCTCCTTTATTCATTTATTCATAAAACATAAAATAAATCAAAATTGAATGTGTCCTCTTAGCTAACTCTAAGTAGGAACATTACAGTCCTCCCCTCCAAAATGTTGCTTGTCCTCAAGCAACTGATAGGGTAAGAGTTGTAGTTCTTCTCCTTCTCCATTGATGGCACCATCAAGAATCAAGCTCTCATCATGGATTAAGTGCTCACCAAGGCAATACATCAAAAACTGCTCCTCCAATGCTAACATGATAGGTGCATAGTCTACCCCTTCAGGAGTGTAAAACTCAACAGAAATATATATGGGTGAAGCAATGTCACATCTGAAACATGTATCATGAAGTACAGGATAAGGTTTCATCCCATGTGGTACATATACACTGCCTACTTTTTTTCCATACAAACCCATGAACAATACCAATATGTCATCTATGTATGGAAGCAAAATCACATATAGGCAAACTGAAATTTGCACTTGAGGAGGTGGGTCACAATCCCACATAAGGTACCAGCGCAGTGCACTACTTGTTTTGAGTAGATCTGAGTGTGATAGGTGGTAACCCCACCACATATTTGCTGCATGGGTAAATTTGACATGGTTGAAAGTGAAGCCCTCATTAGGTACCTTTGGGAAGCACCCATCATGATAAATAATCTCCCTTTGCACTTCAAGGGAGTGGCTAGCTTTGGAATTTTTATTGGCCTCATTATTGCCATGAGATCTGCATGTAATATTACTCCTTTTAGGAGCCATGGCCTACATACATATGGTAAGAGAGTGTGCCAAATCAGAAAAATAAACTTGCTCCACAAGATCAGATTCCTTACCATACAATTCTCCCATACACATGGAGTTAGACATGGGCTTGTCTCCTCTTTTAAGAGAAGAAAGAGATGGCTGAAATGTCTCCTGCATAGGATCCCTTGGCTTCCCCATCTCCACATAACTATTTCACTCTTGTAAGTGTTGATGTAGTTCCTCCCAATCATAATGCTGATGTAGTTCTTCCTCCATACCCTCCCAATCAAAACTCTTCAAGATTAGGGAGTAGATTTTTGCTGACTGCATGTAGCTAGAAAGGAACTCTTTGTGTGCTCTTTGTAGTATCTCTTACTTAAGCTTGGAGGCTTGAGACAAGAATACTTTACCAAGATGATGGATGACCCCTTCATGGACCAAATAGCCTCCTCCTTGCTTTATTCCATCTAAGATCATCCCGATGTGCAGATATTTGGAGTACTCCACAAGGAGTTGAGACCTCCAATATGGATCTACACTTCTCAACAAAGACAGATTTTTTGATGCATCTATGGTGGTGCTAGCCTTGTTGCTACTTGTTTCTTTGGCACTATGCATGCCAAAATTGTTTGTGGGAAGGCTGATCCTCCCCTTTGCTTCCTCCCACAGTGCTGTGACTCTTTCTTCCATTGTTTCAGCACTTGGTGAGGCTTGCCCCACATAATCTAATGGCACCCCAAGTGGCTTTCCATGATGTAATAATGTTCCTTGCAGCATTCTCATAAACATGAGAGAAGGAACTGTGAGGTACCTGCCCCCACTGCGCAATTCCATCTTTGTTGTGTGGGTGGAAACATCAAGTGAAGGGTAGGTGTGCATGCCTTGAATGGTTTGTTGTTTCCCACTCTTAAAATCCACCCATTCCATCTACAAGGCCTTCCAATCAGTGGTGACTTTTCCCAAAGTAATCAACCACTAGACACCCAAGATGATCTTGGTGTCTGGTATATCCACTACAAAGAAATGGTCCTCCAAAGTGTAGGTCCCCATAGTCACAGTAAGTGATGGAACGTACTACATGTACTGCATAGTTCTATCTCCCAGAACCAAAACAGAGAATCCGTCAAAAGTATCAGTAGGGATCCCTCTCCTCTGCACAAAGTGAGCATCAATAAAGTTGTGGGTTGACCCACTGCCAATCAGAATAGATACTCTTTGGTTCATAACTGAACCTTGCACTCTAAGAGTCAAATACTTGGGCACTCCTCTCAAAGAAGCAAGAGTCCCACTGGTTGGAGAAAATTATCCTTCTTCTTCTCTGGATGATGATGGATCCTCCTCATCATCATCACCAGCGCTGTGACCTCTCCTAGTTCCATCATTTCCCTCTTCCTCCTCACCATCAGAGAAGACTTCAATATAGTGTGCTCTTCCAACAGCAAATCTATGTCCCAGTACCCATGGCTCTTGACAAGTGAAACATAATTTCTTCTTCCTCAACTCCCTCTGGAGATCATTGTCAAGGAGCTTCTTCAGTGAGCTCTCCTTGGGTGGAGCAGCTTTCCCCTCCTTTCCCTTGGAATAGTGAGTGGCTTTGCTTGGGAAGGTTGCCTTTGCACTTGGCAAGGCATCTTGGAGATCTCTAGTTCTTTCAATGGCATCATGCAGAGTGATGGGCTTGGTAGACTTAACCAACCCATGCAAAGGTTCTTCCAGGCCATCAATGAACATATAGACTCTCCTTGCTACTGAAATATCAGGAACCATTACAGACAACCTCAAGAATTCAGAGATATAGGCCTCAGCATCTCCTGTCTGTTTAAGCTTTGCCAAGCTTATGAAAGGGGCCTCCGGATCTTTCTGATCAAATCTCTCCACTAGTATCCTAGTGAACTCAGCATAAGTGGACACATTGTTGTGCCCCAATGTAGAAAGTCCATGAAACCACCAGTTGTGGGCTTCTCCCTCAAAATGCAGTGCAGAAATCTTGATGGCTTCTGCTTCAGGCACTTTATTCAGCTGGAAATAGATGCCCAACTTCTCCACCCATGCTTTAGTAGAACAAGAGGGTGATCCATCAAACTTAGGCAAGAATAACCTGCCCATGGTGTGGTTCCTCCCATGAAGGAAACCTCCATCTCTATACTGCTGACATGGCCTCCTCCGGTCCTTGAGATGGCAGAAGTCTTGAAAGCTCAAGTTATCCTTGAACCTTTGGCTTTGTGATTCATATTCTACAAAGTATCCTTCCAAATAGGTTGGCTCTTGCAGCCCTTCATTCTCTACAGCCAAGAAGGTAGGCATTGTAGAGCGTTGTGAGATTTTTGGAACTTGACGCAAGCTCACAGGTTAACCAGTCCCAAACTGAGACATTTCAGAACTTTCTCCTTGATGGAATCTCCCAAGGGACTCCCTCATTCTATCTATCCTCATCTCCTTTATCTCCTTATACATATCTTGCATAGCTTCCAATAGATTTTTTTCAAAATCCTATGCCTCCTTATCTTTATCATTCACCAATTCAGGGGCTTTCCCCTTGTCTTGACCCTTGTCATGGTCAAAAGTAGTATAGTCATACTTTCTATGACTTCTATTCTGGTATCTCCTCTCCCTCTGAGAAACATGATCTTCACCTTCGGAATGCAGCATGACTTAGGCTCCAATGCTAGCACAGGTTGTGCCAAGAGTGGAGCTCCGATACCACTGTAATGATCCTTTTTGGGGATTCTCAAGATTCTATTTCAGAGATGGACTACAGAGGAATTTACTCGATATGTCACCCTTCAAATAAAGGGTGAGATCTAGAGGCTAACTTTCCAACAGTAGACTCTGCCTATATAACTTGGAATAATCCCTTTCAGGAATCTCAACAAGGTCTTCAAGCAAAACGTTGTATAAGGAAATCTGAGCAAGAATAACGCAGATCAGGGCTGGGATCCCCTCATTTGTGTTGTATGTGACTTATATATGGAATTTAATTAGAAAAAAAATAATTTTAAGCACATTAAACAGATCTCCCACAGTCAAGACTAGCTAGAAATCAACCAAAGAGATGGGCTGCTGCAACATGAAAACCCCAGCAACTAGAATTGCGCAGTTTTGACTGAAACTCAGAGGAGGACAGCCAAATATTTGATAATTCAGAGATATAATAGTAAATCAGATTTATATTTGAGCTTATTTCCTCTACAACATGTTACAAAGAGAACTAGGGCAAAATCCCTTCAGAAATTAGAGCTGCAACTAGGAATAAACTGCAGAAATACATAGACAGCGTTATTTTTCAGATGGCTCAGCTGTTGTACATTAAATTTCAGATCTATGACATATGTATGGATAAATCATCAGATCTAATACATATCTAGAAACTATAAGACTTTAATAACAAGATCCAATTGGAATTACATCAAAATATTGCATAATAAGTTGTAGATCTGAATTACAAATTGCAGTGCTGCAAAAAACCCAGAAATTTCTGAAGATAACTTTTATTGCTGAAAGAGATCAGATCTATAGAGACATGGATCAGAAACCCAATCCATGGATCACCAAGGGAAGGCAAGCCTAACACCAAGAGATCTTCCTCTAAACTAATAACAAACTGAAATAAGAAAGCCCTCTCACAAAATAACGCAATATTGAGCAGAAACTGCACAGAGGGTGAAGGAGACTGAATAAACTAACTAAAATTGCAGATCAGATACAAAATATGGTGAGACTATCTCTTTGGAGGCTGAAGAACACACTCCAACAGAGAAATCCTCTCAAAACAAGCTAGATCTAAACAGATCTAGAACACCACTTGCTACAAAAGATAGCAGCTGCAAAACCCTCAATGGGATAGCGCTGCTCATGAAAATAGAGCTTGGTCTCAAACCATATAGTGGCTCAATTCAGCAAAGAACTCCTCCAATGATTCTCAAGGGAAGAGATGAAACCCCTAAACGGGAATTCCAATCACAATCCTCCACTAAACAATAGAGAATGGTATTTGTCTAAGCAGACAAATACTTCAGAAATATGATCTATCAACAACCTCTTCATGTGTCTTCTCCTCCTTTTTATAAAATGATAAAGCTCTTGCAAACCCTAAACCCCTTTGATGAGTTAGCCCTCTTCACATTAGAGGCTCCCTTCTAGAACTGCACAGTCCCTTTTGGAGATGCAATGAACCTAGATAGCGCAGTTGATTTGGTCAAGGTGGACCCAATATTTAGCTCAAACCTCTTTCACACCTGCAAGTGATTATTTACATAGCCCTGATTTGTCTTTGTTCACATGGGAATTGATTTATTCATAATTTTTAGGAGTTTTACATGTCCTCCTTTATTCATTTATTCATAAAACATAAAATAAATAAAAATTGAATGTTTCCTCTTAGCTAAGGCTAAGTAGGAACATTAGAGTCGACAGACTATTGTTACACACTGTTGTTACAGACACACTCGTGAACTTTTGATACAGTTGTACCGCTGACTAGATCCCGTCAACACCTGTTGCTAATCTGTCCTTTAGCTATTACACTACAGATGTGGTTTTATTGCGATAGTTGTAGAAGTTGTTTAGCATTATATTTTTGGATAACAGCCTATGGGCAGTTTTGATTGTAATCTATAATTTTCTAGTCATACTTTTATTAAGAAGTGGTTATAAATATATGTATTCTATTTTGATCAGCATGAGAATCATAAGATTCTCATGACTGATCTATCCCTTGATTTTCTAAGATGTAACCACTATATATTTCTTGGCCCTAGAGTTTGAAAGGTTAGCGGAGAACAACATTATTTTGGCTTTGTAATTGTGCTCAGATTAATACAAATTATCCTGTTATTTGTTGTTACATGCGTTATTCAGTGTAGTTTCCTTTAAGTTCTTTTATCTACCTGCGCCGTGCTAGGGAGGAAGGGCCCTCCTACTTAGTAGGGATTGCAATTATTAAGGTATTTTGTATATGTGTTTTTGTTTTAGTTTATGTATCAGTAGAGGTGTTGTTGTTGTTGTTAAGCTGTGAATATATCCGCTTCAATTTCAATACTTTGTATGCTATTACACATATGATATTAGAGATACCAGCCAGATACTTGTTATGTGGCGTGCTAGAACATATTAATTGAAGTGTGATTCCAGTCTTGTAGATCATTTTATTTCTGCATGAGTGATTTATTTCCATTATTTACTTCAGCAACAATTTCTTTTCTTTGTAATTGCTTCTGGTTGGGTGTATCAACACAGACAGTGCAACTGTCATTGGAATAAAAGATGTCCCTGAATTGATAATTTATGTGTACTTTTTAGTCATTCAATAGTGATTAATACAACCCAAAATTTTGGCGTCATTTCTGGGGATAGCAGTGATGATCCAATCAATCAGATTTGTTTCTTATAAGTGCAATTTCCATGTGTTTTTAGAGTGTCTCCAATGACACAATTTCCAGGCAGTAAGATAAGAGGTAAGAACCTGCGCAGTGCTCTAACGAACTTGAGCAGGCTCACCAATGTCTTGTTGGGACACTTAGGAGAGTGAATTTCTGAGAAATTTGTTTTTCTTAGAGTGTCTCCAGTGACACAATTGTCGGGTAGTAAGACGAGAGGTAAGAACTTGCGCATCGCTCTAAATAACTTGAGCGGGCTCACCAATATCTTGCTGGGACACTTAGGAGTTGAATTTTTGGGTTTTATTTTAGGGTGTCTTCAATTATACAGTCGTTGGATGGTAAGACGAGAGGTAAGAACCCGCGCATCACTCTAACGAGCTTGGGCAGGCTCACTGCTATAAAAACTGAAGCATTGATAGGATGAATTGATACACATAGGGCCCATGTGCGCTGGTAGGACAACGTCAACATCTACAAACACCCCCCCACTCTACTGACTAGAGGAAAGATAGGTCATAAGAAGGAAAAGAAGAGTGCAGATTTTGGAAGAAAGACATTCTTTGGATATCTAATCTCAAGGGTAGAAAAGGAACAGTCCACATCATACAGAGATAATAGGAAGACAAGACCATAGAAAGCAACTACCATATCAAACCCTGTACCATCGGTGTCTTCTGTGTCTGGACCTCACCATCCTTCTAACATCATATCCACTCATGATACCAAGACTCTAGATTCAAAACAACAGTGGAGAATCATTGATCGGGATCTGATAATTGAAGGACATGGAGAGACCAGTGGGGAGCATCAAGGACCTGAGGAACAACATTAAATTGATCATCAATTGGACGCTAGTAGTGTTGTTAAACAGTTGGTCCTGGAGAAGCCTGATCCTTTTATTTTTGAATCTCCAGTACACTCAGAGATTAGTTCATCCCATCAGGAAGAATCATCCATGGGGGACGAGAATGTCAAGACAGATAGCTCTGTTACTTTTTAATTCCCAATAGTAGTAGCACGGGATGAGGCTCCTATGAATAATATTCCTTTATCATCCCTACCATCCTTTCAAGGGATGGTTGTTGAAGACCTTGATGCAGTGTGTAGAGCTTATGACTACACTTTAAATGCCCAGAAGCTGAAATTATTCCCTGCTACTCTAAAAGGAGCAGCATTAAGATGGTTCATGAGACTGGGTGTTGGCATGATTCGAACCTGTAATGACATGAGAGAGGCATTCCTCTTTAAATATCAGGATTACTATCGAACTAGGGATTTGAAGGACGATATTTTCAGAATTGCACAAAAGGAGGAAAGCCTGGAAAAATATATGGAGCGATTTCACTACAATTTACAGAGGTCTAAGTTCAGTAACTTAGATCCGGAAATTCTAAAGCCAATGTTTTTAAGAGGTATAAGAGATGATTGTCTAGAGCATTTGAACCTATTGGAAAAAGGAGACATATCGCAAGAAATCCTTGATGAATAATGAAGCTTTGCCTATGTAGCTCAAGAGGATCAGTCAAAGGGAAAGTTTTAGTTCGGGACCCTTCAGTCCGGATACAGAAGTCCACGAGTGGAGGAGTAACAAGAGGAGAGATCGGGAACTTATTTTAGGATTTTAAAACCAACCTTCTTAGCACTCTCTCTGCCCATATCACTATGGTACAAGTCAAGCAAGTAGAAGCAAAAGCTGAAGCAGCCTTAGCAATATGTTGTCCACGATGCAAAAAGAAACATTTGGAAAGAGAATGTGGACTGAATAGTGTCAGCCTGTGCAACATCTGTGAGTTAGCGCATTCTACAAATCAGTGTCCTAAATTTCCCAAACTAAATCGGTACTCCAAGAATCAAGCGAGGATGTTTAATCTTCTTATTTCATCGGATCAAAAATACCATGGCAGTCGTGACCTATGGATATGCCTTTCGATTTTTCCTCTTTTTATCCTTGGAATAATGTTTATAATAGTCAGCAATATCCATGGAAGTATCCTGCTCCATCCTCAACACAATTCCATTCACCATGGAACTAGTGGTCATCTCCTCCACCAATGCAATATCCTCTATCACAACCCAATCCTTGGGGTCAGAATTGGAGAAGTAATGGCCAAGGTCCAGTACCCCCTCCAATACCAATATAGCAACAACAGTTACAACTGCCTTCTATTCAAAATCTGACACCTTCTATTCGACCCCAATTACTTGTGCAACCTAACCCCAATCCAAATAATAAGGCAACCCAGAGTATGGCTGCTTTGGTTACCCTCCATACTTATTTTATTACTCCTACTAGACTTAGCGAGGTTCAACTTTGATCAGGAAAAGTCATCAGATCTAAGCATACTCCCATTATTATCAAAGAATGTGAGTCACCTAGAAGGGACATGGGCGATTCTGAGGCATTTGTTACACATGTAATAGTTGATACAGCACCCGATGTTACATCTATAGCAGCCAACTTGGGAGGATCTGTTGTTTCCACAACAACCAATTCGAGTAAGTCTGGTGCATCTATGATAGCTGACTCAGCTATTAGCATTCAAAATCCTCCATATCCTCAATGATTAACTGAAACTGGGCTCGTTTCACAACCTGAATCCAAATTCCTCAAGGAACTGCAAAATTTGTATATGTGGATTCTATTGTTACAAGATCTTAAGGAAGCGCTTATCTGTGCTAAAACAGTGAGGGATCTATGTGTTAAAAGACCTAGAAGGAAACCTAAAGACCCTGATATTATCCATGTCATGGGGAAATTTTTGATCTTATGATTGATTAGCCTTTGTTAACTAAATATAATGACCCAGGGAACCCTACAGTGACTGTCCATATTGGCAATTAGCCTATAACCAATACTTTGATTGGTCTAGGGGCAGCTATTAATGTCATGACTAAAAACCTCTTCATCTCTCTAGGACTTCATGGACTTAGACCTACACCCACAGTGCTTGAATTAGCAGATAGGTCTTGTTTCAAGCCCGAGGGAATGATAGAAGATGTGGTTATCATTGTGGCTTCTTGGAATAATCTGGTTGATTTTCTCATTTTACAAACCAAATCCAACCTGGGGGGTCATCCTTTAATCTTGGGAAGACCATGTTTGGCCACTGCAGACACATATATAGGATGTAGGTCTGGATCTATGGTGATCTCAGATGGACAGGCCACCCAGAACCTGAACCTTTATCCCCTAGAAAAACCTCATATGGATTCAAGTAGTCCCTAGTGGGATGAATTTGCACCTGAATTTGATCTTTCCCTACCTCTTATCACACTTGGAAAAGCACAATACTTTAAGCATGAAACATAGGACGATATCATTAATGGTTTTATTAGTAATTCCCTCCCTATTTCCTCCATTAGACACTTGGGAGAAAAAGATGAGCTAGAAGATGCAATTATTGAACATTTGAAAACAACTCCACATACTATCAGTAGTCTCATTGAAATTGAACCTGGGAAATGTTTAAACATCAATCCTAACCTGACTGTTGAACAAAACAAATTGCTGATACAACTGTTACAGAAATACAAAAAGGAATTTGCATGGGACTATATGGATATGAAAGGCATCCATCCTGGCCTATGCCCTCACCGCATTTACCTTAAAGAGGACTAAAAACTACTTAGACAACCACGGTGCCAAATGAACCCTGCACTTAAGGGGATAGTGAAAGAAGAATTGCAGAAACTCCTTAATGATAATTTCATCTACCCCATTTCTGACAGCTAGTGGGTGTCTCCTCTTGTCATAGTTCCGATAAAGAATGGAAAATGGAGAGTTTGTGTTGACTATAGAGAGCTTAACAAGGCCAATGAAAAGGACCATTTTTGTTTACCATTCACTGATTAGGTCTTGGATACTCTTTCTGAGAAAAAATTATTTTCATTTCTAGATGGGTTTAGTGGCTATAATCAAATACAGATTTCCCTAGAAGACAAGGACAAGACAACCTTCACTTGCCCATGGGGTACTTTTTCATGCAAAGTCTTTCCCTTTGGCCTCTGTAATGCACCAGCAACCTTTTAGAGGGAAATATTGGGTATTTTTTCTGATCTTTTGAATGACTGTCTTGAAATATTTATGGATGATTTTACACCCTACGGGGATGCCTTTGAGACGGCATTAGCTAACTTGGAAAAAGTGTTGGAACATTGTGAACAAACTAATGTTGCTCTGAGCATGAAGAAATGCCACATGATGATGACTGAGGGAATTTTGTTCGAACATTTCATTTCAGCAGATGGAATCAAGGTAGATCCTACAAAAATTGAGGTGATATCAAAAATCCCAACCCCTAAGACTCCAAAAGAGGTACATAGTTTTTTGGGACATGCAGGATTCTATTGGAGATTTATAGAGAACTTTTCAAATATTGCATCTCCTCTATTTTCATTACTCATGAAAGATGCAAAATTTGTGTGAATAGGGAAGTGTGAGAAGGCCTTTTTAAAGTTGAAAAACTGTGTAACAGCAGCACCTATTTTACGAGGACCAAACTGGGAATTTCCATTTCATATTGCTACGGACACATCTAACATGGTTGTGGGTGTTTTTTTGGGGAAATTGGAGGAGAAAAATCCTTATGCCATTAATTACATTAGTAATAACTTAACTCCAACAGAACTCAACTACACTGTTACTAAGAAGGAATTCCTAGCAGTAGTGCATGCTATCAACAAATTTCAGCACTACATCACCGGGTATCAAGTATTTGTACACATTAACCATGCTACAATTCGATTTTTGATGAAAAATCCTGTTACTAATGGTAGAGTTACACGATGGTTATTATTGTAACAAGAATCTGATATTACTATTTTAGATAAACCTGGAAAAGATAATGTAGTTGCTGATTTTCTTTCTAGATTAACCATAAGTGATGATTGCACTGCCACTGAGGATTCTTTTCTAGATGAATATCTTTTTTCCATCTCTACTCACTCACCATGGCATGAAGATATAGCCAATTACCTTGTTGTATGAAAATTCCCACACCAATTGTCTTCCAAGGAAAGAAGGAAGATTATATAATAGAGTGCTACCTACTCCTGGATAGAAGGAAAACTCTATCACGCCGGGCCAGATTTTCAGATTAGCTGATGCGTTAGAGAAGATGAGGTATTTCAGATATTGAAGGCTTTTCATGAGGAACCTTTTGGAGGACACTTCACCGACAAGAGGACAGGACATAAATTACTCTCAACAAGGTACTACTGGCCAACTATATTCCAGGATGCCAAGAAGTTTGTGAAAGGATGTGATAGCTTCCAAAGGATGGGCCAGCCTCTGAAATTAGATGAGATGTCGTTATAGCCTCGTATAGTGTTAGAACCATTTGAGAAATGGGCCCTAGACTTTTTGGGGCCAATTAACCCTTCATCACAGAAAAAATCATACATATTGGTCTGCATCGATTATGTCACAAAATGGGTCGAAGCAAAGGCACTAACTAGAGAAATAGAGCAAGTTGTTTTAGACTTCTTGTTTGAAGATATTTTTGTTCGCTTTGGGATACCCAAAGATATAGTGACAAATGGGGGGCCTCAGTTCACATCTCATTTGATCAAGAAGCTAGTTGAAAAGTATGGAATTGATCTCAAAATCACTTCACCATATCACCCACAAGCAAATGGTTAAGTAGAAAGTACTAATAAATTCATTGAGAGAATCTTAACAAAGACAGTAGCTAGCCACCATAGAAACTGGGTTGAGATACTTCCAGAGGCACTGTGGACTTATAGGACAACATGGAGGAATACTACAGGCTTCTCACCATATGAATTGGTGTATGGTAAGAATCCTCTATTCCCCATAGAGTTTGAAATAAATACATTAAGAACAACATTGTAGGTCGATCTAGATTTGAGTACGACACAGACAAAAATACTGAACTAGCTCAATGAGTTGGAAGAGAAACGACTGGCTGCTATTCAATAGACAGAGATCATTCAGTAGCAAAGAGCTAGATGGCATGATGGGTTTATTAAGAATAAAAAGTTATAGAAAGGAGATTGGGCTATTTTGTATGATTCAAGGTTCAAATAAATTAAAGGCAAGCTGTACACCAGATGGCTATGTCCTTACGAGGTGGACACGTTCTTTGACAATGGGACTATCAATTGGTCACTATCAACAGTGCTAAGACACCATTACTGGTTGCTGGGCACCATATAAGTTTATATGATCAACCCGCTTCGAAGAAATCATTTGTTAACATTGTCGCAAACTCTAATCTTCATGTTACGACAACAAGGGAACAATCTCCTGTGCAGCCTAAAAATTGAAATTCCAATATGTGCAGTATTTGAAAACCACCTTTGTGGCAGTTGTTACACCTGTTTAATATATATATATATAACAAAATAAAAATAAAAACAAAAATAATAAATCTAACTGTGAAAACCCCTTTCTAGGGGGCAGTTAGACAGTTGGTAATAGCTGAAAACCACTCTTGTGGCATCTGTTACACCCATGTTTTTCTTCCCAAAATATCATTCTCCCCTGCTTGGTCTATTTCATAGGATGATGGTATTCATTTAATTTTCTTTTATGTACCAATTTCTCCTGATTATTATGTTTTTTGAAGAATAATCTAAGGGTTCTCTTGGTTGTTACACATGTAATAGTTGACAACCATGATCATTGTTTCTTATGTTTCATCCCATAACATCAATAATCGTGCCAGCCAAATGCAACAACATGAGCGCTGCAAGCAGAACACCGCTAATTCGAAATCTTCCTCCACGTCACCTCAGGTATGTCATTCAAAAGGTAACGTTATCATTTATGATTTGGTGATTAATTGGCAGAAGTAATGATATTCCCGTGACAGCCATGGGTGTTCGTCACCATTAAGGTGGGGGATGGGACATGTCTTAAAATCATTGCAAAAATTCGTAGTCATAAACCTCTATCAAATCCGCATGCACCCACCCAATTAATAACACAAATTCCAATGATGACTAAATCTAGTTGGAAAAGAGAGTGTGCACTAGATCCCATTACTTTTCATAATGAGACATTTATAAATATTAGTGTGAGGTACGATTCAGTAACCCATAAAATTTGTTACCTCCCATCAACATCCTCAATTGAAACCTTGCATTCTCATTGTAAACTCATCAATTGGGATAAGCAGAGACGTCGAGAAGCAGTGAGCAGTGCAATGATATTACAGTGGGGATGAGCAGCAAGAAGCGAATTTAGAAACAAACAACGAGATGGGTGGAGTAGCGGTCAGGCACAAGCCGGATTTTATGGATGCCTTGCAGAATTTTCTAGAATCCTACCATATATTCATAGATGTCGTATGCATTGAGTATTTCCAGAAGCTTGAAGACTCAGACAAAGCAGTGGAAATTGAATTTTCTCAGAATTTGAACAACAATCAAACCTGAGTTAGGGGGCTTCAAGTTGAGGTGACTGAAGAGGTAATTGTCTGGGTAACTACATTTTCAGTAGAGGGACGAAGGTGGTTTAACAAAAAAATCAACGACACCTCCTTGAAAGAAGACTTCCTAGAAGGAGAAAAAATACCAGAGAAGAAAGGGAGAGGAATTGATAGGTTGTCGCTTCCTCATCCTTGGGAAGATTTCGCCCTGGGTTTAATTAAATATATCACTTGAAAGGGAAGATCCACAATACTGTTCAGCTATCACTTTCCTCTACTTAATCACCTTTGGCACTAGCAAAATATTAATCTTCCATTCTACTTGTTAGGGAACATCAAGCATATGGCGGCAGTAGTAATGACAATAACACACCCGGAGGCATGTGTGACTAATCATGGACTCATCAAATTAATCATGATAGATGCCCTAAGCTAGCAAGGAAAAACTTGGGAAGAATTCAAGCGAAATAGGCTGAGGAAAATCTGGGGGGAACAAACCACGACTTCAGGAGGAAGACAGGCAGAAGTGGAAACCCAGACTCGGCCTGTTGGAGTTATAATTGGGAAAGAGACTATTGATAAACCAATTGGGGATAGAAGGCCAAAACAAAGGGTGAAAGTCAACATACCTGCAGAACCTTTGCCTATGGCTGGAAAGTAGATGAAAGCAGAAGTATTAGAAGAAGAAAGGCAACCCTCCTCATCAGGTAAGGACGAAACTCAAGTCTTGTTTTTAGAACTCAAAAATCTAAGAAAGGAAACTGAATAATTAAAGTGAAAATTATCTGAGGGGAAGGAAATCCTAGTGTCTGTATGCACAACATGTTTTCAAGACTTAACAACAGTGAGATATAAGGTCTATAGAGAAAATATCAGCCCAATGGAAACAGAAACAGAGCAACAGGAGGTTGTTACACAAGAACCTACTGATGATATTGTTGTTACATAAGAACTAGCAGTTAAAGTAGAGCCTCTTGTAATAATTGACCTAGAAGCTGACCCACAAGAACCTTTGGAAGCCACTCCTATTTTAGAAGAAAAAATAATGGACGCAGAGGCGACTCTAGGTGGAAATGAATGGTTTGACACACAAGAACCCACCGAGGAAGCTGTTGTTACATAAGAACCAGCAGCAGAGGTGGAACAACCCCATTTAGTAGAGGCCATTACACCCATTATTGATGTGGATATTGAATGCAGAAGAACATCAGGTACCATATCGGGATGGAGTTCTGAGAAAATATTGTTAATTTCCAAATTACAAAAGTGGAAATAGGAAGAAATCTCCCTTCGGGAAGGGATGATTTCACTGAAAGAACACCAGAGAGAAATAGACACTTTACATGAAATATGGATGAAAGAAGAGTTGAAGAAAAGATGGGAGATTTATAAGAATAAGGAAGCTCTGAAGAAACAAGAGGAACAATAACTGTTGTTACAGTAGCAGGTTCGGGATCTTACCATAGAGAAGCAAAGCCCTCAATCTGATCTCGCCCTCAATCTGCTAGGATGCAAGCAGCCCTCCCCATCCTATCCTATTTTTCTATGGGAACATTACTTCATGTTCTAGATGAAAGTTGTTATGGAGGATAGACCCTATTTATGTTCTTCCACTTGAACATTTTTAGATGTGTTTCGTGCCTCCGATTTCGACGAGCAAAGCCTGTTGTGTGAGTTATTCTTACACAATATCATTTGTGAGCATGAGAGTATGCAGATGGTTCTGACAGTATTCTCCTATATGGGGGATCTTCAATTGTGAGATTTTGTGTTCTTCATGAAGAATTAGATTGAGTGTCATTTGGCCATAAAACCTATGGATGTTAATGAGGAGAAGATGGAATTATGGGTCCGGGCAAAACCAGGACGAGCTGTCGAGTAAAGGTGAGAATTCAGGAGGATGCTAAGTACTCCTGGATTAAAGGAACCGGCTACCACTTATAGAAGAAGGATTGTGAAATTTTTCCTCAATCAGTTCTCAATGATGAAGAATCGAGCCTTGACTGGGTGCTTGAAATGCACGAAAGCTAGCAGTGTTGAGCTACTAAAGGGGGACCCATTCTCATTCCAAAATTTTTTGGTGGCTGCTACACATGTACTAGCATATGCACAGCTCGTACAATCCCTTGGTGCTTTGTGGCTCGGATTGAGATTCAAATTTCCTTTGATCTATCTGTCAATTGAGGATTATCAGAGTGATTATGAATTGAGTAAGTATGAGTCAGGGTCCTGGGTACAACAGCTGATGGACAATCAGGGGTACAGGTCTGCAGACAAAGATACAGCTGGCGCTTGTGATCTCACTAACATGCACCGGAGATATTCCCATGAGAGATGAGTTTACATGAGGACATGTAAGTATTTCAGTTGGGGGGAGATGTTGGGTGCCAGTTTTGCACACTTTTCCTACATTTTTTTTCCCTATTTTGCCTCATGACTATAACCAATGGGACTATATTTGCCTCTTTTTCCTACCTTTCTATCCTAACTTGTGTTGTTTTGCCTTGTTTTCATTAATCTGCCATTTCATCAATTATTATGATATATCGTGCCTTTTTATGACTAATTGAGGATGAGTGTTTGGAGAATATCTATGGTATTTGTGTTGTCTTTACAGATGTCATTTGTAGCACCAAAGATCCTGAGCACGAGATACATAGGAGCAGTTAAGGGTGTGTTGTTATAGCAAGCGATGCTATTACACCTTGCTGTTACAGATCCGCCAGAAAACTGCTATTACACCTTGTTGTTACAGACCCGCTGGTGAACTGCTGATACAGTTGTACCATTGACTGGATCCCGTCAACACCTGTTGCTGATCTGTCCTTTAGCTGCTACACTACAGCTGTGGTATTATTGCGATAGTTGTAGAAGTTTTTTAGCATTGTATTTTTGGATAACACCCTATGGGTGGTTTTGATTGTAATCTATAATTTTCTAGACAAGATTTTATTAAGAAGTGGTTATAACTATATGTATTTTATTTCGATTAGCATGAGAATCATACGATTCTCATGACCGATATATCCCTTGACTTTCTGAGATGTAACCACTATATAGTTCTCGGCCCTAGAGGTCAAAAATTTAGTGAAGAACAACATTATTTTGGCTCTGTAATTGTGCTAAGTTTAATATAGATTATCCTGTTATTTTATGTTACATGCGTTATTCAGTGTAGTTTCCATTAAATTATTTTCTCTACCTGCGCCCTGCTAAGGAGGAAGGGCTCTCCTTCTTAGCAGGGATTGTAGTGATTAAGGTAGTTGTGTATATGTGTTTATGTTTCAGTTTATGTATCATTAGAGGTGTTGGTGTTGTTGTTCAGTTGTGAATATATCCGCTTCAATTTCAATACTTTGTATGTTGTTACACATATGATATTAGAAATACCAGTTGGATACTTGTTGTGTGGTGCACTAGAACAGATTAAATGAAGTGTGATTCCAATCTTGTAGATCATTTTATTTTTGCATGAGTGATTTACTTCCAGCATTTACTTCAGTAATGATTTCTTTTCTTTGGAATTTCTTCTAGTTGGGTGTATCGGCACAGACAGTGCAACTATCATTAAAATACGTCCCTATATTAATAATTTATGTGTATTGTTTAGTCATTCAATAGTGATTAATACAACCCAACAAGTGGTACCCAATATTGTCCATTGATTTCCATGAGTATGATGGTTTTGGGGTAGGTATATGCCTTGGTTTTTGTATCTTTTGATGTGAGGAAGCCTTGCTAAGGGATGGATCGCCCGATATAGGTGATGTTAGAGAAATTGGAAGGTAAGTGACTACACGAAAGGGGATGACTGGATTTCTTGAGGGACTTTGTATCAGAGAAGGGAAGGCCGAGGATGGATTTTTTTTTGTCATTAGCATTTCCAGATGGAATCAGATGCACATTGGGAGTGTTCCCTAAAACAATGAGTCAGTAAATTTTCACTGAGGATGCACTAGCGCACGATTGTATCGCTGGATATTGGATGCAGACTTTGAATTTGGTAGTAAATTATGGATTTCCTGGGAAGGAGGTGAATCCTGGTATTAATTTGAGGGTGGAGGTGTTAGCCTCTGGATTCCCTTATTGCTGATACGGGCATCCTATCCTTCTATTTTGATGGTTGAGAAAATATGCATATTTGTATATGTGTATATTATTGTAATGAGTTGTGATATAAAGCTCTAGTAGACAGTATGATTGTCATGATGGTTTTTACTTTTGAGAAGGTTATTCATTGTAAATACTGCAATGATCTGTGTTACAAATATCCATAGGAAGTATTTTTTTTCATTGGTTTCCTTGTTGTAGGTGTCATTGAACCATCGAGGATGGTGTTCCCCCAAGGGGGAGGGTTCTGTTAAAGTCCTGATGAAAATTCCATATAATAAAAGATAAAAATAATAACCACGGTTGATGGGACACTTATTCCAAGCTGAATGTTAGGGAAAACATCCTAGTGGGTGTTCATTTGGTTTATTATGGCTAGGGAAATTGGCAAAGGCAAAGGAATGTGGAGAGGAAAAAATAATTTTGGCACATTTATTTATGAAAAATTAGGTAAAATAGGAGAAAAGGGAGATGAAAGGTCACATGTTCGATGTGAGGAGGAAATTGAAGGAAAATAATGGAAAATGAAGAAAATAGAGGTCTCTTCTATAAAAAGGATTATGAGGATCAGTTGGTACCTTTTTTCAGTTTATTTTTGGAGCTCTCTCATTATTCTCTCACACACACTCTTGGACACTCAGAGTTTTCTTAGATCACTTGGGCATTGGAGAAAGAAAGAAAAATAAAGCAAGGAAGAGCAGGATCAAGAAACTTCAATAGGATTCTTTGCAAGTATTGATTTTCATATGTGATTTCCTTTCTATATCTAGCATGCATGGTATTGCATGTGCTTCTTTTCTACCTTGGCATGGTTTTTTTCAGGTGTGACAGTGTTTTCAGCTTGGCCTTTCCATTTATGTATAGCTTTGATGATATGGGTTTCTCATACTTCGGTTGAGCTGGATGGTCGGATTGGATTCGAATTTGAGTGGGGTGGACCTCAAAAATGACAAATACATGACCTAGTGGTCCCTGAACTGGACTATGGATCATGGTAAAGCCATTGGCCTAGTAACCCCTGAGCTAGAATGTGGGTTGTGGTAAAGCCAGATTGTGTGCCTTGGTGGGCCTACGAATCCTTGTTAGTGAATGATAGGATATATAGTAAATCCAAGAGGTGGAATGCTCTCCGTTGGGCCTAGTAGTCCCAGGATGGGATGTACGGTAAATCCTATAGACTAGGCATCAGTTTAGGGCCTAGTTATCCTTGATTCAGACTGTGGATTATGGTGAAGCCTGAGAGACTAGGAATTAGTCAAATTACTCATGTTGTAGGTGGAGAACCCTGGTAGCATTCATGCTTTTTTGTTCTTTTTGTTTGGTTATGAGTCCCAAATTCATGCTTGGAATATGACACGGGGCTGATTGGCTGAAGAGAGATTTGGCACAGCCAATCTATGGTCGAGTGGAACGTGGTAGTCCCATCCCTGATTAGTTTCTATATTCATTAATGAGAAATGTTTTCCTTTGGTATTTGATGTATAATTGTACTAGTTATTATGTGGAGTCTATTGTTGTTATATTTATTGTATTTATATTTTTATTATGTTGGTTATAAGTTTGTAATTTATCAGTAATGATGTATGGATATCTCCATGTTTTTGCTTGTAAATGAATGCACATTCTATCTATGGTCAAATAGATTGTATTGCAGATAATGATGTAAGGGGTTAATGCTTCTTAGACATTCTTTGATAATTATGAGACCCCTAATCTTAAATATTTTGTTTACAGTTGAGATTCAATGTTTATGATATGTATGGTGAAATTTTTGTCATGGTTAGGAGGGGTCCATATGAGTTCTTATTGATGTGATTGCTTCAGTGTCATTTTTTCAATGTTATCTACCATCCCCTAACTTTTCATGAAGTTATCGGTAATGACCTGGGCTCTGGGAGTAAAAAGGTGGCTCAAATCCTGGATTTGTAGACACAGAACTGAGAAATTTTGTTCCCAATCACATGCTTGTTGTGTTGTGCCTGCAACTATAGGCTCCCAGCCGCTACCTTGCTTTGGCATGCCTGCAGCTATGGTCTAAAAGTGGTCAAAAAGTCAGTCTAAACCAGGGGTAAGAGGCCTGGATGGTTGGGATATCTCCTAGGGATGTTGTTGATGTTGTGTAAGGTTTGTTTGTCATGTTTCCATCAATTCCACTTCCTCAAGGTCATCTACGAGGTTGAATCTCATATTAGTATCCTATCATTGCATGTTTACCCTGGTTGGTCGATTACTTGGGTATATGTGGGAGGAGGGTGTTACAGGTGAAGCTTTGGCTTCACAATTAGAACTTGACTTCACCCTCATTACATGCATGGAAATCACAATGATGGGAATAGTGTGGTATCTTGATAATTGTGCCTTGTTCAACATGATGGGGAACAAAGAAATTTTTAGTGACTTGGAGGAGAAATGTATCCATATGAACATTGATATGGGAGATTATGGAAAGTACGAAAAGATAGGAATCAACAAAGTGACCTTTCAAAGGGATTCGGGCTCCCCTCTTAGGCTCAAGGATGTGATGTTAGTACTAGGTCTAGAAGAATTTGGTTTTCGTCGTGGTGTTGGAAGACCATGGCTATGATGTGATATTCAGCAAAGGAAAGGTGTTCTTAAGACACATCACCATGGGATAAGTGATGCAGATCAGGTTTCGAGTGAAGAAGCTCTACAAGAGGGATGTGGAAAACTTTCCTTCTTTGAGAACAAAGGCAGTGAAGGTGAAGAGTCGATATGTCAATGAATTATGGCATAGAAGACTTGGCCATTTGCATCATGGAGCTTTTAAGATCATGTAATAGATCACCACAGTCCTCCCTAGAGTAGCACTAGAGCAGCATGATACATGAAGAGGGTGTACCTTAGTGAATGACACAAAATACACCTTCAATGATCGGGATAGCAAGGCACGTGCAGTCCTTGAAAGGATCCACTCTGATGCTCGTGGACCTTTCTCGACAGACTCCACTACAAAACATAGGTATTACATTATATTTGTATTTGATCTATCACAGAAGTGTTGGATTTTATTCATGCAGAAGAAATACCAGACATTCTCCAAGTTTTTTGAATTTAAATCACTTGTTGAGAAAGAAACTGGAAAGAAAGTGAAGGCTCTCAAGAGCAATAATGAAGGTGAGTAAGTGTAGAATGAGTTTAAATTTTTTGTGTCAAAAAGAAGGCATTCGAAGGGAGTTGACAACACCCCACAACCCACAACAGAATGGGGTGGTTG
Source organism: Pinus albicaulis (assembly GCA_034641835.2). Classification (NCBI taxonomy): domain Eukaryota; kingdom Viridiplantae; phylum Streptophyta; class Pinopsida; order Pinales; family Pinaceae; genus Pinus; species Pinus albicaulis. The sequence continues at coordinate 184,776 of JAXQQM020085605.1, forward strand.
AGGGGAAGAATAGAATTATTTTGGGATCAGAAAGGGTGATGTTCCATGACCAAGGCCTACCTCTGCACTTGTGGGCTGAAGCATGCAATTAAATGGTCTATTTGTAGAACAATATTTCTCAGTTGATTCATAAGAAGAATAGTTTTTGGGGAAGAAACCAAATGTGTCACACTTCAGAATCTTTGGAGCATCTGTATATTTCCATGTCTCCAATGAACAAAGGAAAAAGCTAAAGCTAATAGCAGATTTGGGGATATTTGTGGGGTACAATGATACACCTCACAATTATCATGTGTACCTTCCATCCATCAGAATGACAGTTGTTTGAAGTGATGTGAATTTTGATGAGGAAAAGGAAATAAGGTGTTCTCTTAAGAGGGAGCTTCAGTTGCATGAAAATCAAGAGCTTTTGACTCCAAAGGAAAAACCTCATCAATTTGTGGAGTAGCCGCAAGCAGAGGAGCAGATAGTGGATACAGCCACTCAAGAAAAGACATCGAGAGAAGGAAGGAAATTTACCAGGGAAGTTGACAGATTCTTGTAAAGATTAACCATCCTCATTTGAGGAAGCAGTAGAGAAGCATGTATGGGTTGATGCTATGGTAGAGGAATATGATTCCATTGTCAAAAATAGTGTTTGGGAAGTAGTCCCAAGACTAGCAGTCAAATCATTGGTAGGTTCAAGATGGATTTAAAAGGTAAAGCATGCAGCAAATGGAAGCATAGAGAATCAAAAGGCTATATTTGTGGCCAAGGGGTACTCTCGAGTTGAATGGATTGAATATGAGGATACCTTTACTTCGGTAGCAAGTTACTCTTTCCATTAGATAAATTATTGCTCTGGATACACAAATGGGGTGGAATATCCACTAGATGGATACGAAGACAACATTCCTAAATGGAGTTATTAAGGGGGAGGTGTCGAATGAACAACCTGAATGTTTTGAGACCTTTTACAGAGATTTTCATGTGTTTAGACTCAAGAGTGCATTGTATTGGTTGAAGCAAGCACCATGTGCTTGGTACACCAGGATCGATAACTACCTCACTAGTTTGGGCTTCATCAAAATTGAAGTGGATGCAAACCTTTATCACATTTTGGTAGAAGGTAAATTGTTGATTATTGTCTTATATGTTGATGACTTGGATTTTACTTGTGATGAACAACTTATCGGATCTTGCAAGGAGTACCTTGCAATAGACTTTGAAATGAAGGACATGGGTCTCATGCACTATTTCCTCAGTTTGGAAGTATGGCAAGGAAAAGGGGAGTTGTTTATCTCTCAGGGAAACTATTTCAACGAGATCCTTTAGAAGTTTTTCCTGGACAAATGCAAACCTATGGATACTCCTCTAGAGACCAACTGGAGGAAGGAGGATGCCACTTTAGGTGAGGAAGTGGATGCTACTTTATACAGAATTTTGTGGGTTCACTCATGTAACTTGTGAACACACGACCATACATGTGTTAGACAGTCAACTATTTGAGCCAAGCCATGGTTCAACTAACCAAATTGTTTGGGAGGGATACTAAACATATTATATGGTACCTCGGAGGCACCACTCAGTTTGGAATATGGTACATATGGACTATGGGAGTGAAGCTATGTAGCTTCACATATGTAGATTGGGTGGGGATTCCATTAGACCGGAAGAGCACATCACGAGGAATTTTTATTGTTGGGTTCGCAGCGATTTCTTTGTATAATAGGAAGCAAATATCTATGGCACTCATCTCAGTAGAAGAAGAGTACATGGCTTCCAATCAAGAAAAATGTGACACTATCTGGATGATAAAGATTCTTTTTGGGTTATTTGGTCAGATGATGGATCCTATTGTGATTTACTATGATAATCAAAGTTGCATCAAGCTCTCTGAAAATATTGTTTTTCAATCGATCCAAGCATATAGATTTCTGGTATAAGCATATACGAGATTGTGTGTAGAGGCGGATCATGTTGTTGCAGTACATGTTGAGCCCCAAAGATGTCCTTCTCTTTCACCAAATTTCACTTCAATTCCTTTGTCCTTTATCAGTTGCAGGCTTAAAAGATCAATAGGATTAATTAAAGTCACTTTAGGAATGCATATAATGACTGACTTGCTATATTTTCGTGGTTTTGTTGTTGTAGTAATTTTTGACTAGACTCAGCTACAGAATGCAGCCATTCTGTAGCCAGTCGCCTATTCTGCAGCTATCTTCATGTTTATACAGGTTACAGGTGTCACTTAGAGGAAAAATGCATATGGTTGAAATCCAGACTTCATCTACATCGTTACTTGTCCTCTACGAGGTCTGAGTAAAAATCTCCAAGTGGTTATGCACGTGGAAGAAATCAAGACTAAGAGGTAGACTTCTACCGGGACAAGAACTCTACAGATGTCTTCAGCAAGAGTACGAGGCTTCCACAAGAGTTCTAATTTGATTTTAATTGGGAAAGACACTTATCCCTATTTCCTCTCAAGGGTAGTTATGTATTTCTTTTATAAGAATGACTCAGGATACCGAGAGACAGTTAGCTAGATTGATGTTTTGTTGTTAGATCTCAAAAGTCCGTAATACTTTTTTTCTGAAGTATTTTCCCTTTAATGAAAGACATTCAACTTCATTGCATGATCTAAGGCAATATTGAGGAGATTTGTATGCTAATCCGGTGGTAGAGGGCCCCTACTACCCGAGAAGCTCTGTGCATATTGTTTAGATAAGTAACTTTAGCTCTGTTTCATTCCTAATTCAAGCCGTTTTTTTTTAACTCCATGTTTTATGCTAACTTACATCGAATGTTACAGCCAGTCTTATTCTTATGAATTATTCCAAAATATCACTAACACTAAATGAGAGATAGTTGTAATATTTTAGAGATTAGTTGCATTTTAGTTCAGCTGTAATACTCTAGAGGTTAATTGCACTCTAGTTAAGTTCTGTTCACTGTATTTTAAGTTTGATTAATTGCATTCTAGTTCAGTTCTGTTTAATGTATTTTAAGTTTTATTAGTTAGTTGTATTCTAGTTCTGTTCCATTAGACTTCAAGGCCTTCATTATTTACAAACTACTCTTGTTATTAATATCTTCCAACACATCATCATATGGACAGGAATTAGTGATATCAGTTCGAGGCCTTGACTGTTCTGCAATTTCTTATAATTTTACAAATAGCCTTTTTCCAAAACTATTCCAAAAGATTTCTAACTCTCGAATGAGGCTTAGTAGTGACAATTCGAGTTGCAGAATGGATTAATTTCAGTGTCATAAGTTAATTTAGAGTAGGGTTCCTTACTATGCTACAGATAATCTTTTCCAATTGTGTTCCAACAAATTTCTAACCATGGATGAGATTTTTGTGATATTGTAAGTTGTTGTTTACTGAGAAGAACCTCATTGAATTAAGCTTATCCTTTTCTCAAGCTATTCCAACATACTTCTAATGAAATGAATTGGATTGAGTCTATGTTATGAGTTATTTTTCTTGTCAAGTTTTGCAATTTGTAAGTTAGCATTCTTTGTTCTTAGGTGTCATACATAGTCTAGATTTTACTCTGTTTCTAGAGTGACTAATAACTCCTCTTTGCCAAACAACTTACTTTCCTTTTAGCATAAAAACACAAAACCCAAAAACACCAGAAAAACACTAAACACAATGAAGTAGGAAGCAAATACCTAGGCACATATAGTGCAGTTCACTTCAACAGTTTACTAGCCCTGGTTGACAATTTATGACATCAACTTAGGAACACTAGGTTGAGCAGACGGTACATTCCTATAGAGGAACATGATGCAAAAATTTTGAAAAAAGCTTTGTCAAGAGGTAAATTTGAGTTCCATAGAGGTAGGATCAGGGTAGAAAATAATCCACTTCTTGTTGAGAGGGAGTGTTGAAAATCCGTCAAGAAAATCTAGTTTTGACTTTGTGTTGGTAAAACTAGATTAAAATTCGAATATCAATTTCAGTAGAATAATTGGAGGTAGTTAACTGAGGTGACATGGCTCTTGTCCCTCAGTTAACTTATTTAATTCGAGTTGGAGACACTTGAGTTCAGTTTAATATGATTGATTTCTAATTTGTGGCAATATATTTCAGTTAAGTTGAGTTATTGCTAGTTAAACTAGTTCCAACTATTGGAGAAACTAGTGGAAGGTCAAGTTGTGCAGTGTAACTTCAACACACTCAGTGGCCATCCAGTTAACTGATCAATTAGCCCAAAATAATTTATGCATGTAGATAATTCGAGTTACCCAGTTGAGATTGGAGTTCAAGGGTAGTGTACTATCAATTGTAAACTAATCCAAGTTGTACAGGTGGTGCATGTAGTCAAATAATGGGCCTACAGGAATTGAAAAATTGAATTAAGTTATTTCCCTAAAAAATAGGGGTTAATTCTTCAATGAACAACGCAAGGAAATGAGATCTTTGAGGCTTGAAAATTTGGCTAAGTGTTGGCTAGGTTTAGTCAGTCAGGCATGTGATAGAATATATAGGTTCAGGTTGTGCTCAAGCTTGAGCAAGCATATTTTATTCGTCCAAATTCTTTGATTAATGTAATATAGATAGTAATAGGTTTTGAGTAGTTTTTTTACCCTAGATAAATATATTTTCATCTGTGATGTTTCCTTTTACACGTTAATGATTTGTGTTCTTGATCATGAATTTTCTTCTGCAGATCAGTAGAGTAGCTTCTAGCCTTCTGATTTAGTAAATTCATGAGTAGTTTATAATTTACACATTAATTTCTACAGAGTGAGGTGGGGCGATGTAGATCCTTCGGCCTAGAGTTGTAAATATTTGGGCAGGGTCCATAGGATAGCAGTAGCAGCCACAATGTACTCTTCTCATGGATCATTTCCCTTGCTACAAGGGCCCTCAGTATTCAGTAGTAGAACAATTATTTTCAGTTTATGCAGTCATATATTAAGCGACAATTGCAAACTAGTACAATCAGATGCTGAGGAGCACAAAGAATTATTGATAGTAGTGTAAGAGGAATAGTGCAGAATCAATTGTTATCAACTTATTTTGCTACCCTTGCATCACTAACCCTTAGCTGCAGGCAGGCAGGCTTGTTCCTACGACCAAAGGCCTATAGCCACTACCAAGCCCTCTTGTGCCCACGGCTAAGGCCTTATTTTTCACTTTATGTGCCTGTGACCAAGGGAATGATCCAAAATTACTTAGTCCCTAGGAGATCAGTTTGATTCCTCACTTATTCGAGCTATTTAGGACACATCAATTAGAAGCTTCTATAACTTCGCATCATCCTGAGCATCCATATTCATCCTCCTAAGACCTATCTTCTACCTATTTATACTGGATCGTTTGATAGGGTCAAGCTAGTTTTGGAGAGCTAGACTTTTGACGAACTAAGATCTTGGTCCCATGCTGCCATTTTGCTACCATATTGAGAGCTTGTGAGGTCTTATTATTATGTGAGTGCTCTTCATACTGATTCCTTGGATCTACTGGGGAAAATATGTCGAATTGTGAAGAGGAGATGCAAAAGCGAAGGTATAAAGTGATGTATCATTTTTTATGTGATTAATGAAGATCTATGTTCTCTCCCTTACATAATTATGTTTCAGCAGATATTGTGACTGGTTAATATCGTTGTTTATCTAAAAATATTTCGAGGAAGATCTCTTGTCGTTCATGAGAATTTTTTATTGTGTGCAGGTGTTTAGATCGAGAGCGGATGAAGCAGATATCTTGAGTGGAGTGTCAGTATTCTGCTACAAACTCAAGATTTGTCCCCAATATGCGAGGAGGCAAGGTTCCATTTCTCTTCCTCATAGTGTAAAATCGATTGCATGTTTCTTGATGATCATATGGGATTGGGATTTATTTTCTCTTCTTAGTCTTGTATCTTTTTTTCTGGAGATATAATTGGATGCTAGATCATGATGCAACAACTCTTTCCAATTTCTAATGCAACAGAACCAGTGCTTTCAATGAGAGCATACTTGCTTTGTGTCTGTTTTGCCTCTGATTTTGATATATTTCTCTCTTTATTGCTCTCCCATTGAGTTCTCTATAGTTTTTTGGATTCATTTTTATCTCCATTTATTTTATTTTCTTCATATCTGAGTTGATCTTAGATCTGGAGTTCTGTTTTTTGTTTTTTATATGATAGAGTAATAGATCGTGCATTTAAAATCCAATTGTGGAATTTTTTGTACATAACTTGCTTGAATTGATCCTATATCTGGATTCCTCTTAGAATTTCATCCAAAAATAAAAACCAAAAAATCACAGAAAAATGACTCCGTATGAGGATTTTATGGCCGATTGAAGTTCATTAGGTGAGTTTTGTCCCTAGCCGCTACCTTACAGGCATGTGCCTGCAGCCAGGGACCCTTAGCCACTGGCTGGAAAGCCTATGCCTACATCTAAGTATTTCATCCTTTGAAAAACTCTTTCTTTCAGTCTGCAACTTCTGTATCTGCATTTACGAGTTTGTGCTTCTTGTGTGCTTGTTGGATCTGGTCCAAATATGTCTTGTTCAGTAGTTTTTTTTTATTGGTTAAATGCCTCTTTGGAGGAGTTCTTCTCTTTCATTATTAATCAACCTTTTTTTTGCTTGTCTATCTATTGAAAAAATGTCTGGGTTATCATTTCTTGTAGCTGATCAATTGTCATATGTCTCTGATCTAGTCTTTTTTTATTGGTTTATTCAAGGCATTTTGTGTTCAATTTTCTTCTTGAGTTTTGATTGGGTGCCTTGGATTGAGTTTTTGGTTTTTCCTCTTAACTTCATTATCAGATTTGGTTGGTTGTCTTCAACAATTGTTTAGACTTGATTTATGCTTTGCCTTCATACTTTGTGTATTTTTCTCTTTTTCATTCCTTGTTGATGAGTGATCTCTTTGATATTTTGGTCATTTGTGTCACAAATGGTGGTGTTGCGACCGGTTGTTCAACTATCATCTGATTAAGTTCCTTAGAAAGTGTTACGTCATATTGTATTGATTTCATTAGATCTTGTTTATGCCTTCTTGCCTCTAGGGTTCGGTTTAGTCCTTTGTAGCCCTTGTTGAGCCACTGTGTTGCAGCCCTAGCTTGATTGACATTGCCTACTTTTTTCTCTCACTTTGGCTTTCAGTTTGATTTATTTCCATGTGTTTTAATGGGATTTGTTCCCATAGATGTTTCGATTTTGGATTGCTTTGCATTCTTGCTCAGGAGACTTGCTTTGGTCTCTTTTTTGGTTTTGTTTCTATTTTGTTTTTGGGTTATTAATTCATGAATTCTTGGGATATTTTGCATCCAGAAAGATTTAGTGACAAGTGCATCATCATAGGAATTGGTGTGTTAGATAATCTCTTGCCCTCTCATAACTAGAATTCATCGAAGTGAAAACAAAAATTGCATATAGTTGCATTAGGGTGACTAACTATGAGTCCTACACACGATCTTTGTTTCACGCTCCTCCTACTTGTGTAAATGATAGCCGCTAAAATTAATGCAATAATAAAATTAACTAGATTCATCTTTCATTTTTACTGGTAGTACACAAACACTATCTTAGGCTAGGGTCTTCGAGACAAGAGTGTGAGTTAATGACTCTAAGACCATGAAATCAACTTAAAATCTTGCAGTAGAGAGTAAAATACATTTTGCAGTTGTGTGGTATGGGAAGCCCTCCTCAAAAAAGGGTTAAGAACGAGATCACACTTGCGCTAAGCAGGGTGAAATTACCCATTTCACTTAGTTTCGGGTGGTGTGATATAGCAGAATTGGAATGCATCCAAACGGTATTCTATCACTTTGGGACCACTTGGGAGATAAATCTCAAGGGGGTTTCGGTCTTGGATCCTTTTTTGGGTTAATTTTCCTACCCTCACATGTTTATTTGTCCTGCGATTGTCCCCCCAAGTCGTGTTATTGTACATGGTGATGATAATGACCTTTCTTTCTACGGCTCATACACAGGTGCAGGGTCGGGGTCATCTTATCTGTACTAGGACAAATATTAGCCATACTCTCTTAGTCCTCTCGGGTGGTGTTCCATATTTTGTGGGGGAAATTGTGCCGAGTTTGAAACTAAAAGGACTAGGAAGTAGGTCACTAGTATAATTGTTCCATCGCCAACTTATTTTTATTATGTTTGTGTGTACTATATTTTAGAACATTTCTAGAGTGTGTTGTTTGGTCTGAGTCCATAGTTTTTTCCTTAGGTTGTTTGCACTAAAATAATTTTGTTTTAATTATTATCACCCTCATTGAATTTGTTCATTAATGGTCACGTCATCTTCAAGGTTTACTTCCTGAATGAAGTGGAATCATTTCTCTTGCATGGAGAGTGTCTGTCGGTGCTCAAGACTTAGACCATCACATAGTATTGGGATCTGTGTCTAGTCCCACTGATAGTGATTTCGTCTCTATTGAGACTTTGACAGATGAATCTGACGCTCTTGCTAACCCACCTTTGATTAATCCTTTAAGGCCTACCTTATTGTAGCAGAACCCAGATGGTTCTACACCGGCCTATACTTACATGAATTTATCTACTATTTACCCCATGGTGGAGTCTAAGACTTCATTATCATCTTCATCAGTAGTCTCGGCTACCAGGTCAGTGTTGCCACCACTTAGTGTGGTTATTCCCACTCCTCCATCCACGCCTCTCACTTATTCCTGGGGCATTCCATCAGTCTTGTCTATGGCTCGCACTATTTTCCTGAATTTTTTCGTGCCCACCCTATTCTCTACGCCGACTATTGTACCCCAACCTAGTTAGCCCATAGGTCCAGGAATCTATTCACCAACCTTTACCCAACCAACCATTCTTGTTCCTCAGTTAGGCATGGTTACTTCTGGGAATACGTGGATGGGATCACCAATTTTCCCTAGTCATCCTAAGGGTAATGTAGCTTCTAGTATGTCGCAAACTTGGTATTTTTCACTCTTTGGAGGGATGCCACCTACCGATACTTTTATTGGAGGGGCTAGTTTACTTGGGGGCAACCTTGGTGCCAGTACTGTGTCCCACCTAGGTTATTCTCTTTATTTCAGTCTTGTGGCACAGAGTGGTCATTCTTCCCACCCTTGGTACAACCCCATTAGCAGTGATTATTTTGGGGGTCCATTTCTCTTTGGAGGTTTTTAACCTGGGGGAAACATCCATCTATGACCTACACTGGCCTGTAACAACCTTTTATCGAGTCGAACCCTTTTCTCCACCAGCAAGCACATCCATATAATCCATATATGGGGGAACCACAAGTTTGGTTAGGGGATTCTCCTGCCTATGACCCATTCAGTCAAATTCACAACCCATTTCTATCCTCTCTAAATTTACCGAATTTTGGCTAAATTGACTAATGACCTGATTTGTCATGATCACTGGTGGCCACCTATGCCCGCCAAGTTACCATATGATTTTCCAAATTTTAAAGAGAAGCCTGGGGAAAATCCATCCACCCACATCACCACCTACCATTTATGGTGCTCATATAATTCTTTGGTGGATGATTTTGTTAAACTTCGCTTGTTCCAATGAATGCTAACCGACGATGTCGCCAAGTGGTATATCGAGCTAGATATTGCATCCTATGGTGACTTTGTTTCTTTAGCTCAAACTCTCTTGACACATTTCCAGTTGCCTAATCAGCATGACCTAGGCTCTGAAATTTTTTCCAACTTTAGAAAATATGATGCCACGCTTATTTATAACCACATTCATGATTGCCATCATCATAAGAGGTTAGTGAGAACCAAGTTACCCGATGAGATTTTACATAAATGGTTTATTCAATATCTCCGACCTCAGATTTCCAAGGATGTGTCTATGCTTCGAGTCGTTATTGAGGAGAAATATATTTATCTTCCCAATATTTCGACCTCATATATTCAAAATCGATTACGTTGTATGAAGTGTTTCTTAATGCCCCTCGGCCTTCTATTGACCCACCTAAACTAGTTAATGGACCACATGCCAATGGTGTGCTTGGGTCAATTTCTAATCTCATGAGCCAAATTTTTGCCCACCTTGGGCAATTGATTGTTACATCTCAAGCCCCAACAAGTGCTTCTGGATCTGCTAAAGCACCCCCTCTTGAGAATTCCATCGATGTTCTTACGGTGAAGTCCACTCAACCGAATAACAACTCTCAATCTGGTGGTAAGAAAAAAAAGAATAACAAGAGAAATAAACAACAAAATCAAAATACCCAGGAGTCTCAAACCAATCCTCAGAGTCAAGGAGGGGGCACTAGTGAGCATCGTCGGAAAGTCAAGTTCCCTATAAAAATTTTCAAGGTGATCACCTTACTCATGAGTTTCCTCGAATGAATGAAGTCCAAAGGCTTATTTCACCATTGTCTACTCAACATCATGTTGTTTTGACTCATCCGTTACCTACAAAACCTTAGAAACAGATGGTTGCTCAACCTTCTCGACTTATGCAAGGGGGAAAAGATGGGTCCTCTTCCCATCCCCTTCATAATTCATCCATCTTCATGTGCAAGGAATATGTCAATTTGACTATGCAAGACAAATCATATGATGTCCCTGAGTCGAGTTATCCTTCTAAGGACTCACCATCTCCACCTACTTCCACTGGACCTCTTACTTTGGATAAGCCTATGGAACCTGTCTATCACCCCCCAAAGGGTGTTATCCATAATACGACACATGACCCTTCTGCCATGGTTGCTCAACATTACAGCATTGTTGAAGATCTCTCCTAGGCTCCTTGTGCCATGTCTTCCTTTGAGGTCTTGCAAATTTTTCCCCAACAGTGCAAAGCCTTGTTGTCTGCCATCAGTGGAGTTGATGTATCTGACTTTGGTCTCATCACTTTCAATGCCAAGAAATTGTATCCTCGTCTTTCCCATCATATTTCTTTCCAAATTATTGTGTGGATCTTTCAAAATAATATTCACCACACTCTAATGGATGAGGGCTCTTCCACGTGTGTTATGTCAGTATCTTGTTGGAAGGATCATGTCTCTCTGACACTCGTCACGTCCATCACCACTCTCCAAGCCTTTGACAGTCATAATTTTATACCCAAGGGGGTCCTTCCACATTTTTCTATCGAGTTAGTTGGAAAAATTGTATATGTTGATGTCAAAGTTGTCGACGCTCCCTTGGAATACAACCTACTCCTTGGTCATAGTTTGTTCTATGCCATGATCACAATTTTGTCTCATTTTTATTTTGTGTCCTTTGATTTCCCCATGAAGGAAAGATTGTCACCATTGATCATCTTGACTACTGTGTGCCATCGACCCAAATTTCCACTACGGGTAACTCAATTCCACTTGTTGGAAACCACCCTGGTCAATATCAGAATGTTGGTGCAGGCTTGTTTAAAATCTCATCTCTTATTGGGGTGTTTCCTCAATTAACACCACCCAAAATTCCTTCATCCTCTTTGAAAGCTCCTATGCATATGGTCTCTTCTGGCACTTGAGGACCCAATAGACCTCCTGATTTGTGGGTAGCCTCGCCTGTTATATAGAAGATGATCAACCTATAGATCACCATATACCACTTTTTGTGGAAGAGATTTCCTCTCCGGCAGTCCCATCAGTACCTCCTCATACTGGTCAGAAAATCCATCCCAATATGGAATATGATCAAGTTATTTTGCCCAAATAGGTCACCCCTCCACTTGTTCCACATGAATCCCTTCATGATGAGCCTCCCTTGTTATTCAAATCGGAGTTCATGTATATATCCATTGATAATAATAGGGAGGTTATGCCTCTTCATGCCTCTAATCCCCCTGATTTGGAACATGTAGAGCTCGGAATATTAAATCTTGAATCGACTCAGGGGGAACCTCCTCGGCCCTCCTTGGAAATTCCACCCATGGACCGAGTCAAGTCTTGGGCTTCTACAGTTGAACTTGCTAACGAATTTCCCTTACCACCTATCAACAAGTGTCTTGTACCTCCATTATGTCTTGATCCTCTCTTATGTCCCCAAGATAATTTTGAGAGTATGACTATGTTAATTTTCCCTTGGCATGGTAAGCTTTTCCAAGTTGGGAAGTTTGACTCTATTTGACATGGCTTTACACTAAAGAACCATATGGTCTCTTCCTCCCATAATTTCGTGTATAGAAACCCTTGGCATGTGCCTGGTTGTGGGAAAATCTTAGCATGACCTATTGGATTGTAGCATGCTTATATATATTGTATATAAGTTTGATTGTGTTCATTTTATTTTTTCTTGTCATTAGAGTTTACCCAGTTTCTGTGTGTAATTCATGTGTCTGGTCTTTTTTTGTACATATGTCAACACCCTCAGTCCCTTATAGAGGCTTTGCAGATGGTGCAAGTCGTTACACTCAGAATATTGCTTCCGTCGCTTGAGTCCCATTTTCACCCACTAACGAGCTTATGAGTTATGGGGGTATTTGTTTTCACCCTGTGACAAACAACACAACCAAGTATATTGTTGTCATCGAGCTCTTGACCGAGGTTATTCATATTGGTATACGCCACCTTGTTTTTCAACTTGACTCTCAACTCATAGTGTCTCAACTCAACCGTGTCTACTCTATAAGTAACTTGACCCTGCTTTGTTACTTTTTGAGGGTACGTCTCTTGGAATGTTAATTTTATTATAATGATTATGTGCATATTCCTCGAGACCAAAATAGATTGACTGATTAATTATCTAATTATGTGTTATATTGTAATTTGTCACATTATAACATTTTAAACCATTCACATGAAAAATTAAACATCTATTATACATAAAAAATAGAACAAACACATAGAATTCAGTATTTTACTATATCAAGAGTCTGAGTACATAGTTCAAAATTAGGAAACTAAGGCCTTGGCTTCTATGCCATACATACGATAATACATCAAAAAATGCACAACCTTGTGCTACTGCCCCCACTCAGTGGTGCTCATGATAACATAGAACCACATTTATGATGCGGCGGAGTAGACCACGATGGCGAGATGAGGCCACTCCTACGGTGTACCTCTGCATGTGTCGAGGAGTTTCATAGAGCCTCCTCAGAGGAATTTCAGATGTCAATCCCTCGACATTTCGAGTAAACTCATGTAGTTCCTCATCTTCATCTTCTATCTCATCTGTCTGTGTTGCTAGCGTCGGGGCATGCGGTACATGTCTCCTTAGCGGAGAATATCCTTCGGGATGTGTAGGTGCCACATCTGTATATAAAAAAAATAATCTTTAGTAACTATGTACTCTTGTCAAAAACCAAAAAATTAAATATTCCAAAATTCTCAAAACATTACAAAACATAAAAAAAAAAAAATTTTACCTCTGCCATCAAAACCTTCACTAGGGGACAAGACTATGTCGGACCCGTGAAGTCCACTACATAATATGGGTAGTCATATATTGGCAATTTAGTTTCTCTCATCCATTTCCAATCTATGTGTGGGTACCAGCTACTACTGTGCACTCCGTCATCCCATGGTAAAATGGAACACCATCTAGCCATGTGGGGTTCTCTTGCAGGTGGAGTGATTACATAATCTAGTGTCTAGGGTCTCATCACTAAAATCTTATCAAAGAAGAAGCTTACAATTAAGCTACCATAACTAGAAGTGTCACTTCTTCCCCTCTTTAGCTTTGTAATTTGAGCCTTCACATTGGTCACCATCCTATCACACCCGTTGAACAAGTTGGGTTCTAAACATTGAATACACAACTCCAGCTTTGGAATTTTCACTGCATGAGGTGCTATAGACCCTTATACTCGATTCACAGTATAGGCTAGTGTTTGGAGGGTCAAGTCCTCTATGTCCTCTTTAAGGATATTCTTTTTATTTCCCCTTCCACCTTCCTGCAATGGGAAGCCCTCAAACTTCTAACAGTTGCCCCAGTATGGCTGCGAACCCCTGCTAAAACAATGAGAGCTCCCCACCTTCATAAACCAATGAGAAAATATATGTATGAGGCATCTATAGTGAATCTCTCTGGACCATCAATGAATCGTCGGGTGTCTACGTCCCACCATCGTATTATGTATGATAGGATATGATCTTGACTAGTCATTCTTGGTGTTTTGAAGAACTTAATCAAGCCACAGTCCCTCAGAGCATTGATGATTGTTCCATGAGCCATAGTTTGGATTTCATTCCCAGTGTGTTGCCACTCTCTCCATTTTTCCACCATGTTTTCTCCTACACCCATACATTACTCATTAGTCATGGCCAATATCGGGCTAAAAAAGAAAAAATAATCAATTTGGGGGAAAGATTCTTCAAAAAATTATATTTTTCTCCCCGACCGCACCCTTTCAGCGGGCTAATTAAGCTCTGGCCGTAGGAAGCCCGTGGCATGCCAGTGACTAGGCCTCCTTAGCCAAATTTGTCCCATATAAAGCTCGTGATCGAAGGTTTTTCCCTAAAAAATCTATAAACCCGACTTGGACACGACTGTAGTTCGACATCCAGTGTAGGAAATGACTAAGAAAGAGGCAAATTTAACTTACCTGGTTGAAGATGGCCACTTGCTCCTCCTTTCTCTTGCTCTCAAACCCTTGGAATGTCTCTCCTAATTTCTTCACAAAATTCACAATGACCAACTAGAGAGGTATGATTTTCTTTTATAACCTTTTTTGTATCTTCAAGAATATTCATTTTTAAATTTTGGGTAAAAATGGGTTTTTGAGATTTAAAATATGTTTTTCAAGTCTACCTTTTGCAGGAGGAATTAGGAGCGAAATTTGTGTCTATCTTGGAAGGCTACCATTTACTACATCGAGCATGAGGTATGATGCTTCTATTAGCATATAGGGGTAGGTCATTTTTGCAGATTTTGGATTCTAACTATCAGCACTATTTATGCATTAGGTCTAACCCTATCAAGCTGTGACTTTTTCCACTTCTTGTATGCATGTCGTAGCCTAGCGGTAGAGCTTACATGATCATGGATACCCTAGTTAGCACCTTCTTCCTGAATTTGTGTCCATGCAGTCATTTTATATCCCTCTTGGAATTCCTCCTTCTGACCCACCATAACTTCGAATTTGAGCCTCATGTCCTCTTCTTCATCTCTTTTCTGGCCATACCCTAGGAGGATTCCACATTTTATCCCTTGTGATTTCCACTTTTTCTCAGTGTATTTTAGCAGATTGAGCCTTGGTTTCTTTGTCCATCGTCATCACCTGCTTGGCCTACCGTCTGCATTCACTTAGTGTTTTACCCTTTCCAGGAGGAACCACTGCAATGAGTGGTCCTATTTTCTAGCCTCGTGTCCACCTTATGTCATGAGAAGTTCCACCATGACCAAAACTAGTTACTACCCTTTATACCACTCGTTCTTCCAGGAGGATTTTTCTTTAAGCTCTTTTGAGAGTCCTTAACTTAGAAAATATTTTCGAGTGAACTTGTCTACTTCACGCTTGTTAAAGTACTTGAAGTGTCGTATACCCAGTATAATTTTAACCATTTTCAATACTCATATATACTAGTTATAAAAAAGGAATACCCTCGTCTAGTGTGGCTAGGAGGTTTCCCCTTGTATACTTTTATCTCTTTTTTGGGCTTGGGGAAAAAATTTACGAAAAAGTAACTTATAAGAAGAGAAGGGAGGGAAAATATATTTTCATTTATCATCTACTGCAAGTGTCAAGTGCATCACCCTTGAACATGTCACCTGTATGCTTCATTATCTTACAGTTGGGTTTTAGCTTGCCTAGGAGTCATACCATTCATATGAGTCTTTTTACTCCTCAGACTGGTTACTCTTCCAGTCATACTAAGAATCCCATGATGACTCTTGCATCATCGCATGATATCACATGGTTCTAATTTATTCATGCTTCCAAGTCACTCTTATTTCATGCCACAATGTGTTCAAGGGAAGTCTCAACCTGTGTCAACCATCTACAGTAGCTTGTTGACCTTTTTGAGTCAGTCATCCATGTGTAAGTTGTACTTCATTACTTCATGACTTCATCCATACATCACATCATCTTGGTATGCTCCGTGTCGATTGATGGGGCATACATTAAGGCCCTCCTTCGACAAATTTTCCCTGTCGACTTTAGTTCATTAACCAGGATCTTGATCTAGGAACTAGTATTACCTTGGAACTTGCAGACCTTAGTGGTGGGCTTCCTCATGATCATCAGTGGGTTTCCTTCATTGTCTCTTGATTGGTCAAGTTCGCTAATTTTCAATGAAAAATAATTTATTAAAACTCATTGGGTTTTACTTGGTATCTTGGGGTCCATTTTCCTCATTGGTGGATTCCCTAGCTTCTATTACTGGGTTACCTCATTGGCTGGTAATCAGGCAGTTTCTACCTTACTTGACTTCAGCTCATCTATTCGCATGTGTAGATTCGTCCATCGGGGTTATGTCGAAGACCCTAGGTGTTATAGGCCATTTTGGGCATCCACCCCCATGACCTGATAAAACTAAACATCATCCCCAGGACCAATGAAATAGGGTCTATCATCCCCTATCATTTCAATTGCTACATGCCCTAAGAGAAGAACAAATCATTCATGACTCCTATTGCGAGATTTCTAAGGTTTTAAGTATATGTTATATCACTTATGAGCTCACCAACGTTGCCTCTCAAGGGACTAACTATGTTGCATATGCAGCTCCCTCCATTCAAGGGTGCACTGCAATGCACTTCCCGACATTCAAGGGTGCATTGGTCAAATCGGAGCGAAATTCTCATTGTTTCGTAATCTCCATATGGCTAGTGCCTTCTAGAAGAGTCCATATGTGTCAAAATTTGAATAAAAGTGTCCATCTAACACCTCTAAACTTGGAAACATGTATTTCCTATTATTATAAATTCATTGATTGAGAAACAACCTTGAGTTTCCCTATAAATTGAGCACAAATCCTAGTGCTAGGGAAGGAAGAATTTTGGTAAAGAAATGTTGTTGGATTCTCAATTGAGAGAGTGATAGAAGTGATATGCTACCGGTGAGATTTTGATTGTGATGAGGTTGGGATGAAGCTGGAGCTGGTGACATCAAATCGATCATTGGTTGTAACTTCCCCCTTCTACTCTTTAATAAAGATTGTTGTTCATTTTCCCATATATGTATATGTTTATGTTTCTATTTCTCATGCAATGGACTCTTGAATGATATATATGTTTCATGTTTAATTGATTTAACTGAGTAAGATAAATAGGCATCTGCATATTTCAATCTCTTTGTTGTTCTTTGTTTATACTTTCAGGAATCAACCTGGTGATGTAAGTTGGATTGTAGGCTACAGAAAAAGCGACGGAAGGAGAATAGGAAGCGCTTGGATCACAAGTAGGTTCTTATATATTTTTTTATGTCTATTTATTCTTAGAGAAAGTGATAGCAAAGTCTTTAATCTATTTTTATAATTCCTAGCACCACACTTAGGGAATTTGATTTATCCGTAGATCATAATTCCGCATTAAAAATTGGTGACTCCGTTGGGGAGTTTCCTATCATTCCTGGTTTTTTTGCCTCTGCTTATCCACCCAATAGCATCTACTTTAATTTATTATACTTTTGAATCAAAGAATTTCATTAGAAGTGTGTTCTATAGCTTGAATTTTCAATCTCTGTTGCGCCCAACGCATTGTTGGTCAAGACACAATGCACTGCAATGCATTGTCTCCCACTTAGGGGTGCATTTCAACGCACTATCTCCCCTTAGAGACTGTGTTGCCACGTTAGCCAACCAAATTCCATTTTAATTTTTCATTTCCATCATTCTCATCCATTTGTTTTCTGTGTTTTCAATTGTTTGATACCTCCTAGGGACCAGTGAATTTTCCTGATTCTTCCTCCTTTGAAAAGTAAGTTTGTTCAATGTCTCTTTAACTGTTTTTCTTTATCATTCACAAATAAAATTCAACGTATTTTATTTCTAAATTAGATCCATTTGTTTTCGTAATGGAAATTTTCATTAAATTCTTTGTTTCCTGTGGGAAAAATTGTAGTTCCATTCTTCGTTTTTCCTAAAAGAGAAATTGTTGTTAAATTCATCGTTTCTCAAAGAAGAAAACACTTGTTTTTTATTGATTTGATGCATATAGTTTCCTTTTTTCATTTACATTAACGGGACTAAAAATAAAAACCTGCATTTTCATATAGTGAATTGTGTGTTTTTCATGGGAACAAGTTAAGAAAGTTGCATATTAGTTTGTGCTCTTTGTTGTTTGCTCTCAAAACTGATTGCTCTTTCCCTTAGTAGCTAGGATTTTCATTGAAAAAGCTAAAATTGAAAAGTTTTCTTATCATTTTAGTTTGCATTTTAGGAATTTCCATCACATCATCGTGGTGAACCTCAAAAGGAAAATTGATAAACAATATCAACTTAAAATTTACATCAATTTATCTAAAAAGGCATTGGAACCATAACGATAACATTTAGAAGGTCTAAGCTAGAGACGTGTTCTGACGTCATAAAACATAGCAGTTGTCATTAATTTTTTGTGATACATTCTGAGTGTGATACCTCACTCCACGTATGTAATTATATCGGAGCTCATCAATGTACCTTCGAGTATATCGGACGGTGTTCTAATACGAAAAGTATAAAGGGGTTCTCTCACTATGGGTTTTCACATTAGACAGTGCTAATACGGACTTGGGCCTCCACGTACCTCTGGGTATATTTGGGAGGATAACTTTAGGTTGTTATCCATCCATAGTGAATTGATTCGGCCGCCTTGTAAATTGTGATACACTGAACACAGCATTCGAGGAGATTGCATGCCTGTACTTCTTGGTTCGCCAAGAGGTATTTTGTAGTTAACAGTTTCTTGGTAAACCTTTTTGTCTAGAATTACCCTTTTATTTTGTTTATTTTTTTTGGTCATAAAATTAATTATTCATCATGGAAGAATAACATCCCTTTCCCCATCATTCGTGTAGAATTACATTGAAGCCACCTTTACCACCGAAAGCCACTTCTAGTCGGCGAAGGTGACATCACTTTATCGAAACTAGTACTATTAGTACCTCTGGTGCAACATCATCCTAACATATACCAGAGTCAGCAAAAGTTGTTTCTACAAATCCTGGATCATCTGATGTTGTTGAGACGGAGTCCTCACAGCAACTCGTGGTCACGATCCATCCAATCAGTGAGACCATACCTCTCGAACCCGACGTTGTTCAACTGGAATTAAATCCAGATCTTGTCACTTTTTTTCCAGAACATCTGCATCTCGAAGTCGAATGACTGGAAGTTGTTCCTATATCGGTCACCACACAATCTATTGTAGCCATTGAGTCTCCCATATTGTGCATTCAACCTCATGAAATATACTTTGGGCCTAATGGTGAAATTTTTCCACCTGGTTTAATTTCGATTGAATAAATACCACAAGATGAAACACCTTTAACTCCAACTAATTTTGGGGCGAAGCTTTACCTGTACGAGTCTTTTCCTCAATCACCTCCCTCTACTTTTGTTGATTTGGTTTCTATTAGAGTTCCGGTAGATCCAATAGGGTATAAATTTGGTCAAATAATCATGCCTGAGCCAACATCTTCAGCTGGACCATCTATTCCAATTGCAACAGCACCTTCTCTCGCTACCCTGTCGATGTTCACAAATTCCCCAGAGTCACATTTATATGGTGGCTCTTCCATCCCACCTGGTTACTAGTATTTATCTGGAACCTTCTCTGGTGCATCCTCAAACCCATGGACTTCACCAATGTCATTGTCTGGTATTCTAACTGGTAAATCTATAGTGAGTATTGAACAACTTGATCCTTTATACACATCATCAAGGAAATATCAAGTTGGTCCATCTGGGTATATTCCATCCAGTAAAATTTCAACTAGACTCCCTACATTTGGAGAACAATATTTTCCATCTTATTATACTCCTCATGGTAGGGGGCAACATATGGTCACTCATATTGACAGTACTCTGTCATTATTTGGTCATCCTAATGTCGGAATGAATGTTTGTCAATGGCATCCCACTCTGCCTATCCAACCATAAATGGTTGTACACTCGTATCAATCGGTTCAACCTGTTGCGCGCACATCAAATCCACTTGTTAATACATATTTACCCTTTTTACAGACTCAAACTGTTGTACCTCAACCATCTCAAGCAGCTCCTTCAACCCAATACCCTCAATTATTGGGCCCTCAGACTCCAACTCCTTCAGCTGGTTTACAACAACCACCTGTATCTAGAATCATTTATTCATGAGTTGGATTACCATATTATGGGATGTTATAGCCGCAACTAGGTTATACCTATCCTCAACCGAATCCAAGCTATCCTATTTTGGGTTATAATATTGGTGGACAGACCCCTTGGCAGCCACAAGTG
This sequence comes from Pinus albicaulis, assembly GCA_034641835.2. NCBI lineage: Eukaryota > Viridiplantae > Streptophyta > Pinopsida > Pinales > Pinaceae > Pinus > Pinus albicaulis. Next base: position 205,026 of record JAXQQM020085605.1, read on the forward strand.
AAAATTCCACAACCTTCATTTCAACAAGTAGCGTACCCAGGTTTTGGTCAACATAATCCTCAAGGGTTTTCTAATAAAAACAACCCCTATTTGGGTTACCAGCAACGAATTCCTTATGCTGGTGCTCAAAGGCATGTTTCCCAAGCAATTCCATCCTACTCTAGATATTCTCAACCCAAACTTAATCGACAATTTCCCTTTGTTGCAAATTTAGAGTTACCGTATTTAAACCGGCTCACCAATGACCCAATCCATTATGCTCCTTGGTGGCCAGTGATACCCCATAAATTACCCTCAAATATTCCTAAGTTCAATGGAAACCCTTGGTAATACTCGTCAACTCATGTCATGACTTATCATTTATGGTGTTCGTCTAACTCCCTAAATGATGACTATGTTCGACTACGTATTTTCCAACATATGCTTAATGGTCCGGCTGAAAAATGGTACATTGAGTCACTAAGAGCTTCTTTTGATAATTTCACTGCCCTAACTACCGTCTTTTTGACCCACTTCCAGTTACCCATACAATATGAGACTGGAACAAAACTCTTGACTAATTTTAAACAGAATAATGCTACTCACATTTTTTATCATATTCATGAGTGGCATCGCCATCGTAGAATGGTTAAGACATTTGTTCCTGATCAACTCCTTGCTGAGTGGTTCATTAATTCCCTGTTACCATCTATAACTGAGGGTGTGGCTAAGGGTGGTTTCGTCACTGAAGATCAGGTCATTACTCGTGTCCAATATTTAGACTTGATTTATACTTAGTCTCACACACTACGAGAAAATTCCTAATGCATCACGATCTAATTTTACTATTCCTCCTCCATCTAAGGACTCCCATGCCGGAGATGGTATGATTTTTACTGCAAGCACACATCACTCTACTGCATCTGATCCTATGCCTTCTTCCGAAATCCATGTCATGCCATCTGACAAGTGAAAAAGTGACAAGCCTTCCAGAAGTAAGAAAAAAAGGAAATCAAAGAAAAAGCAAACTTCTACCCCGTAGGAAAGATCATCTGATCAATCCTCTGGAAAGTGGAAACCTCGTTACCCTTACATAATATATAATGAGGAACACTTTTTTTGGGACATCATCACCACGCTGAAGTCTCAAAAATGTTTAAGACCTCACATGCGTCAGTTGTGTTGACAAATCCATTTCTGAATCCGAACACAAATTTGGTTGCTACGGATCTAGCTTCTAGTTCCCAAGTGCTTATGATGTCTATCATGAAGCCATCGACTGATGTTTTGGTGTAAACGCGTAATAAATATTATGGTATTTAGGCTTCTGATCAACCTACTACCTCGACCATGAATCCGTCTACGGAATCAATACCACCAATTGTTATTCCTGAATTGACAATCAAGACACCAAAGGGAGTCGTTCATAACTCGACATTTAATCCTAGATCTAGAGCTACTCAAAATTATAATATAGTTAAATATTTGGCTCAATCCCTTCATCTATGTCAGTGCTTGAGGTGCATAAAAATTTTCCCTCCTAGAAACAGGCTTTGTTGTCGGAAATTGGTGGAATTGATCCGATAGATTCCAATCTCGTAGTCTTTAATCATACGGGCTATGTGCTGCAATTACCAGCGGAATTGGCATTCTCCATCTAGGTAAATGTCCTCAATCACCTTGTTCATCATACTATTATTGATGAGGGATCATCTACGTGCATTATGTCTCTAAACTGTTGGAAGTCACTTGGCTCTTCGTGCCTATCTCAATCGCCAAAAACGTTGAAATATTTCGACGGACGTAAATATAAGCCTTGCAGTATTATTAATAACTTATATCTTGAACTAGGGGGGAAAAGAGTGAATGTTGAAGTTGAGATCGTTGAAGGACCCCTTGACTACAATATTTTACTCGGAAGGCCATGGGTATATGCTATGACTGCGATCATTTCTACATAATTTAGAATGATCACCTTTCCACATATAGGTGTTATCATAGTCATCAATCAATCATCCTTCTTTTCGTCCAGTTCCCAAGTAACTGGAAGTGTTCCGTTAGTTCATGGACCCCAAATCGCAATTCAGAACATTGGTGTAGGACTCTTAAAGGATTCCACTCTCATGGGAACCTTTGCATTACTGTCGCATGCGACGTCAAAAGAAATTGCAAGTATAGAGACCTACTACATGATATATTCCACTCCATCTAGCTTAAGGAAGATTACGGGTGATTCTAAAGTTGTTACATTGGATGAGTTTCTTTCGTCTAGCCCAATTGAGCTGGCATAGAAATCAATCTACATGGCTTGGGTGACAAATCCAAAATCATCCTCGTCGATCGTTTGGGTTGATCGTTCATTATATTTTGGTACTCCATCTCATCCTTTTTCCTCAACTTTCTTGACAGATGAGAATATTCTAGAAACCATGATGTTAGAAAGAGAAACATGGGAAGATCATCATCATCGTTCCCATATTTAGGATTATGAAGAAGATAATCTTAGTGAACTAAATCACCCATCGATCAAAAAATTCTTTTCAAATTATTTTCCTATTAATGCAATCGATTCCTAGAGAAATTTATCAAATATTGAAGAAACCATTTCTATTGATATTTCGACCAAACCCGATGTTGTATAAAACATTCATGTCGGTGTATCTTGTTCTCCATCATAACTAGAAACATATCACTCTCTTTTTCGTGAATTTCGTGATGTATTTGCTTGGTATTACGAGGAAATTCCAAGCATAGATACTAGTATCGTTGAACACACTATTAAAATGTACCCTGATGTCAAATTGGTACGTCAACGCCTTCATCCTGTTCATCCGAAGAAGGTTGCTGCCATTAAATCAGAAGTTGGAAAAATTTTGTGTGTTGGTTTCATTTACCCTATTATGCTAATTGAGTGGGTTTCCAACATCGTTCATGTTATAAAAAAACAAGGAACCATCAGAGTGTGTGTCGATTATCAGGATGTCAATCTTGCTTGTCCAAAATACAACTATCCTACTCCCTTTATCAACCATATTATTGACGATTGTGCTAGATGCGAAATATTTTTGTTCATGGATGGATTTTCCAGCTACAATCAAATCAATATCCTCCCAGAGGACCAATATAAGACAACTTTCATCATCCATGGGGCACATTCACTTATCGGAAACTCTCGTTTGGTTTAAATAACGTTGGAGCAAATTTTCAGAGAGAAATGGATTATTCTTTCAATGACATCAATCACATTGTTCAACCTTATCTAGAAGATTTACCCACACATTCATGAAACTGGACTGATCACCCGATGCATTTGAGAGCTATATTTTTACGCTACCGACACTACAAAATACGCCTCAATCCCCATAAATGTGTGTTTTTTGTTGGTTCTGGTCATTTTATAGGATTCTTCATCTCAAAAGAAGGAATTCGAATAGACCCATTGAAGGTATAGGCCATTATTAATTTTCCTGCACCATCAAATTTACTTCAATTGCAGAAACTTTAGGGAAAGGCTAACTTCCTAATAAGGTCCATACCCAACTACGCAAAAATGGCTAAAGGATTTACTTGGCTCTTGAAAAATGGGATTCCCTTCCATTGGGACCAAGTTGCACAATATTCTTTTGATGCTCTCAAGGATACTCTTGTCCGGGTGTCATTAATATATCCCCCCAATTATCAGAGTGATTATTTCTTATATATCACCACGGCTGATACGACCATTGCTATGGTATTGTTCCAAGTAGAAAATGGGATAGAACATCCAATCTATTACTTGAGCTTAATCTCAATGATACAGAAGTGAAGTATTCATATGTAGAAAAGCTTGCCTTGGCAGTTGTTCAAGTTGTCCAAATATTTCGCCACTATATCCTGTTTTGGAAGACCATTTTCATTTTGGATTGTAACCCCATGACTTATATATTATCACGTCAATTACTAGTGGGCAAGTATTCAAAGTGGATTGTAATTTTGCAAGAATTTGATTTGGAATTCATCAAATCCAAGTTAAAGAATTCTTTAGTTTTGGCTGAGCTTCGTCGATGATACACTTTATCGTCATGGTGTCGATACAATTTTAATAAGGCGCCTCACTCATGAGGAGGCCGAAAAGGTTTTAAATGATTGTCATGTTGGGGCTTATGGTTGACACTTTTCTGGATATGCTACCGCACATAGGATACTCTGCACTGGTTACTTTTGGCCTACCATATTTCGCGACTGCATCGTCACGGTCAGAAGTTGTCATATGTGCTAGATATTTGATCGTAAAATCCGAAAACTGCCAACGCCAATGCATCCTATTGTCTCTGTGGGACCATTTTAAAAATGGGGCATTGACTTCATGACCTATAACCCTCGTTCGTCCAAGGGGCATGGTTATATTATTGTCGTAGTAGACTACTTTACCAAGTGGGTCGAAGCGATACCTACATTCAACAACATAGGACAAACAGATGCATTGTTTTTCTTTAATCATGTCATTTCACGATTTGGGGTCCCACAAGCTATAGTCACAGATCATGGTTCGCATTTTCGCAACCATATGATGAATGAGCTGACTACCAAATTAGGATTGTCACATGATAGTTCTACTCCTTATTATCCACAATCAAATGGAAAATTTGAGGCTATTAACAAGATTATTAAACGAATGCTTCAATGAATGATAGGAGTTCATAAAAAAAATTGGCATTTAATTATGTACTCGGCTCTATGGGCATACTGAACCTCGGTGAGAAATGCAACCAGATTTACCCCCTTTCAATTTGTGTATGGTGTGGAAGCTATCTTTCCAATCCAATGTGAAATACCATTGTTAAAACTCGTAATCGACTTGTTACCTAACACCTCTGCTGAAGAAGCACGTCTTTTTAACCTCGTCCATCTTGATGAAACGTGTCATGAAGCCCAATTGGCCAACGAAGCGCATAAGAGACATATAAAGGTGCAATACAACAAGCATTTCCAGCCTCGCATTTTCTCATAGGGTGACCTGGTCCTTCTTTATGATCAGGAATCTGATTTAATATGTACAGGAAAATTTGAGCCATTATGGCATGGCCCCTATATTGTCAAAAGAGTTATTTCTAAGGGTTCCTACGAGTTGGTAGATTACGATGGAATTTCGTTGGCACAGCCCTGAAATGGGTTGTATTTGAAATGTTACTACGCTTAATCATGAGCGTAGTAATTCTTTGTATTATATTGTATATATATGTTGTTGATTTGCATTTACAGTCTTAGTTTGTTTTCTACAGTTTTCTTGAAGTTAGTAATTCTCTTTACATTTCATCGCAGATGTCTAAATATTTGGAACCATTTTTTGGGTATGTTGATGGTGCTAGTCGTAGTATGCAGAATCTATCGTCTACATCATGGGCCATTTTCTCTTTGAATGGCGAGTTAGTGAGTTTTCAATGTATTTGTATTGGTCGATCTACAAACAGTATCGCTGAGTATAGTGTGTTGATCTAACTTCTCTCTGATGCCATTTCATTTGGTATTAACCGCATCATCATAAGGTTAGACTCATAACTTGTGGTATTACAACTTACTAGTTTTTATACTGTCAGAAATCCAACACTACATCGTATGTTCCTAAGATTTCAATTTTTGGAAAGACATTTTGATTTTATTCAATATCAACACATTTCCAGAAACTTGAACACATTAACTGATTCTTTAGCGAATTATGTTATAAACAGACATTTGCAACACATGTAAAGATACATTCACATAATTGAATAGGATTGTGAAATAAACATAGAAAAACACTGAAATCAAATAGATAAATAGTTATAGGTTTTTACAAAATTTGTGCCCAAGACACATTGGTCATCTGACCTCAAAATGTATGCAACATGTCAAAAGTAAACTAGTGGTGCTCATGATAACATGATACTGATCTAGCTATCCTATGCAGTAACCACATCCAGCGGTTAGGAGCGACAATAGTGTGGCGCTGTAGTCGCATGGGTAACTCTTCAATCCGGAAATCCAGAATCCCAAAGGTCAACCCCTGTATGTGTTGTTGAAGCTCGACAAGAATCTCATCCATATCTAAATCCTGAAGGACTGCTCTCCTGACAGCCCTCTCTACTGGCTCATCTGCTCCATGCTCTAGCTCTCCCACTAGTTGAACTTGACCCACATCTACATTACATTAAAACTTTAGTTTAGTATTTGGAGAACATCAAAACACAAAAAAATGTATAAACCTTAGAAAATAAAAAAACATGGTCAAAACATTCTTACCGATTGCACCCCACTGATCTCCTCGAAAATCGACGCCTGCATATGCATATTCATCAATGGCAATAATCTATCACCTGAACTAGGCAAATAATGCAGTCGAGAACACAATGGATGATTGTCCTGCATGTCTAGCCATCAGTTCTACCCATCTTTGCATCCTTGGATCTCTAGGGTTAGATATATCCAGTGTCACATGTTGAGGTTGCATCAGTGGAATCCGCTCTAAGACAAAAGAAATGAGGATGAAACCATAGTTGAAATTCTTCTTCCTTCCTCCCTTTTCCTTGCTCACTTGTTATTTCATTTGAGAAAGTACGGCTTCATCCCAATTGAAAACTGTTGGTTCCATGCACTCTAGCGCATACTGCATATAAGATCTGTTTGCTGCATGGAGTGTAGTGGTACTAGTAATCTTTGCCATCGTGAATAAGATTTTTCTCAATGGAAAATCATGAACATCGAAGATGTTTATTTTCCCACCCTTGCTAGGCTCTGCCCTTGGATTGAAATACTACAATATATATTCTCTCACCATCTCTCCTCCGAGAGCAGACCCTGAGAGGGAAATGACTAGGCCTCTCCTCGAAAATCCTGTCAGAAAATAGATATCCTCCACTAAAATTGGGACCACTTTGTTCCCAATATGAAATGCCTCAATTGTCGGATCCCATGCACGAACAAGGAACTCCGGTAGTTCCATTTTTTGCCTCATACTTGATAGATGGAAGCACTTAAATAACCCACAGTCTCTAAGGGATCTTACAGTACCGGATCATTAAGGGAAATCATGTTTTGTTCTTCATGCTCTCTTTCCCTCCATTTAATTGTCATTTTAGTTTGATGAATCCTTGAAATACAACCATAATATTCATTAAGACCCTTTTCATGCAAAAAACTAGGTTAAATTTGGGCACACTGCAAGAATAAAAAATGTGAATTGCGCCAACGCAGCCTTAAACAAGAGACAGTGTGTTGCATATGCACCTAGCCTTCATTTCAGGTGCATTCCAACTTAGGTTTTGACATCCAAAGGTGTGTTTCCCTCTTTTGATAATAGATTTACCCTAAGGGGCCCAAATCCATAAAAAATTGCAATGGAATGAAACAAAAAGACTACTAAACGAAAGAGGAGGTTTATGGCAGTGGGCACCAACCTGGATCAAACAGTTATTAAAACCGTCCACAGAATCGATTGCAATCAACAGCTAAATTTCAGGGGCAAAAACAGGTTCATAGCTCCAAAATGAAAATGGTAACTTTCAAATGGTAAAAATGAATAGTAAAAAATCTTTTAATTAGTCATTTGATTATTTGAAAATCATATTTGTTGTTGTGACTATGGTTCTATTCATTTTTTATCATGAAATAGGTATTTTTAATCAATTTGATGTTATTATGTATAGGTTTGCAACTGACATAGCATATTAGTAGTGCACATTTATTTCAAGAATGATTTGACCACAAAACATTCTTTTATCCTTATTTTTCGAGCTTTGATAAAAATGAAAAAGGACTTGAAGCACACTTTTATCTCTTTTTTGAGCTTCGATAACAACAAAAAAGGAACCCTTGGAGTCTTCTTTTAGCTCATTTCAGACTCCGATAATGTGAAAAGATTGTAGAGAACTTGTCTTTTCGAGCTTGTAAAAGTAAATGAATTGATATCTACTCAGTATAATTTTAACCCTCTTCCGGATTGATATAGATTATTTACGAAAAAGGAAAACCTTAGTCGAACATGGCTAGGAGGTTCTCTCAGATATCATTTTACACTTTTTTGGATATGAGCGACAACTTTACGAAAAAATAATTATGGAGTTTTCTTTTGTCCTCTTTTTCAAACTCTCTAAATATGAAGAAGGACCGGGTTGTCACTGTCGTTAGGCTCGCTAAAACATAAAATAGAGACGAGCTTGTCGATCATGTCAAGAATTGAGTTTCATTCATCGCTAGACTTGTTCAATTATTAAATAGTGATACATTATTCACCCGAAGGGTTGAATTATAGATCAAGCATATGTAATCCTCCTCAAGCTTGTTAAAAAAAAAAAGAGGTATTGGTCGAAAAATGACCTGGGAAAATTTGGGAAAGTGAACAGAACTTTGACGGTAGCAGGTCCCTTTTGAACATGACACTTCACTCCATCATCGTGATTTTTTGGGTTGGGTAATCTTCTTGATGGTTCATTCATACTATGGTTCATCATACCTTCACTTCGGTTTTGGATCAATGCTGCCAACTCATCTCAGTGTCGCTGATATGTTCAAGAGAAGTCATCCAGTGAATACTCATCCTTGTACAATACTCATAAACCTTCATTTTCATGATAGTCATCCCTGAACATTGCTATGTCAAGTCACATTTTGTATATGAAATCAATAACTCTCATTTCACGATAAAGTGGCTTCTTTTCAACATCAAATCATCATCTAGGAAGTTTACTTAGAAACATCATCTTCCAGTACCATGAGGCTTGTTACAGCATCGACAAGATCCTCGCTTCCGAACCTTTGACCAAAATCATCTATTCACACCTTACGAAATGTACTGTAGTACCTTGAGAGCCATTAACCTCAATGGTGGTCCTCTCGCGTTTGTTAACAACTCACATCATTCGCTGGTAATCAAACGATGTCTTACCATGTTCGACTACAAATCATATATTTGCATGGCTAGACTTGTACCCAAACGATCGAGTGAATGAGATAAGAAGACCCTGGATCTAATTTCAACCATCTAGGCTACGATTTCAGGATTGTTGTACACATCATATGTATGCTGAATTTACATACATATCATTATCTGAACATGGGCCTATATTTGTAGGCATGTCTATATTGGGAAACATTCCAATATAGACGACTTTCTGCACTATGTACATGTTATTATATAGTTTATGTGCTGAGCATGGGAATGCCTCCCTCAGCAATTAGTGATCAAGATGAAAATATCATGATGTAATGTATTGTAAGATTGTTGCAGGTCGCCACTCCACTTCATTTTTAGCCCATCGCATCGTAAAGCATCTCATTCAAAAATATTTTTATTATTCTGACTTCATGCTTTAGGGGGCAGTTGTTATAGGTCAATTTGAGCATCATCCTCCGTGACTTGATCAAACTGGACATAATCCTTAGGACCAATGAAATAGGTTCTATCATCCCCTATCATTTCAGTTGCTACATGCCCTAAGAGAAGAACAAATCATTTATGACTTATATTGTGATATTTCCAAGGTTTGAAGTATATATTATATCACTTACGAGCTCACCAACGTTGCCTCTCAAGGGACTAACTATGTTGCATATGAAGCTCCCTCCATTCAAGGGTGCATTGCAATGCACTTCCCAACATTCAAGGGTGTGTTGGTTGAATGAGAGCGAAATTCACATTGTTCTGGAATCTCCACATGGCCAGTGCCTTCTTAAAGAGTCCATATGTGTCAAAATTTAAATCCAATTGTCCATCTAACACCTCTGAACTTGGAAACATGTCTTGCCAATTATTAGAAATTCATTGATTGAGAAAAAACCTTCAATTGCCCTATAAATTGAGCATAGTTCCTAGTGCTAGGGAAGGAAGAATTTTGGTAAAGAAATGTTGTTGGATTCTCAATTGAGAGAGTTATAGAAGTGATATGTTGTTGGTGAGATGTTGATTGTGATGAGGCTGGGATGAAGCTGGAGCTGGTGACATCAAATGGATCATTGGTTGAAACCTCCCCCTTCTACTCTTTAATAAATATTGATGTTCATTTTCCCATATATGTATATGTTTATGTTTCTATTTCTCGTGCAATGGACTCTTGAATGATATATATGTTTCATGTTTAATCGATTTAACTGGTTAATATAAATAGGCATATGCATATTGCAATCTCTTTGTTGTTCTTTGTTTATACTTGCAGGAATCAATCTGGCGATCTAAGTTGGATTGGAGGCTACAGAAAAAGCGACAGAAGGAGAATAGGAAGCACTTGGATCACAAGTAGGTTCTTATATCTTTCTGTATGTCTATTTATTCTTAGAGAAAGTGATAGAAAATTCTTTAATCTGTTGTTCTAAGTGCCTAGCACCACACTTAGGGAATTTTATTTATCCGTAGATCATAATTCTACATAACCTAGGTTAGGGACACCTCACTCTTATATGACACCCTTCCCAGGGTGCATTAGAGTTATGTATCATTTAGGTACTTTGAAGGCTATCTGCGACACTTCTATGTCTGTCATGTGTCCATAGTCATATGGATGTATACTGTGACATAGATCCACGATTATATTTCTTAGTGGCTATGCTATTTTCATTGAGTGACATCCATCCACTATGTATGTTTGTCATGGCCATGTTACAACACTTCATGGCATGGATCTGCAGTGTATGTTTGGCAACCATGTTCAATATTTTCTTATGACCGAACATGGGTATGCCCGCCTCAGGGATGTTATTAGCATAGTTGAGAATTCAGCTTCGATTTTTTCCAATCCGCATCCATGGCTTTATTTCCCCATTGTTGCTTTGGCCACTTATTTTAATCATAATGTATTTCAGCCATCAACTTCTCATTTTGACCTCATACATTAGGGGGCATATGTTATCAGCCTATTTTTCTACCCTTTCATCATTGACCCTTAGCCCTCATGGTCAAATGAAATTTTCCTAACATGGGGTGACTTTTTGCGCCGCCTTGACCTTTACTGCTGTTGACTATATTAGCCCCCCCCATTCGAGTTTCTGGCTTGCAGTCCCGTTTGAATCTGTTTAAAACCCCTTTTGTAGCCTAAGATCTTCATATCCTACCTATCGTTACCCTTCCCGCCCACGAAGTACATTAGACAAAGGCTAAAATCTGCACTTAAAGATATATCGGGCCTAGCCCCTTCAGTCTCAGCCCCTTTATTTTATTCCCCATACGATTCGGGTGCTAGACCAAGTGCCAGACTAACAGGCGCTTAGCATAAGAGGCTATCGGGCACATCCCTAGTTGTCCGATCAAAAGTAAATCAACGGTCCGCAAACAGCTTGCCATGGTGGTCCCCGCGCCCACGTTCATTGCTCAAAACCGACCTGTTTATTTCACACCACCTTTTCTGGGCAGGCGGTATTCCACAAATCGCAGCGATTCCATACATTATGCGCCATGCGTCCCAGGCCACTGTTCCAATACCGCCCCATTTCGCGCGTTAACTTTCGATCCCGGGCGCGCAGCGAAATCAACGTGAGCCATTTGATTTGTGAGCCATCATCCGACGGCCGTCACGCTGTGAAGATTCGCATGTGTTAAACCTAGTATACAGTGTCTCGGGGCCCGCCTTTTCATCGGTCCCCAAAGCATTGTTAAACGTTGATCTGGTTTCAAGATCGGATGGCCCGGAAACGTTTACACCCGCTGACCGCCCGAGTCCACCTCCACGTCACCCCTTTCCGTATAGTCTTTCGTACGCCCACGTGTCATTTGCGTCCCCCTCCACCATTCATATTCTCCATTTACATGTCATATTACAGTGTTTATGTTACGTATCTCCGCCTTGTTCATTCATTGTCATTCCACTGTATATTTCATTGCCACCCTTCGTTTCTCCGCCATTTATCCGTGTTTTCCGCCACCCTACATCTCCTCGCCATTTTTCCCAGTCCACATCATCATTCCGTGGTCACACCCGCGTCCACCACCCTTGTGTCTGGTTTTCTTTAACGTGTTTGTGGGTTTTGCAGGTTGCAGCGACAAGAAATCGTCATTAATCTCTGCCTCCATTACAAAAATTGAAGACACATCTAAAGATCGGCTTGCAGAAGGAGAATTTATGAAGAAGATCCCGGGTAGTTGCAGAGATATGACTGCCATTTAAAGAGCAGAGATTGAAAGCTATCAAACCCTCCAGAGTAATTTAAAAGGCAGTTTTCACAGATAGAAATTTTAATGACGCGACAAAGAGTGTCAGTTGAAGATAAATAACTTCGGCGTCCGGAATGAAAGATTTCAAATTCCAATCTAGAGTTACAAGGCAGAAGAAAGTTACGCCCTCCAAGATCAATTTCAGCAAGATTGCCTCTCAGAAAAGGATAGATTATTTAAGTGATTTCATCTCTATGCTGCATCCCTGAGGGGATTTTTCTACTCAATGCATTTATTTCTGAAGGCAGGCCATAGAGTACATACAGTACAGCATGGTTACTCAGCAATATGGGCGCGAATGTTTTCGCCATTTTGTTTAAATGAAATAATTAATTGTTTTCACCTACTTCTTTTATGAGTTTCTCATCTTCTTCCTCTATAAAAACCGGGAAGAATGACATTGTAAGGGTTCCAGATTTTTATCAGAGAATTGTGCAGCGAAAGGCATTTTTGTAAACATTTTGTAGAGGCTCTTGTATGAAGGCTCAGAGCCCGTAGGGTCTCAGTGAGGAGGAGTTCTATCTGTATTAGAGGATTCTGGTCTTTGGTATTCCACAGTATGTAATCTTCTCTACTGTGTTTAATACAATATTTCATTTTATCCTTCTTCTAGTATCATGTACTGGAATGCGAGTGGCTCACTGATTTTAGGTAAGGATTTATCCTAGTTGATACCCATACTTGGATAAGTCAAGCGCTTTAAATATGGCTCAGGCATGATATACTGTTTCATGTTCATTTCATCCATCTTTCTGCTATATTAGTTGCTTTGGGAGGGTGCTTTTAAAACGCCATTGTCATGTATGGATTCTTAGAATGATAAGCCCATATATGGTTTTGTTGTGTATCTGGGTATCAGACCAAAGTTAACTAATATCTTCTTATATTTCTTTCACTGCATACACCTTCTGATATTTGATTTCTGTGGCATATTACTTGAATCGGCCCTCTCTACAGTAAATTGTCTCTTAACTGTCTGATGCTTTTGTGTTAGAGCTTTTCATCTTGTCTCTGCAGCATTACTTTCCCTGTGGCAGTTTCTGTAAGTTCTGGTCCCATTTAAATCCATTTCCTTGTTTTACAAGAGATAGCAGGAGAGCCTTTTGGATTGACACCCAAGTTATATTATGTGCTCCTTGCTATGATAAGATGTCCTAGGCACTGGTCTATGGCAACTCTAGGCTATCTCTATGGGAGTGACAATATCTCTGGCGACAACAGCCCGTAACCGGCATGCTTGTGCCTCTGGCCAAAGGCCTATAGCCGCTACTAGGCCCTCTTGTGCCCACGACTAAGGCTCTATTTTTCCCTTTATGTGCCTACGACCAATGGAATGTTCCAAAATGACGTAGTACCTAGGAGATCAGTTCTATTCCTCACCTATTTGAGCTAGCTAAGACTCATCAATTAGAAGCTTTTGTAACTTTTCACCATCCTGAGCATCCATATTCATCGTCCTGAGACCTATCTTCTACTTATTTATACTAGATCGTTTGAGAGGGTCAGTCTATTTTTGGAGAGCTAGACTTTTGATGAGCTAAGATCTTGATCCCATGCTGCCATTTTGTTGCCGTATTGAGAGCTTGTGAGGTCTTAGTCTTATGTGAGTGCTCTTCATTCTCATTCCTTGAATCTAATGGGGAAAATATTTCGGATCGTGGAGAGGATTTGTGGAAGATAATGTATAAAGCAATGTATCATTATTTATGTGATTAATGAAGATATATGTTCTCTCCCTTACATAATTATGTTTCAGCAAATCATGTGATTTGTTTATATCATTGTTTATCTAACAATATTCCGAGGAATATCTCTTGTCGTCCATGAGCGGTTGTGATTGTGTGTAGGTGTTGATATCAAGAGTGGATGAAGCAGATCGATTGAGTGGAGCACGAGGATTCTACTACGAACTCAAGATCCGTCTGCAAAGTGCAAGGAGGCAAGGTACCATTTCTCTTCCTCATAGTGTAAACTCGATTGCATGTTGCTTGATGATCATATGGGATTGGGATATGTTGTGTCTTCTTATTCTTTTCTCTGTATGGTGATATAATCAGACACTAGATCATGTAGCAACAACTCCTTGCAATTTCCACTAAAACATCAACAACATTGTAATTTTCCCAGTAGACAGTTCAGAGAATTCAGTTATAGTTATTACAGTAGAAACAACAACAATAGGGGTAGTGCTACAATACATTCCACAAGATTTATATTGGGGTTGTGCAAAATCCCTTTCTTGCTAAAAGGGAGTGTTAGAAATTGTAGCAAGAAAGGCTCAATTTGACTTTTACCTTAGTCAAATTGACTAATTTTATTTTCCACATCAACCAGATGACTTGGATTATAGTTATCTTGTGTGACATGGCTTTATCTACTGATTTCCGCAGTAAATCCTAGTTATAGGATAGAAGTAGATTTGTGCATGTAGTGATTGCTAAAATTTAGCAATCTAGTTCAGTTATTTTTCAGTTTGACTTATTTAAATGAGCTCTAATCATTATTTGAGTCAGTTAGAGGTCAGTTGAGTAGTAGAATTTTTTCTAACTCGATGATCTCTCAGTTGAACTAGTCAATCAGTTAAAAATAGCCTATACATGCATGGAATTCAAATTTCCTAGCTGGAGTAGAGGAAAAGGCACATTGTAATTATCAATTGTACAGTAGTTGAGTGTATAGGCTTGGCAGTTAAGCAGGTGAATTATTCATTGTTAATTGTGCAAGAAAATAGGAGGAAATTCTTATCTTTTAGGAGTTAATTTCCTCAAGGATTGTGCAAGGAAATGGGAGGAAGATTAGGCCTTGAATTGGCTAAGTGTTGGCTAGAGCATGTCAAGAATTCGGAGAATAGGATTGCAATGTAGTTGTGCTTCAGAGTTGAAGCAAGACATTGTAATAGTTTTTCATTCTCATCTGATTAATGAAATGTAGCGTGGGGGAGGGTTTCTTAGTTGGGTTCCCTTGTAAATAATTGTGCTCTTGTGGATTCTGATGATTGCATGTCATTTCATGTATTTCTAAAGTGTGATTTCCATTCCGCAAAATAGTAGAGGAAATTTGTAATCTCTTGTTTTCAATTCAAAGTCATTACTAGTAGTAAATTTATATTAATGTATACAATTCTACGGAGCAACAACGAAGGAAAATATCAATGTTTTTTTAGAAAATAAAAATTATAGAACATGTAAATGATGATGAATTTTTCCTTAGCTCATCTGGAGTGGTGTTAGAGGTTAATGAAAGGGGGGGGGTTATTTTTACAAAATTATGAGGGATATAGTGGAACAAACGTATAGATGTACTTTCCACTTACAATACAAAAATCAAACTAATTATTCCAAGAACCAAGTTATATCTAAACTATAGGAAGCATTTCTGGAGCAATGGTTAATGAGACTTGTCATATTTGCAATAGAAAAAACATACAACAACAAAAATAATCATTGAAAAGGTAATATTCCTAATTAAAATGAGTTTCTAGAATTATATGTATATATTACTACAAACCATTCATTTATTAACATTCATTTTTCTATATTTAGTTTTCATATGTTTATATAAAAATAGTTCATTACTTTTTTCAGGAAGATTATGGAAATACCAAAGGATCAATGAGCTAATATGTGAAACATGCCAGTAAGAATGTACAAAGAATTAGTCAAAGAAATGGACATAATTGCATCATAGGAGGAGCCATCTCAATAACAACATGCTTCAAATGTATGTCATCATTGAATTTGTACATATAAAGAAATAATATAGCATTAAATATTAATTTTCAAGTATTTTCTTGCAAAAAAGAAAAACAATGGAAATCATTCAACATATAAAACAAGAGGATAAGGAAAAAAGGGTTGAAATAAAATTTTGTGAGTAATTGTTAATATTTCCTTATAACAACTCAAGGTTTCATTTTAGTATATGTTAAGTTGTTTTACAACAACCATTCTTGAATGTCTTCAAATATATGCTAACATACAAAGAAGAGCAATCAGAAGAATTGATTGACATTAGGTTAAATATGGGTTGTGAGTATACGTTGGCATATCAAAAATTAATTGTGGAATTTGTAAGTATTTATTTTGTTTTACTTCTCTCAGTTTATAATTAATAGAACAAAAAAAACCTTTATATTAACACTATGATTTATAATTGGGTATAAAACTTGCAGGAAACAAAGTATGGTACTACGCCAATAGAAGAGTTGTTGCAACATGGTATAGAATTGGTTTTCAAACCATGTGTACAGTTCATGATTCACTTCTTTATATGATACATTGTTATTATATTTACATTGATGTAAATTATTTATTTCAAATTTCATTCTTCTCACCAATGTAGATACACGCATTACACTTTTTCTTTATGTTTGCAGATGGAACGTGATCAAGAAGATAAAAACAATCGATGCAATGAACAAAAAAATGGTCCAAATAACGCAAGTCATGGAAGTAGCTTGAGCACTGACAACAATTCCAGTGAAGAATGAAAATATTTTTGGATATCAATGCAAGCTGTTGTATTTTTTGAAATAACTGTTTGTGAAAAGCATACATTTTGTTTAATGTAATGGACATAGTTTCCCAATTGAAAGACAAGGATTTACCAATAACTATCCCATTTTGTATTACAATGAGCCTCTTATTGATATATATTAAAATACATTGTGTTAGGTCTCTGTAATTTATTAGCAAGATTGGGAGAGTCCAATCACAGAGTTAACATCATTTCAACCAACTTTGGGATTCTAGGATCTAGCCCTCCTGAATCTGGAGAGGGATCTCTCCAATATGTGCAAAGATGGATATTGTCTTTGAAAAGTTTAAGGTAATGATATTAGGCTAGTTATGAAGGCTAAGGGTTTTGTTTTGTTTTGGATGGTTGAGCATGAAATGTTACTTGAGGGGAAAGTCCTAAGTGCAAAGTTTCAAAAGTGAGAAGTTGCAAGCAAATAGAACAGTTTTGGCAGATAGATAGATATAACGCTGGTTTTTAGTCCATTGGGCTATGGAGTCATATATGGGCTTTAATTGAACAACAACATCAAGTGTGATCCAAGGGGCTAGTCATCTGTGTCTAAGGATCTCTTTAAATTTTGATTTATGGAATGGAGTGATACATCAAGAAGGGGAATTAAACAGATGCAGAACGAAGAGCAGCCTAGGATCTGATAAGTACTTTTAAACCAGTCAGCCTTTGACAAACACTTTAAGAATGACACGAAAGCAGACTAGGATCTGGTAAGTACTTTTAAACCAACCGGCCTTTGACACACTTCCAATAGAAAACATACAAAACAAGGGGAAACACAAAGATAACACAGAATGGTCTAAGATCTAGCAAGTGCTTCTAAACTAGCCAGCTTTTAACACATTCCAAGGGAAACAATCTGTTAGTCATGCAGACAAGTCTGGGACCAGGGCTAACCATATCTTCCTTCAGTTCATCATCACATAACACATACTGAAAGTAACATTCAGAAATAATATTCAGCTAGGACGGTAAAATGAGGGAACACCAGCATTCTCATGCCTAAAACTGAATTAAGTCATTCCTGAATAACACAGATTGGAAGAAAACATTCAAATAAAGATTTCTCAGCCAGAGAAGGTTACTGATATACAGCAGGTCCTAACCCTATTTAAACTGTTCTTTATAGTGGAGAATGAAACAACATGAAAACAGAAATAAAACAACAAGTTACAAATGAGAATAACATCACCGTCAATATAGATCAGGATCCCATGAAACAACTTTTATATTGATGTCAAACCAGCTACAAACTTCAAGTCCAATGTTTCAGTTCAGAAATCATCTTCACTATTCAACCTAACTACTCTAGCACAAACAGAGCTTCAAGGGCCAGTGAATACTATGTACAAATAGAAGTCTCAAGCTCAAGTGTATTTCAAAGTTCTGCAACCAACAACTCCTCATCTTATGTAGAAGTACTTATAGGAAGATGAGGAGGTGGGATTTTAACAAAATATCTCAAGGACAGTTAATGCAGAGTGAAGACTTCTCGGCCCTTTGAGAGGCTCGAGGGAAAAATTTACAGGTGGATCACTACATTAACTTTTTCACAATAAATATCAAAGCTCGGTGGAAGCTTTGTTTGACTTTGAGGCTCTATGTATGTTTTGGAATAACTATGCAGATATTTATTCATTGGTTTCCTTGCAGAAATAACCTCTTGGCAATGCTGGAGGCAGATATTTCTTCGAGCAATAACTTCGGCCTCTGTTCTGAATGGTTTGAGGCAACAGGTGGCTCGGTGGTAGCTGAGGAATCAATTTGCCTCAGATGTGGCGGTGGAGGCTTTGCATTACAATATTACGATAAAACAAAGGTTCTTCTTTCGTTGTGTTTTAGATTGGGGATTAGGCTTTTGATAACGGTCTTGCGTAATCCCCAAAAAACGAAATCCTTCAATCTTTATACATTTGTGCTCTGTCTTGATGATACTCTTGCACTTGTTTTTGAATTAAAAACGAGTGTCTTGTTGATGTGCGGGCCGCAACGGGCACTAAAGGCATCGTGCCCATGAAGTGAGAAAACAATGAGCGAAAACCCCTCCCTCATGGTTCTCTTTAACGGCTCGAAAGGCGCGAGACGTCTTTCCCAAGCCTCGGCTTTCTTTCATTAAACAATGGAAAACCATTAAAACACCTGTAAAAGACAAAAATAATTAAGAAATCCTGCGGAGATAGGTTTAAACTGCTTCAGATGGCGGGGGAGGAGCGAAGCCGTCGGATGAAGGCAACCAACGGTGGAGATTTGCGTAGACGAGGCGAAAAGGAGAGCGGGGAGATGAACAAGTCGGAGTAGTTTTGGACCGTCCGATCTGGACACGTGGACGGTCCAGATCTAATCGGAGGGTCTCAATCGGGGGTGGCAGAAAAGGGGATGCGATTGAATTCTCCAGTGCGATTAAGCGCTGGCCGTTGATCTGAGGATCTGATCGACGGCGGAAAATGAATCGACGGGTTTTTAAAACGGGGCAAGACTTATGATCGGAGGGAACAAGGACCGTTGGATCCTCGGGAGGATGGACGGCCCAGATTTAATAGGAGGATCGCGATCGGGGAGGGCAGAGAAGGGGATGCGATTGAAACGCAGCGATGCGATTGAGCGCAGTCCGTCCGATCATCAGGGAGATGGACGGCTGGGATTAAATCGGAGGACTGTGGAAAAGGCGTGCGATTTAGCGTTCGAGCGACCAGTGCGATCAAGCGATGACCGTTGGATCAGCGGGAAATGAACGGATGGGATGTAATCGGAGGGATCGCAAGGGTGTGCGATAGAGCCGTTAGATCATAACGGATGGACGGTTGCGATGGAATCAAAGGATCGCGATCGGGGATGAGACGAGAAGGCTTGCGGTTGCGATCGGGAGGACACTTGCGATTGAGCGCGAGCGTTGATACGAGAACAAGATCGACGGTCGGGATTTAATCGGGGGTCAGCAATCGGAGGTCGCAGAGATGGGCATGCGATTGCGCAATGAGAAAAGTTGCGATGCGATTGTGCACGGACCGTTGGATCGAAGAACTAGATCAACGGTCAGGATTGCTTTGACCTACGTACCGGTGAAAAAACCTTTAAACATATGAAACCCAAAGTTTTGCAATAAACATCAGTTATAATGGATTAGGCGGAAAATATATAT
Source organism: Pinus albicaulis (assembly GCA_034641835.2). Taxonomy (NCBI): domain Eukaryota; kingdom Viridiplantae; phylum Streptophyta; class Pinopsida; order Pinales; family Pinaceae; genus Pinus; species Pinus albicaulis. Next base: position 224,828 of record JAXQQM020085605.1, read on the forward strand.
AAGTAAAGAAAAAGGCGCCCGATTGCGGGGCCGGTGGTTTTTATGGAATGTAATATGCCTGGGAGTATAGAGACAAGGGCCAATCGCAATCGGGCCATGAGCCTGGTCTTTCCGATCAACCCATTTGTATTGTTTCCGATTGCGATTGCGCGATCGGCTCTTTTCAATCAACCCATTTATATTCAGCACATGGTTTTAAGTTTTAACTTAGAACTTTCAGAAAGTGGGTTTTTGGGTTTACAAAGGAAAATGAGCTTTGTAATGGTTCAAAGTCATGAACCCTTTGGATATTTGCGATGCGATTAGCGCCGAAAGCTTTGGCGTTTGGTTTTAACACATGGGCATGTGGGGGGAAGTGGTTTAGGACTTAGCCCAAGGGGCTTAGGTCCATAGTAATAAAACTTTGATTTTTATGAGAAATTTTCAAGCATTTTAATGGATTTGGGGGTTCCGAAATAGTTAAAAAGTGAGTTTTTAACTATGAAAGGGGAAATTTTCATAAATGGAAAGAAGAGGACTTATGAAAACAAGGTAGTTTGGATGGAGAAAAAGGGGAGCAGATGAAAGGTTTTGAGAAGAGGAGAAATGGCGATCTTTCAGTAGTCTTTTAGTTGGAGTCAGCAGAAATTCCTGAGTATAAAAAATGGGACAGCAAATGAGGATTTTGGACAGAGGCATGAGGCCTTAAAGAGACTTCAAGAGCCAACAATTTTTTAGTGATAAAATTTGTTCCTTGGAGGCTCAAAAAAGATCTTAGCCACCTTTTGGTATAACAAAATATTATAGGTGGCTAACAGTGGCTCCACTTGGGGATGGTGCCTTCTTGAAGGCATCAAGAATTCAGAGCTGATTTCTGGGAGGCTGGTTAGTTGCCTCATCCATTGGGCTGTCCTTCCGTGATTGAATGATCTTTTTCTAAAAACATATTTGGCATCCATGAAAACAATGGACCTTTATCAACCAGCTTGCTACCTACCCAATCCTACAGATCTAGCATTTTTTCTTCATCAGAGTGCACTTGGATTGGCAAACTCTATTCACAACATTTTATTCTTTTGAAAGCAGGAAATCTGATCTATTTCTAATCCTTATTTCTCCCTGAACTCAGATTAAACAGTTGAGCTTAGATATTTCTCTACCTAGTCTACTGTTTGTTGGGATTAAACAGTCCAACAAACTTTCATTCTCTAAATTCTACAACAGAAATTTAAAAATAGTCAAGTCAAGATTGAGCTATTCGACTTGCTATGATCTATGGCATAAGAACAAGCTGCACATAGATTATTATTTGCAGAAAATTAAATCAAAATGGAAGGGCTTAAGATGCGAAAGTTTCTCATTGCCTTCTTACTATTTCTGACTCACATTTTTAATTTGTTTTGGTGTCTCTTTCTTGATATACGATTAGGATTTTGGGCAAATAAAGACTAGTTTTCTTTCTTTTCTTCTTCTTCTTCTTCTTTTTTTTTTTTTTTTTTGTGACTCGGAAGAAAAATAAAGCAGTTTGAGTCATCTCTCTTTCAAACTTTGGTTGATTTTGAACATGTTTGAACTTGTTTCTATCCTAATCTATCTATTTGATGAGCCAGATTAAGCAGGTTTGGCAAATCAAATTCACTAACCTATCGGCAGAAGAATTTAAAGCTAATTAGTCAGAGATTTAAGCAGTTTGACTAACTAGAAAGTGTGTTTCTGAGGAGTGGCATTTGAGCTTGCACACTTTGAAATTTATTTCTCTTTTTGTATGGGGCTTTGCCTTTCTTGTTTTCATTTAACCACTCTTTCTATTTTTCTTTGTTTTTTATTTTTTTCTGCTTTTGAATGCAATGATGGATGAAATGTTTACAATGGAAAAAAGAAAAAATAAGGCTTAAAAACATATCATGAATCAAGATAAGTAATGGCAGTATCTTGCCATTATTTGGACCCAAACAATCACGATTTCCCATCCACGACTCTTGTAAGAAAGAATGCATTGTTTCAACCGGCTTGAATGAATAGAGTAGGAGCCAAGTACATAGATTGTCAAATTTACCATGCTGCTTGTCTTCCTCTTTGAGTCCCACTTTAAAACTTTGTCCCAATCTTGAAATTGGCGGCCTTTGTTCTTCTGTCAAAAAGCTTCTTAATCGCATCTGTTTCTGCAAATGTTTTGTTGTTACACTTCCTCTAGGTTCTTTGAAGATGAATGGTGGGTTATTCTTCTATCATGTCATTATCTTCGGTCTGCAATTCTTGGATAAACTTGTCTTGGCTGGGCTATTAGGAAGAATTGCATCTGCCTGCATATACAAAAATTTGGTGACATCCCAATAGATTTCTTCAAAGTTAATAATAATAGGCCCAAAGTGCATGGACTAGCTTTGTGTGCAAAGACTTTTATTGTCCTCCAGCAGTTTCTTGATTATGTTCACTAAGCTTTGTTAGGAAGATACGCAAGTCCATTACCTTGAGGCAGCAGGCAACTGGAATGCCCTAGTCTTATCACAGTGACACATGATCAACCATTTCTTGCTTCTAATCTTCTTTGCCATTATAGTGATGATCTTGTTGAAGGCCGTCGTCACAGAGAAAGGATAGTGGGTTTCTATGAACTTTACAATAAGCCGGATCATTGAAGCACTTACCACAAGGAATGGCTTCTATCCCATGATGAAATAGTCACATTAGCGATGAGATCCATCTATCTTGGGCGGAAAGTGAGGATAGTTTCACCTATGAAGTCAAGTCCCAACATTGAAAGACTTCAACGATTGAATCTTGAGAGGAAGGTAATAATTTTCTCTTGCCCTCAAACAATTGGCATTTATGTGAAGTAGTTGTCATTTTGTGAACATCGAGGAAAAATTGGGCCAAAAACCCGTACCTCAAAATTTGTTGGTACTGTTGACTTCAGTACAAATGGCCTCCACACTCTCCTTCATGAAATTCTGTGTCTTCTGCGTAAACTCGGGCAAACATTTAAGCAATATACAACATTTTTCAATAAAACACTATCTATAATGCAATAGTTCACTTTGATTTAAGAACCTTGCCTTCGTTTCGATAAGCCGAGTATTCGTTTAAGCAAAACATGTGATATCGGCATACCAGGGAGAATTGAAAGAAATGGTTTCAATAATGGGAGTTGAGAACCTTCTTGGCTGTCCAAAGCATTAATCACATTAATATCAAGAACTTCAAAATTGGATTGACCATTAATCTAGCTAGACATTCGGCCTTTGATGAGTTTAGTGGGTTTTATCTCTAAATCATATTCAGGAATATGACAATCCTTACACTCTCTTACCATACGAATCTTGTGTTAGAATGTCTTTCTAAGCCAGATTTGGGACAAAGGAAATGATGTGTGAGTGAAGGATGTATACTCACAGAGTCTTTCAATGCTTTAACCAAAGCATTGCTGCATAATAATATACTTCAAAGGGCACCCTCAATGCCTTGCTAAAGAGCTAATAAGGCGCTCTTGTCCTTGTGGATTTACGTAAAAAGGGCGGCGGCAATAGTATATTTTGATGCAAATGAGAAGATATAAAAATCTTTCGAAAAATCGGGCTTATGAGCAAGTTGTTTTGGTTAATGCTTATTTCCACTGACTCAAGGATGCTTTTGTTTCAGGTCATTTTATCACCCTTAGCTTCTTCTGTATGTTTTGTGATGTTCAGAATGTGATTAGGAATGAACCTTCTCAAAAAGTTAATCTTTCCAATGAAAGGCACTGACTCTTTGATATTTTAGGATAGAGGGTGCAATATAGCCTCAATCCTCTTTGGATCTATCTTTATACCCTCTTGAGAATAATGTGTCCAAGAAACACGCTACTTGGAGACCAAATAGTGTCTTCTTAGGGGTTTAAGTGTTCCAGAATACCTTCTCAAAACTTTTCCTGGTGTGTTCTAAATGTTCTTCTGTCTGTTTTTGAAAACACGGTGACATCAATAGGTAGATAATGATGAAGAAGCCCAATTCTTCCGAGAATGCTATGTCCATGGCTCTGCGAAAAGGTTGCTCCGCGTTCATTGGAGCAAAAGCATCTTCACATACATGAAAGTGCCCAGAGTAGTGGCTGTCTTTAGTGATACGACGGAGTGAACACAAATACGATTGCTCTTTGAATAGCCATGTCTGTGTGAAAATCCTTTGAGCCCACCACCCCTTTGTAAAATGATCATTTTGGTAAAGGGTGATTGTCAACTTCTAACGAAGCTTTGTTTAAGTCTCTAAAGTCTGTACCGCTTTAGTTTCTTTCTCCAGATCTTCTTCTAACGGACACTAGATTGATGCCACATAGAATATCTAATAGGGACAATAATGCCGACATCATACATTTTCTGATCTCTACCGAACCAATGGCTGGACGAGAAGTTTAGTCTGTGATTCCATTTAATAGTTTTGGTTTATTTAAGAGGGTTGTATTCTTTCATTGAATGTCATAGGATTTGAGATCTTCGTAACTCAAAAACTTCCTTGGAAGAACTGAAAAAACGACTCTATGTATTTGAGTTTATTAAAGTGGCAAATTTTTAGACGATTTGATAATTTTCGGTTTTCCTCTGCCTATATTGCACTCCTCTACTTGATCTCTCGGAGTTCCGATTTGCAGTTTGTTAGCACATCGTTAAAATCGAACAACTCTCTGAGTGTTAGACCACTCGGCAAATTTTCATCTTTAGTACCATGAGAGTTTGTAATTCTTCGTTCTAACTGCGCAATTCGTACGTACTAGTTAAGCTGAACAATAGGTTAATATTGGCGAGGTTGAGGAGACGATTCTTGTTGCAGAAAATTTTCTTCAACATGATCTGACATCATGTCCCCGAATCTTGTTGTGTAGTTGAACTCATTTACGGTGTGAAATATATTTGTTTGTCATTGTCAAACACTTGCAGAATATTTCGTTATCGAACACTACTTAGGTATCTAAATTTTATCGGGTTGTGTTGTCTCCGGTCTCATGGCGTTAAGGCCGGCATGAGCTAAATTGTAGACATAATGTTCTTTTCATGGGATGAAACACGAGGTTTGACTCCTCAAAAGTTGTCAACGAAGATCACCAGCATCATTCCGATAGGCTCTAATGCCGGGATGATTCGCATTATACTCCCCCATTGACTTACCTAATGATTAACTTTCAGAATCTAAAATTTTTACATTAATTCTTCGGCTCTAATTTCTTCAAAAGTACAGCCACAGAAAGTTTATATTCATATGTTGTTGGAACACTGAAAGTTTAATTTGCATGAGATGCATTTTGTGTGGTTGTTTTTCGGTGTTAATGATCCAAAACCCCTTTACTGACATTATTTCTAGTGCATGACCCATCAAAATACATACTCCATAAAGAATTTGTCTTTGAGTTTAGGTCTATTTGGCATTGTCCTTTTTTAACTATAGTGCCATCGTATTCATGATTACTTGACACCCATTGAGCTAATTTTGACTCCTTAAATTCTTCAATAGATTGAGGGACCGAGAAACGTTGGGGTATTTTTACGGGTTGTTAAGTCCTAAAAACAATGGACTCATAGCAGAAAATCAAGACCTATGCTTTTGTTTACTAATGTTTTTCCACATGTGGGCTTGTTTGGTTACTTACGCGTTATTACTACACATCGGCCTTTAGTGCATTGAATGACTTGTTCCACTAGGAGTTTCGTTGTTAAACATGATAAAGTCAGGGCACAGCAGTATTACGAATATATGAAGGAGGGGATTGGGTAGTACGACGACTTATGTAGTGTGCATATGAGACTCCTATAAGAATATTACCGATGCGATTGAAAAACGGAGATGGTCGCACATATATCATGTCCCATCTGCATAGTCCTGTGTGGCTGCGAAGATCTTGATAAGCATTTCCATATGGGAACCTTGACACACAACAATTTCATAGGTAAACATTTGGGCGGAATGCAGGCTGGAGGTTAACACGGAGGTCTTTGATCAATCCTAGACATTTTACTACGACAAGGTCAAAGGAGTATAGGTCTTTGTAAGATGCAGTAATTTCTAAGCCAAAGCTCTCCATCTGACTTATGACATTAAATTGGCTTGAAATCATGCATAGCATTGTGTGGGAGCCTTTGTCATAGTGTTCATTTCATAAAGGGAGGAGGGCTGGTCCTTCTTGAAACTTCCTTCAATCTTAGGGCCAAAAATCAACTGCGGTAGGTCGTCACTAAGATGCTTTGTATCTTTCATTTTCCTCTATATTTAAAAACCTTCAAAATTTGGTTCCTATATACATGTTGGGCAGCTACTTTCAGTTAATGGGCAGAGATTTTGATCTTTAGATTTCTGTTCAAAGTTTGAAAGGGTTTGATTCTTTGAAGCACTTGTTTCAACTTTATTAAGTTTGTCACTCTATCAACAGTCTGACTTGCTGATTTGTTTTACTTGACACAAACATTTGTAGAAGGAGTATTAAATTTGAAGCGTTAGTATTGTTGATGTCTTCACTCTTGTTTTTCAGAATTTTGAGTGTTTTCTCCTTATCCTTATCGAATTATGACCAACATTTTGTCTTTTTGTTTGGTGTTTGGGTTTAGGCTATGATGCTGCTTTGAAGGAGATTTGTGAGTTTTGGTATTGAGGGCTTGTTGGTAGTCTTCTAAGGTCATATTCTCTTTGAGGTTCTATAGCGATATTTTCCATGTCGATAATAATTTCCATTATCATCTCTTTTGTAAACAAGGTGTGTAAAGACCATTACATTTTTATCATAATGAACCTCAAAGTCATCATCCTCTTCCCCAAACATGTGTTCTCTTCTCCCCATTATGTCTTCTGATTTCTTGGCCACTCACTTGCATAGTTTTGATGAAGAGGAGTGATACAGTGATCATCATCCACGAATGCATTTTGGAGGTTGGTTTCCTTCTAACATTCGGTTGGTTCCTATTTTGAGGCTTGAGTTTGATTTTGATTTGCTTGTGCTCTCTTAATTATGCTCATCTCTTTCATCATTTCTTCCATCATTCTCTATCTTTGAGCTTGAAGTGGAAGGGGTAGATTCCTCTCCCGAATACTCTCTTCTCACTCTTCATTCTTGCTCTTTTCTCCATCAAGTTTGCCCATGAAGAGCACCCATATCTTCCAAGATTTGCCAAAACTCTTTCTCTAGTGAATGTCATATGCAGATCATTCCCCTTCGGAAATTTGTTTAAAGTGAACCCCGAGGTTTTAGTTCGAGGAAAGTGCATTATAGACAGCATTAAATGCGGTACAATAAGATTGTACACTTTTGAGGTTCTATGGAGATTGTTATGGTCGTGAGGACGGAAAGTTCTTTCTCGCCCCTTGTTAGAATGTCGATGGAAGCCTTGAAGTCATTGCTCTCGGGGGCTAAACCTTTAAACCATTTCCTTACTTCTCTCCCTAAACTCACGACAACGTTAAAACGATGGGAATCATCATCGGTTTGTTGATCAAAATAGTCATTCATCTTATCCACGTATTTGGCAGTCACAGTTGTATTAGCATCATATAATGGAATTTGGACTGATAGTCCGGTGAAAAGATTGACTAGTGGTATTAAAAAATTTAAAGACATCTCATATTTATGTAGCTGAGAGGTGGAGGGTGGTTACGAGAAGGAGAAAGTGAAATTTGAGGTGAAGTGGTTTGAACGGTGGATGTGGGTGAGTAGAGTGGATGGACCGGTAAGTGGCAGAGATGATCTTGGATGGGAGGCCACCCTAAAATTTAATGAAGAAATGTAAATACGGAGGTGTTGTTTCCTTGCTACCGGGATGTTCTTGTTTCGGAGATGAAAGTGAAGATTCGATCTAAACTGGATTATATACATCAAATGACCTGGTCTAAATGGGTTCATAAGTCGGTTTGTGATTGTTGAAAGAATTTCGAAGTCGATTTAGCTCTCAGGGTGATCGAAAACTTGATTAATAATTTAACCTTAGGAGACTTCCAAGATGCTTTCTGGATTATCAACCTCTCGGGTGGGTTGGGGTACGGGTGGGCTCTAGTGTGAATCTTTTTAGAAGCCACTATGCTATGTTGTTTAGACTGAAACAAGAAAAGTTCAACGAGATATGACAATCTTGGAGGGATTATTAATCGTTTTTGAATTTTAAATTTTAGGTCCTCTAAGTGAGTTTGAATGGTTTATTAATGACAGGTTCTTCCCGGGAAGTCTTAAGAATGCTGTAAGTTGTGGGTACGCCAAGTGGGTACAGCTCCTTTCGAGAGGTAAAGGTCTTATAAGTCCTACACCATGTTTGTTAATTGTCTGAAATATTTTTAGGTTTTTCTAAGTGTTTTCAGTTTTGTGGTTATTGAAAATATCCCTAACTTTAGGCTGCAAAAACTTAGCTAAGGTTGCGAGACAAAGGCGGTCTCTTATGGCTAAGCTTGACTAGTTTTTCGAGTTTAAGATGAAGTCTTAAGAGAAACCTGGGGTTTACCTGGTTGTGTGATTCGAAACAAGTTCCATCATGATTACCTATAATAGGCAATGCTTGAAAAAGGCTGCTTTTTACTCACAGTTAATAAAGCAAAATGCTACATGAACCAAATATACGACGATAAGTATGATTATCTTTAAATGAAAATGATTATAGGTTACATAGGTCCCAGTAGATACTTGAAATGTTAGGTCATACGTAATTTATTAGCAATATTGGGAGGAAGTCCAATCATGATTAACATCATTTCAACCAACTTTGGGATTCTGGGATCTAGCTCTGAATGGGAAGGTCTCAATATGTGCAAAGATGGATATTGTCTTTGAAAAGTTTAAGGTAATGATATTAGGCTAGTTATGAAGGCAGGTTTTGTTTTGTTTTGGATGGTTGAGCATGGTAAATGTTACTTGAGAAAGTCCTAAGTACAAAAGTTTTAAAAGTGAGAAGTTACGAAAAGAATAGAACGGTTGTGAGATAGATAGATATAATGACGTTTTAGTCCATTGAGCTGGGTCATGTCGACTTTAATTGAACAACAACATCAAGTGTGATCCAGGGCTAGTCATACGTAGTAAGGATCTCTTTAAATTTTGATTTATGAAATGGAGTGATACATCGAAGAATTAAACAGAGATGCGAGAACGAAGGGCATTTGAGATCGATAATACTTTTAAACGATCGACCTTTGACAAACACTTTAAGAAGGACACGAAAGCGAGACTGGGATATGGTAATTACTTTTAAACCAACCGGTATTTGACACACTTCCAATAGAAAACATAAAAAACAAGGGGAAACACAAAGATAACACGGAATGGTCTAAGATCTAGCAAGTGCTTCTAAACTAACTTGACTTTTAACACATTCAAAGGAAACAATCACAGTAGTTAATACGGACAGAGTACGGGACAGGGGCTAACCATATCTTCCTTCGGTTCATCATCACATAACACATGCGAAAGTAACATTCAGAAATAATATTCAGCTAGGACGATAAAATGAAGACATGACATTCTCATGCCTAAAAACACGATTAAGTCATTCCTAAATATGCCACCAGTTAGGAAGAAAACATTCAAATAAAGATTTCTCGACGGAAAATTCTTGATATCTGACGAGTCCCTAACCACTGTTTAAGCTGACTATTTCTGATGGAAAATGAAACAACATGAAAACATAAATAAAACAACAAGTTACAAAATGAAATAACATCACCGTCAATATAGATGGGGATCCCATGGAAAGCATTTTATAGTGATGTCAAACCAATTACAAACTTCCAAGTCCAATGTTTTGATTCGGCAATCATCTTGCCTATTCAGCCTAACTACTCTAGCACAAGCAGACTTCAAGGGCCAATGAATACTATGTACAAATAAGTCCTAGAAAGCTCAAGTGTATTTCCAAAGTTACGCAACCAACAACTCTCATCTTATGTAGAAGTACCCCTTAGGAAGATGAGGAGGTGGGACCCCAATAAAATATCTCAGGGCCAGTTAATGCGGTGAAGACTTCTCGGCCCTTCTGAGAGCGAGGAGGAAAAATTTACCACGTGGATCACTACATTAACTTTTCACAATAAATATCAAAGCACAAATTGGAAGCTTTGTTTGACTTTGAGGCTGTGTATGTTTTGGAATAACTCGAGATATTTATTCATTGGTTTCCTTGCGAAATAACCTCTTAGCGGCAATCTTTGGGCTGATATTTCTTCGAGAAATAACCGGCCATCGATTCACAGCAGTAATTTGAGGCAACGGTGGCTTTCGGTGGTAAATTTGAGGAATCAGCACTCAGTGTAGCGATGAAACTTCCCGATAAAACCTCTAGGTTTTCCTTTATTTGTGTTTTAGATTGAAAGTTAGGCTTTTGATAACAGTCTTAGCGTAATCCCCAAAAAGCGATCTTCAATCTTTATCGCGTACTCTTGTCTTGATACTCTTTAGTACATTTTTGAATTAAAACAGTGTCTTGATGATATGCCAGGCGCTGGTTAAAGGCATGTACCGCCCAAACGTGAGAAAACAATGAGCGAAGCAGCAGATGGTTTCTCTTTAACAACTCGGTAGCGAGCGTCTTTCCAAACTCGGCTTTCTCTTTAAATAATGGAAAACCATTAAAGCGCTGCAAAACACAAAAATAGTTAAATCTGAAATAAGTTAAGCGCGGATAGCGAAGCTGACAGCCGTCGGATGGAAACCTTAGCGGTGAAACTACATAGAAAGCGAAAGGATAGCGGGAGAAAGAATAAGGAGAATGATTTTGGGCCATCCGTCTGAACCATTAATTGATCAGTCTGTCGGAAGGTCTCAATGCAGGAGTGAAAAGAGGTCGATTGAATTCTCAGTCTTTTGATTAAGCGGCCGTTGACTGAATCCGTCGGCGGAAAATAGATAAGTGGAGTTTTTAAAAGCGGGCAAGACTTATGATGGGAGGAACAAGGACCGTTAGATCTCGGGAGAATGGGCCAGTTGTTCGGAGGATCCCTTGTCAGGAGAGGCGAGGGGAAAGGGATACGATTGAAATCACAGTAATCACGATTAAGCTGTGATCCATCCGATCATGGAGATGGGCGGTAGGATTAATCGAGAGGAGCTGGGAAAAAGCGTCGCGATTTAGCGTTCGGCGTGCAATCAGCTTGATGACAAGTGGATCAGCGGAAATGAGCGGATAGGATGTAATGGAGGGATGCAAAGAGGTGTGCGATGGCGACCAGTTAAGCAGAGATGGGCGAGCTGCCCGATGGAATGCGGAGGATATGTCAGAGGTAAACCGAAAACTGCGATTGCGATCAGGAGACGCTGCGATTAGCGCGGTAGATTGATAAAGCAGATGAAAGCGGTCGGGATTTAATGAGGGTGAAAAAGCAATAAAGTGTGAAGATGGGCATGCGATTACGCAATGAAAAAAGGATGCCCGTCTTTTGATTGAAAATGCGCGGACCGTTGGATCGAAGAACTAGATCAAACAGTGGATTGCTTTAGCCTGCAATGCCAATGAAAAAACCTTTAAACATATAAAACCCAAAGTTTTGCAATAAACAATAGTTATAATGGATCAAGGAAGTGGAAAAATATATATATATAAGTAAAGAAAAAGGCGTAGATTCTTTGGGCGATTATGTTTTATGGAATGTAATATGCGATGCAGACAAGGCGATCCTGTGTCGGACAGAGCGAATCTTTAGATCAACCATTTGTATTGTTTCCGATTGATTGCGGCGATCAGCTCTTTCAATCAACCCATTTGTATTCAGCACATGGTTTAAGTTTGAACTTAGAACTTTTAGGAAGTGGGTTTTTGGGTTTACAAAGAGAAAAATGAGTTTGTAATGGTTAGTCATGCACCCTTTGAATATTTGCGGTGTAGAAAGCTTTAGCGTTTGGTTTTAACATATGAGCATGTGGGGGAAATTGGTTTGGGAGGAAACACTTGAGGGGCTTAGGTCCATAGTAATAAAACTTTGGTTACAGAAATTTTTGAGGATTTTAATGGATTTGGGGCTTCCAGAAATAGTTAAAGTGAGTTTTAACTATGAAAGGGGAAATTTTCATAAATGGAAAGAGACTTGCCAAAGCAAGGTAGTTTTGATGGAGAAAAAGGGCAGATGAAGAGTTTTGAGAAGAGGAAAATGGCGATCTTTGGTCTTCCGATTGAAATTAAATTCACAGTATAAAAAAATACAGGACGAGAAAATGAGGATTTTGGGCCAGGCATGGGCCTTAAAGAGACTAAAAATGACAATTTTTAATGATAAAATTTGTTCATGGAGAACAAAAGATCTTAGCCACCTTTTGGTATAACAAAATATTATAGGTTAGCTATACGGTATAATTTATTCTATTGCATTATCCAATGTCTTTGTGAAATACTACACGATTAAATGGATGATTAAATATTATCTGTGAAGAGATGTGAAATTTGATGATATAATAAATTAATCCAAGCAACATATAAAAATGCACTAATCAAAATTTAATTTATAGAATATTGTTATAAGATAGCCGACTTTTTTGATAAATATGTGACTTAAAAATCACAATAATTTCAACATGGGTCGTGTTTCTAAAAGAGAAAATCTCATACAAAATATAGGTAAGTACATAACATAAACACGCACCAATGCGTTATTTTATCTAAAAACTTGTGCCTACATTAATATTTTTCACATAGTGCGGTTCATTTTTCTAAGCAGCAGCACCAAGGCGACCTGTTCTTGACAACAATATTGTTTGCATTTTAATGCTGGTAATTCTTAAAGCGCACCGGTGATTTCATAGAAATAACATACCGATTATACGATATTTAAGCCCTCTGCATTATTCAAATTAACCACAACGATTCTTTTGTATCAATAGCGCGTCTGATTGCTTTTAGACAAAGCATACCCATGAATGAGATTAAATAAAAGCTTGTCCCGGTCTGAAATATTTTTTCCCCTATCGTGGTGTTGTTCTGAAAAAAAATCCACAGGAATTTTTTTATATATAATACACCAGTACGTGTTATACATTTCAAGCACAGTGTTCTTTTAATTCAATTCTCAGTGCTTTGGTAATGTATAGCCCAAACGGCTTTTATATATTTAGCATAACTGTACATTAGTTTCCATGAAATTGCACCACTAAAAACAAATGTACTAAAACCTCCAATGTAGATATTTCCGGTTGTGATGAAGTTCCATTATAATCTCTTGCTAAAACATACCTTTTCATGCAAATGGATGTTATAGCAAAAGTTTTAGAAAATTCTTTGTCAATTTTATAACACTAAAAACGCTTTGTTATAACCTCCGTTTAGAAGGTATTTTCATATGATGACACTTCATTTAATTTCACACCATATTTTAACATTATAAATTTGTTGGTTCCTTCAACCCCACTACACATCATAGTTAAGGAATAACACAATATGGTAGGATGCCAATGAAATGGGTGGATATAGATTATTAGTCATTACAATTGTAGGAGTCAAGCATGTTGGCTGCATTAATTCAAGCGATATTTGAGAGAAATACAAGTTTTATTTTGAATTTCCACCTTTGACTTAGTGCATTTTCTGAGAGGACAGGCCTATTTAGGTGGTCATGAATGCAAGGTAGCTATGTGGGTCGACTTGAATCATTTGAGATCTCATGGTCCTCTATCCTTCAATGGGTGCACTTCCAAGGTGAACGATGATGTATGGTATGTAGTTTTAGGTCTAAGATTGGTCTTTTCTATACACATTAGTGACTCCACATGCAAACTGAGGTCTAGAAAAAGCTATTGGGGCTTGCCTGCTATGGGAAATTTGACAATAGGTTGTCTTAATGGCCTTTACCACTATAGGGAAGGATGTTTTTGTTCTTGTGGTTGAATGAGGGTGAAACATGGTATTAAGTGACGTGAGAAGAAATTACTTAGAGAAAGCTCAATGTAGTGTAAATGAATTGGACCCTAATATGGGAACTAATATAAGGATTATTTTACAAGTTATATTAAGAAGGAGAAAAACTCTCTCAAAACATACACAATATATACAACAAGGCATATTTTGGAACTCGAGATCTTGGGAAAAATACGTGGAAGTATTATAGAAAATCCTTTAAAACTGGCAACAGATATTAATGTAAACTCCTAAGCAACAATTAGAGATTTAAGTAAAATTTATGCCTCTACCATTGCTCATTTGATCAAATTTTGGTTCATTTAGGCTTATCTTCAGGGATTTATTGCATCCCCTCTCATTCTAAGTGTGCAGTTTCTATGAAGGATCCCACTCTCAACCAAGACACTTTTGTGGCCTTAAAAAGCAAAAAGGCTGGTGCATCCATTAACATAGACATGGTGGTGAAGTAATTGTTACCACGATTTGGAATTTTTTTGTAATTTTCTACTTATAGAATAAATGAAGATTACACATGGTCATAATAAAGCAAGCGACGAGAAAACAAGCTAATGGATGCTTATCATCGATTGGAAATTGTTATTTCTCTCTTTAGTTTTATGTATTTTCATATTTTATTTTTACTCACCTAATAATATTTTTCAAGAATACTTTATTAATTTGGTATAATATTGTTAGAAACCATGGAAATTAGATACCAATATTATATTGTTACGTAAACATGTTTAAGTAACCTAAATCCTTAATTATTACATTCTATACTAGACCATATTTTCTATTATACATTATAGTTGTTATTTATAAATTAAAAGAAGCATTAAAAGGAATAACTTAACATCTACAATTTAAATTTGAAAACTAAAACTAAATTAAACATTAAATCATTTCTATTTATTCAAATGATAGTAGCCTAACATATCACTATATAAAAACATTAAGTGAAACCCATGCATATAATTTTAAAGTGATTAACTACTCCTAACTACCTCAATAGAACTTAAATTAAAGGAATTAGCTCACCATTTTCATTTAAAAAAATACATAGTCTAACTTATAGATGAGAATAATGATTTCATAGCATTTTTTTAGGTTAATTTTAACCAAAATACAACAAGTTACACAGAAACTCAGAGTTTAAGATGTTTAACCTATATAGTTTTGAGTTCCCTGAATTTTGGGGTGTTAGATCAATTTTGTATTAAAATGTATTTTTAACAACAATAAATTAAAATCTTGCAAGAAATTGTATTTGGATTACGGTAAAAATATGGTTCATCTGTAAGTTAGATTACATTAAAATAATAAGATTTAATTTGATTTTCTTAAAATTCCATGAAGGTTATAGGAATTGATAACAATGTTATGGCCTCTTTTCCCTATGAAAGCCTATAAAATAGAGGGGAAAAAAAATAGAAAATAAAAACTCTCTTTTGGGCTCAGAAGGGCTCTAATACCAATTATTATTCACCTTGTATTTGAAAATAATTTCACATATAATGTAGATCCAAGAATAAGATTTAAAATCTCATTTACTTGATTATTTTAAAATATTCTTAAGGTAAAGCAACAATTTACAATATTTTTATGGAAGGATTCCAATCTTGTTCATTTTCTCTCTTAAGGTAGGGTGATATCTAAATAATCACACCCCAAATAAATAATATTGCCCTTACCATGAGAGGACTCATCGCTTTTATGGTAATCTATGGAACCTAATCATAACCACATCTAACTGCATGGTAGGCCTTCTTTTAATGGGGTCACATTACATTTATTCCCATGACAACTAACTGAGTGGGCCTTATTTAATAATAACAATACGATTGGACCCACTATACTACTTTGATTTTACCATAGCTTTACCGTTATAACTTTTGTGGGTCCTTCAACCCCACTATTACACAGATTAAGGAGGAACCACACAATATATGGTATGATGGAAGTAAAATGTGTGGATATGCTTTATTAGTCATTACAATTGCAAGTAAAGCATGTTAATCGCCATTAATTCAAGCAATATTTGTGGGAAAATAGAGTTTTATTTTTATTTCCTCCTTTGACTTGGTGAATTTTCTAAGTACTCCTATGTAGTTGAGCACGAACGTGCAAGGTGGGTGTAGTATGAGTCTAGTGTGAAGCCATTTGAGATTTCATTTCATTCCTCTATCCTTCAATGGGTAAACTTCAAAGGTGAATTTTGATGTGTGGTATGTGGTTTGATCTAAGATTGGTCATTCTAGCACACTAGTGACTCCCACATGCAAAACTAAGGGTCTGAGCAAAGCTATTTAGGAGCATACTCTTATGGAAATTTAACAATAGGTTGTACTCCAACAACTATTACTACTATGAGCAGAGACATGTTTTTGTGAGTTGGAATGAGGGTCAAACATGGTATTAAGTGATGTAATAAAATTGTAGAAGCCAGAGTAGTGTCATGAATTGGACTCTAATGTGGAATTGACGGAAAGGATGATTTTGAGGATTAGGTTAAGTATTAGAAAAACTCTCCAAACATATAGAATAGATTCATGAAAAATTATTTTAGAACTCAAATGTTGGGAGAAAAAGAAGTGGAACCATTTTATAGCAAATCCTTTAAGGCAACATATAAGAGGCAATGTAACCTCGAAGGCAACATTTAGAGCTTTATGTTTGAAGTTATGTCTCTACCATTGCTCATTTGAGAAAATTGTGGTTCATTTAAGTTTATCTTAGGAGTCATTGCAACCCTCATTCTAGAGGACCATGGTTCTATGAAAGATCCCTCTCCTTAAGGCATTTTGGTAGTAGATACAAAAAGGCTAGTTGCATCCATTAACCTAGACATGATCTGCTTAAGCGATTGAAGTTAACCTAGTCGGATTACAATTTGCTTCTAAGTGTAGAAGACAAAGAAAAATACACATGGTTATAATAAGAAAACCACCATGAAAACAATCTAATGGATATCATGATGGATTGGGAATTTAGTTATTTCTCTCTTTAGTTTGAATAGCAGTGTCATATTTTATTTTCCTCTGTTATCTCTTTAGTTTTTATATAATTTTATATTTTATTTATTTTATATGGTACATTTGTATTCAATACCTCATATAATATTGTTGGAGTAAGCACATTAATATTGTTTTAAATATCCCAAGCCAAAACAAGTTTAAACCTAAATCTACCTAAATCAACGCACTTTATTACAATGTAGACTAAAAAACAATATTTTCTAGTATACATTATAGTTATTTTTATAAATTAAAAGAATCATTAAAACGAATATTTACGAGTTTGAAAATTGAAGGAAAAACAAATCCTCTATTTACCCAAAAATTTGAAAAAGAAAAAACAAAATTAAACATTAAATCACTCTATTTATTCAAAAGAAATTGAAAAGAAAAACAAAATTAAACATTAAATCACTCCTATTTACTCAAAAAAATTGATAGAAAAAACAAAATCAAACATTAAATCACTCCTATTTACTCAAAGGATATTAAAATGTATATCACTTCAAAAGGATGGTAGGTAACATATCACTTTATGAAAACATTGAGGAAACTATAGTTTAAAGCAATTAATTACTAGAACTAACTCAATAAAATTTAATTAAAAGAATTAGTTTATTACTTTTTTGTGTATAGATTTTATGATTTTTTATAATTTTTTTTAAAATATAACAATTTTAGAAATGAAAATATTTCATGTATAAAAGTTAGACTAAGAAATTAAATTATTTCATCTATAAGTTGAACATTAAAATAAAAAATGGAGTTAAGTGCTATTTTAGGAGTGTTTTCTGCGTAATGTTGTTCTAGAATTTGGCTAAAAAAATTATGACCAAATCTTGATTTGTATTGTTTAAACTGATTTTTGATTGCATGTATGGATTCACCACCTAAAAAAATCTCTGAACACTTTCATTGTGAAGGATTCATTTGTCAAACTTGTGAAATTTCAATGAATCTCCATAATAAATTCTAGACAATTGAATGAGAAAATAAATCAAAACTTTCCAAAAAAATCACACATAAAAACACTTAAAATAATAGCTTTTAATTTATTATTTTATTAAAATTTATTTAAATTATGAAAACTTCATACAAACTTTAATAATATAAATAATTTTCAAATTATTAAATTTTAATATACATTTAAAAACATATGTTAAATGACAAATCATAATCCAACCTTAAAATTAGTAATCCATTTGTAAGTTATAAACTAATTTTTAAATAACACAAATCAGAGAAACCATTTATGCATTTAAAAACTGATTTTTAAAATAACAAATAAATTAAAAATTATTTCCTGCACAAAACCAGACATTATTTATAGTATCACCTTTTAAATATGAAAAGCTGAACATATATAAATGTAAATCTAACCCACGTGGCCTCTTTTCTAACCATGGAGGAGAGGCATTAAAAATAGAAACGGACAACTTCGTAATTCTTAGTATTAAATATACGTGAACTGTTGCTGCTCAGACACGTCACAAAATTCTCGTATTAGTAAGTTACACTAGAGACAAAACAAAACCGTTCCACGTCATCAGATTTGAATGCTTGCAGAAGCTGCCGCCTCAAACTCTTATTTTCTTTCTGGTGGAGCCCTACCAAGATTTAACCTTTCCATAGAAGTTGCTACGTATGGTTCAATGTAGCGGCACCAGTGATTTTCAAGTCCATACATGGCACACACCGGTGTGTTTGTTGGCATTCAATCATATTAAATAATTAAATTTAAACCCACTTGCAGCCATGGGCTATATTAGGATAAGGATCTTTCCCCATGGATATGTCGACTTCATCTTTCATTTCATCTAACATTTTAGTCCAGTTCAATTGGTTTCGTGCTGTAGTTTAACTTAAGTAAGTTGAGAGCTGGAGATCAACAATTTGATAAGGTTTGAAGATGATGTTGGCTGTTTTTGAGAAATCAATTGGACAAAGGTCAGAGGAACTAACTAACCCTACTTCTAAGCACGTGCAACTAATCAAGAAGAATGGGGTGGAGATCCTGAAGTTCTTTTGTTTCTTCAATATCTCAAGCGATATCTATCAGATTTGGAGATAATGGTGGTGGTGGCATGGCTTATGCCCATGACAATGAAACTCTTCGCCAGCCAGGTAAGAGTTTCAGTAGCATAATTAACATCTATTTTTAACATGAATTAAAGCATGTGCTTTTAATAAGGTTATGCCACTTATTGAAATAGGAACTCTTCGCCAACCCAGGTAAGAGTTTCAGTAGCATATTAACATCTATTTTTAACATGAATTAAAAACATTACTTTTAATAGGTGAGAGGAAGGAACTTGCATTGCAGTAAAGTAGTGTACTGAATTTTTCAGATTGTGTAGATTTTGAGAATATTGCGGAATCTGATGTTGTCATATTGAAATATTCTTGATTTTCTAGAATCTATAATTTTTAAAATATCCCAAAAATTTCAAAAATTTCAGTTTGTTAAATAATCAAAATAAACAGATCAATGACTATTCAGCTGCAAATTCACACAGTGCATAGAAATAATATTACATCTTTAACGATTGAAAATTCACATAATTCATATTGGAAATAATATCACATCTTTAACATTTTCTGTAGTGTAGCTTTACACGTTGAATGTTCATACTGGGCCTCTAACTGACCTCCATTATATGCATCTTAAAAATGGAAGAATAAATATATTACTTCATGTGGGTGTTGATACGGTTATGTCATGTGTGAAACCTGTTCAGATAACAGAAATCTTTGAATTTTCTGAACCATATTTATTCATTTATTTTGGGCCCTAAGAAAGTGGTATTTTGTGAGTCGGTCCCTGAAACATTCATAGGATGTTTTACAACTAAGCATGAGTATTGATGGTATACATGAAACTGATATACTGACATGGTTAATGGAAACAACCTGAATACACCCTTCTTTTAGTATTATTGTAATTTCTTTTTCTGTTTGAGAGATCTTAAAAGTCTCCAGATTCTTTAAGAAGTTTTGACAATGGGATTGGATTTTTGGGTTTCAGTCTTTCATAGTTTAGTAGATTGTTTTTTTCTCTGAAAATCATAGAAATTTTGGTAAGATTTTAAAAAAATATTCAGGGATTTTTAAATCAAGTTATAGTTATCAAATTCCCAATATTTTGGATGTTTTAGGGTTTTTGTTTGATGATGCTGAATCTGTTCCATATAAAAAACATGATTTAAATATTGCTATTACAAAGTTTAAATTTTCTCAGATTCCAACCACTTTTGACCCATTCCTCATCCTCCACATTTTTAATTGGGTGAACATGTGATCTATTTTATTAATAGAATCGCTGATTGGTTACACAGTGAGTATATTGTTTTGTCTGGTGAGTGTATGAGGGTGTATAGTTGGTTTATTGTAGGTAAGTATTCTTAATTGCAATGGCTTTCTTATCAAGATGTCTTATTTATTATTACAGTAGTAGTTGATTAGTTCTCAGTTAATATTCTGTTTAGCAGTGATATTCGTAGTTGAGAATGATTATTTGTATAGTTAATTAATTGTGGGGTTAAGTAATCTTAATTGCTTTCTGCTTAAGAGTTGTGTGTGGATGTGTCTGAAAAAAAGAAGTCAGAACGCACTTGTCATTTTCGGATGTTTTTTAGTAGATTGAGATGTGTAGATTCAGATTGAGTAACCTGAGGTCCAGTTACAACGTTAATGATTAACTCTATGTATGAGGTCCAGTCACAACATTAATGATTGCTTTATGGCTGCTTCTTTCAATTACTTTGAATCTACAAACGTGAATGATTAACTTTGTAAACAGCTTTTCAGTTAGCTGAATCTACGATGTTAAAATGAATTTTATGGTTGGGTCTTTTCAGTTACCTGTGTCTGAATGTGCATCCTTATTTCGATTGTGAATTAACCATGTTCATCCAAATTTAAAATAATTTTAGAATCTACAATTAAAATAAATTTAAATAATCTAGTACAGGATGTTTGCGCCCTCAGCGTATCTCTATTGTAAATAGTATGTCTGCCACTCAACAGAGCTCATATCTCTATTATAAATATTTTTAACAGGACTCTACACAGTCTTCACGGTCATATTCTTTTCTCGTACTTGATGCATAGATATTTACAGTGCATGGTATTCTTTTTCTCATATCTTACATATCACTTTCACGGTATAACTTATGTTGATTGCGAATTCTAAACCATTTCTAAGTACCCTCACGGTCCATGGTATTCTTTTCTCGTACTTTATCGCCATTACTTTCACAGTATAATTTATGCTGATTGCAATTCTAAAATAATTTTCAATATCTGCGGAAATCTAAAATTAAACCATTACTTCTCTCTATTAGAGAAGTTAAACCATTAACCTTTCTTAATGGTTGAAATATTACCAAATTTAAATACATGTAAATATTTAGATTTTAAAATGTATAAAAATACTCTGTTTTTGAATATCTCAGAATCTGAGGATTAGAAAGAATTTAAACCATTTAACTCTCCTAATCATTGAAATATTCCCAAAATTTAAAATCGCCATAAGGATGCCTGCTTCAAGATATCATTATTGAGTGGATAAACATAATATCTTTCTAAAATTGTATAATATATATATGATTTTTAGTGAACAACCCGTAATTTTGGGGAACGACCTTGAATACACTAAGTTGAATAAGCGCGCAGGTTATTTGCCTCGGTTGATGACATTTTCTGTATCTTTATTGGGACGTTGGAAATCTGTGCATCTTGACGACGGACTGTCCAAGACAACCAAAGCATCTTGTGATAAGGCTTATACAAAGCGTTGACAGAAAGACATACGAATCAAGTTGTCAAGGACATGGAGAGACACTTCGCCTTTGTGCTTTTCGACCATAAACGCACCACGGTATTTGCAACGGTGACGAGTACTGCATTTAAAGTTTTATGGCATCGCATGGCATCGCTTTCTTTCTTTTCTTTTTTTGGGAAGTTCATTAGGCTGAGTTTCTGCCAGGGCTAGTTTTATAATGGAATGGGTTGAAGTTTAATTCAATAAAAGTGGTTTTTTATTTTCAATTTTTTTATGAGGTTTGAATGACTTAACTCAAATAATCTCTAACAAACTAACTGGTATACATTTGCTATCTTTATCATAATGAGATGAGTTCAGCTTTAATTTCATCAAAGTGGCTTTTTATTTTCAATCTTTTTTTATGAGGTTTGAATGTGTGACTTGACTCAGATTAAATCTCTAACAAACTAGGTAAGCATACCTGCTATCTTTATGTTATAATGAGATGAGTTAAAATTTAATTCAATCAAAGTGGTTTCAAATTTCTCAACCTCTCTCATAAAATTAGAATGTGATTTGACCCTTTACTAAACTTCTAACAAACCAACTAGTATACACCTCATGAATTAGCTCTATTTTAATTGAAGCCTATGAGTTGTACTACTATTTTTATATGTGGTGTGAGAGTTAAAATATTTCAAAAAATTCATAAAGGTAACTGGTTATGGAAGGAATTGATGTCAGTTATATATTTTAAAATATTTCAAAATCTACAATTGATTTGTTTTATGTGAATTGTAGATTTAGGAATATTTGAAAAATTGATATAGCTAGCAGTATAAACATTTGTTCGCAGGATGGAGATGGATCAGTGCCGGTATTTTGGAGCACAGCGGCTACAGTGGAGTCTCTCTCGTTTTCTC
Organism: Pinus albicaulis; assembly: GCA_034641835.2. Classification (NCBI taxonomy): domain Eukaryota; kingdom Viridiplantae; phylum Streptophyta; class Pinopsida; order Pinales; family Pinaceae; genus Pinus; species Pinus albicaulis. The sequence continues at coordinate 247,323 of JAXQQM020085605.1, forward strand.
CTGACGATCCAGCCATCTTAGAGGAAGGATGCAGGAAATCTTGCTCCTTTCCAACGAGTGAGATACATGGATTAGGGTTTTGTACTGGCTTTTTATATATTAAATCTAGAAGTGGTTAAAATTAAAAAATAAATTAGATCAAGCTTGGTAAGAAATCTATAATGGCTTTATTACAAACTGAAGCTACTAATAGTTTGCATTTTTACCCACAACAGGGCCAAATTTTGGTACCACTTTTTAATAAAAAAACCCATTAAATGTATATTGAAATTGTGAACTTTCAGGATGCATGTTTTTTAAGGAGACAATTGAGGATTACAGAGCTTTGAGAACCCCTTGAATAGAATGAAAGCAATACTTGAAGAATCTGGAAGCGGCGATGGCAAGTGTGGAGCAATTTTCTGATGGACAAATTCACTAGGATCAATAGCATTCGTCCGAGTGTGGATGAATTACCTTCGGCTGGGCAACCTCTGTCTGAATGCCCAATTCTGCGCAATCACTTCTACAGTGTAAATGTGGTTTCGTTCCATAATGACGATAGCAATATAATTTGCCTCTTAATGTGTTTATTGTTATATACGCAATATGAAAGTGTGGTTTGTAATACGTGTTTTTCAACTTGCTGGGTCTTTCTCTTGAAATTCTCTACAAGAGGAGATGCAAAATGCTACCAAAAAAGCAAGTGCTGAAGAAATTGAGCCGTATATTATTCATAAACCTTGCAATGAAGTAATTCTTTCTCTTGGAAAAATTTTACAAAGAGAAATTGGATAGAGGCGTCAATTTTCAATATGCAAATACTAGGCATAAGATTGCAAGATGTCAAAGTGAAGAAACAAAAACCTTGTTGAAATGTTTTTGATATTGCTTTTAACATAAATTTATAAAGGAGTTTGATAATTAATATATTTTTCTATGATATGTTGATGTTTACTTATGTAATTAATTAGTTTAAAATAACTAATATATTAGTTATCATTTCGAGATTGAGCTGAGTTAGAAGGTCATTCCTTTAACAAGTCATTTCCATGAAACCTCTCAATACATAAATTCAAAAAGAGTAAGGGATCTATGCTGAATGATTCTCTGAGCACAATACTTGCTGAGTTTTGCAATGGGGTATCCAAGCTAAAGGCAGAACGATTGTGAGAGAAAAATTCCACCAGTTGGGGTACTTAGTCGGAAGGTTCTCGGATGGGTGACCACCCGGAAGTCTAGGTGTAAAGTGGCCCACAGGAAGTGATGATTGGCAGTATGTGATTCATTTCACTAATTTCAATCCCACTTCTTCACCCATGGCAGTCGATGCAATGAATGCTAAGTGGACCCATTATTTAATAGTTCATTTCCTGGTTTTAGTCATGCTTCACCCTATGAGCATACGATTGCTAAATTGGACGTAATTACATCTCATGGAAATGATTATAGTTGAATAAAGCCATAACAACACGGACAGAAATCCCAAAAAAATGATATCTATTATATTAAACTGCAGAAACCCTCAATACTTAACTAATATATCTTCAAATTATGTTTTGAAAGGAATGTTTTTAATCATATTATGAATTTATGGCATTTTACCTAAACTATGTATTTGTATTGAATTATTTTTTTGGAGTTGTCTTTAATGCGACTTGGATTTACGGCAAAAATCTAGGCTTCCAGAAACATTTGAGGTAGTCTTTGTTTGCCTTATTGTTTTGGTGGATTTTACGGCGAGAATCTGTAAACATTTGAGGTGAAATATTTATTTTTATTTAAAATGTTTTTACCATATGGATTGACACCTTCAGAAACGCTAAGGCACTTCCATTGGTCATGAGACTCAGGAGCTTACCAGCAAACTAGTGATTTCAATAAATTCTTCTTTAGATTTTAGACAAATTAGTTGGGAGAAAAATAAGTAGGCTTTTCAAAATGTAGCATTATAGAAAATTGTTTTGTCAAAGTTGTCTACACTTAATTTTACAATAGTATTTTGTAAAATATAGATATTATCTATTACTATTAAAGTTGGAAAAAAATGATTAAAGTTTTTTCTTTGTATGACCTAAGTGCATCTTTTTTTCTTTTTTTTTAAGTGTTTAAGCATGGATCACATTACACATTTCATCTCTTTTTTAATTTGGTACTCTGTCCTGTTAAGGATATAGAAACCTCTAAACTTAACAAATTATTGATGTTTATACTTGATGCAATTTCTTATTGTAGGGATTAACTTATGTGAAGACTCATGAAACATGTCAACAGAACTTATGCAAACATAATTAAACATTCAATCTGGAATTTTCTGCACAACTATGGAGGCTCCCATTGTTACATGTAATCTGCTAACATAACATCAGGCCCTCAAGTTGAGACTATGGGTCTGGGGACAAATTCCCCTATAGTTGGCCTAATCCATTAAGACTTGTTCCATTATCACGCAAATCAAAGTATATGTAAAAACTCCCATAAAATTCAACCAACAAGCTGTTCCTTCCCAGCCTACATAACCCAAAAATTGTGAGATCCCCTTCTCTATCATGAAATCTCTCAAACTATTAAATTTCCCTCAGAAACTGTATAGGTTAGCTAGAAAATCCTCTCTGTTAAGGAGACTTTCTAGGAATTCCTTAGCTATAATGGAGTTTTCTCAGCGGCAAATAACTCCTTATGTATGGGGCATATTCCCCATAGATTCACCAAGATATATATTTACAAGTAATTTTTACAGCCTAGGCTCTAGAGCAAAAATGAATGGAAAAAAATTCCCACACATCAGCAGAGAAAAATAAAGATTATATTTATATGTTTCCATCTTGCCATGGAAATTCAATCAAAGATAATGAGACCAACCTAGATTCATCTTAACTCCAGATCTATCAAGCACCAAGGGATCAAATCTCCACTGAGGTGCAAACCTCTTACAGTGCAGCTTGAGGGAAAGTTTACCTGGTGACCTCTCAGGCAGCAGTAGATCGAGATGAATGGACCTAAGCAAAAAAGTTTCAGTCATGTGCGGCAGGGAAAATCTATCGAGAGATATGATTAATTTTATCAACATGTAAATAGTTAATATTAGTATAATCATTTAAATATGCTAAATATGTCTAGTCATTTTAATTTTAAATTTTCTTAGTTACTTGAGTTTGTTGAGATGATAAATATTGTTAATAACAACTTTAATGATGAAAAATGATGAAATAATAATTTTGAAGCATAAGTGACGTACAATAGTATTTGAATGATAGAAAATTTGAATAGTAAGAATGTAGTCAATTCTAAATAGTCAACAAATTTGTGATCAATCTCAAACTATTTTACTAAACTATTTATGTGCCACCTTGTTAGCTTTATCATCTTTATCATATTGATTATATGAAAGGAGGCGTTGAAGTAAATGAAACCATTTAAATATTTAGCTAAGCGTTGTTATGGCTAAACATCATACCTTGTCTCTCTTTCTCTCCAATATTAATAAGGTTGAATTACTATAACTTTAAAAATCAATGTATATTGTAATAACTTTTTGTGCTACATTATGAGGCTAATTTCTCCTTAAATTTATAGTTCATTAATTATAACCCCATGCCATGTGGCCATACTGCAAGAAATACTTAGAAAATATAAAACAATGAAAGAAAATTAATAGCCCACAAATTAACATAGATATAACCTAGGAAACCCTTTTGAGGGCTTAACTAAGTGAAGTTTCTTTCTCTTTTATTTGAATGAAATCGATGCAAGTACAAAGAAGTGATGCATGCTTCAGCATGACAGTTTACCAAAGGCTCAAACCTCTCTAATGACTCTTTTGATATTTTAATTGTGATCACTTAACAGCTCTTTTGCGAATAATAGGTGTTGAAAGCGTGACATCCTCTTGAATTATGGAGGTCAATTTTAATAGGTCAAATTTTGGAAGGCATAACTTTTCATCGAGCTCAAATTAGAAGTGTACACAAGTAAGAAAGGTATCAGCTGTGGAATTATGTAATCTGTCTACTGTTGAATTAGGGATACACCAAGTGTTCATTTAAGGTCTCGAAATGACTCCTGGATTTTTTTGACAGCAAATTTTCCCAAGGCAGGACCATACGGTAAAGTGATCTCGTCCAATGATTCCTTCACTATTTCCACTTTGAAAGCATCCAAAGATGGATAAAAATAAAATGACTGTCATGGATGTTTTACCTTCCCATTTTGGAGGATTTTGAAGTCTAGCTCTCAATGGAACAGAGATGAAGAACACACCACACAGCCTACTATTAGGTGCAATATTTAGCTTTTATAAGTTGTCTTTCAACTTAATCTACTAAAGGTCATGTTGCCTCCTATGTTCTAGTTTTGGACCTCTTATATAAAATTGTGTCTCTATCAACTCTTCCCGAGCATCTAGTTCCAATTCCTCTATAGAAGGTGGTCTTGTTCTTCATCTTGATCTAGCATGAAGGCTCATAAAGTTTCATATCTACAATCTGCTTAAGATAAATGTTCATATATGGGAAGTAGATTGAGTCCATACAGTGTCTCACATTTCTAATATCTCAATGGGACCATATCCCATAGCCTCAATTTTCTTATAGGACCCTATATCCTCTTCTTGTTTAATTGTAGCCATAATTCATCTCACACCTTGAATAACTATGATGACATCCCTTGAGCCTGGCTGCATTTTTCCTACTATTTTGACATCTTTGTACTTGTATATGAATTTTCAGTCTTCTCAACAAAATTTTCTTCCCTTGGGCATCCCTACCAATCCTCCCCACTCTTCTTACTTCCCATATGCAATATCCAAATGTGAAATTGGTAAATATCCAAAACAAGTATTTAATGAGACTTACCAATAGGGTGGCCAAGGCCCAGCTCCTATTATAAGAGTGTTGTATATGCTCTGTATTTTTTGTCCCAAGTCTTTGGATGATTATGATACGTAACCTTTTAGTATTTGCATTAGTTATAACTACTTTTCTTTGCCCATATATATGTGGATGGAATGCATTAAATCACTTCAATTTTGTGTTCATCATTCTCCTGATAGTTCAAAATGGCTTGAAACATTGTGTGCATTAGTGTCTTCCGGTCTACCGTTGATGATCAAAATTTAATCTTACAAGGTTTTTGATAGGGTCCTACGACAAAATTTTATGGTTTAATGTTTAGAATACAGCAGATGATGGAGCTTAGTGAAATGAAGTACTTCACTGAGAGTAGACACTTGAGCCAAATTCTGGCCCTTAAAGTATTTTAGACTATGTCTATTTTTAGACATATGGGCATGGTTGAGGATTCAGTTTGACATTCTTGGAGCATTGGTCATATTTGTTAAAAATATATGAGACTCTGTTACAGGTCGAAGGTAAAACTATTTTTAGCATTTGCCTCTCCTAAAAATAGGGAAGTCAAATATTATTGCAATAATAAAGACTCTAAACTTGGAGTTTATTACAAAAGAACTGAAGCGGCTCATACGCCAGCGAGAGGAATCGCATTGATTCCCAGTTTGATGGCATCATACATGGTTGACTTAGGTTGGACTTGATGGTGAAGTTTGGTGGAGTTAATAGAACAGATAATTAGGTTGTGTTATGTTTATTTAGTTGAACTAGTTGATTAGTTTAACTAGCTAATAATCAATTAGTTATGAGTGGAGTGAATTAAATATTATTTAATTCATTAATTAATAACTCATTATTCAACTGGAGGCTGTCGATTCACTACGATTATGATCAATTCGATTTGAGACGATTGAAAGAGGTAGATGAAAGGGTGGAGTTAGCTATGGATCATTCGATTTATTCATGATTTGCACCACACTTGATTTGTCCATGACAATTGTGATCAAGCAGGAGATTCGAACCGGATCTCTGTAGAACCTGGATTAGCAATAGTGAGGCAATTGGCGGTGAGTTTTAGTTGATAACATTCAGCGAACTGGAGGTAATGAATATTTGTATAAGAAAATCTTGGTACTTGTAGAGGGTATTTTCTTTGAGTTTGTTATGATTTCTCCATTATAATATACCTGATAAACTGCGGGTTCGATATAAGCTTTCCCCCATACACTCTTGTGTTAATGTGTATGATGATTTGATGTGTTGCTCGCTTGATTTTATTTCGCATATGTGATGATCTGGTGGAAGAGATTATGTGTTGCATATAAATTGGTGTATGTGGTCGGATAATTCGATGGATATTAATCATTATTCAGCAAATTTCTACACAATAGGTTTTCAAATAAAAATTTGGTCACTCACTAGTATGTCTAGGTGTGTTAATACTCCTTTCAGCCCATGTTTTCGTCTTTCCATCATTCATTTTGATGAGTCATCCTTTAAATCTTCATCATATCTAAGATCCCTCACCATGGTCATAATTTAGCTCATTTCATGCTTAATTAGTAGATTTAATGAGTCACGGGTTAAATCATAAAAATCAGTCATTTCACCATTAAATTGACATTAAAGGAGTAGCGATAGGAAAGAATGTTCAATAAAGGTTTTGTTAGACCACTAATTTGTATGAAAGTTATTATCACTTCTTAACATCTATTTCATCCATTTCTAATGTTCTTTTATCACATAATTTATCATAATTTATTATATATTTCCATTTCATAATTATTTATGCTCTTTTGGATAAATAATACTTATTCTCTTTTATTTTAATAAATTAATGATTATTATGCATTATTTTGCCAATGATGGTTTATTAAATTCGTTATAACATAACTCACTATTTTAGCCTCCAAGATCTCTTGGAAGTGCGATTTGATCTTGACCTAATAATTAAATATTCCAACAAATTCAACTGGAATAACAAGGCGATTTCGTTGAGTTTAGGGAAATGGAGAAGAATCACGAGAAAATAAGAAACATGGTTTTGTGCAAAAGCGGATCATTATTTTTTTATTGAAAGTTTTCCAAAAATTCGGTCATTATTAAGAAAGCTTCGGGGGTTCTTGAGACATATTTGTGAATTTTCTATTGGTCGTTTTAAAATTGTCCCAATTGTAATTTCGAATTAAAACATGCGGTGAATCATGATGGAAAGATATTTTTAGATCTCATAATTGGTTATCAACTATTTTATGTCGATTCTTCACATTGTTTATTATATTTAAAAAGGCACAAATCGGAGAAGGATAAGCATGAAGAAAGGCATAGAGGTTAAGCAAGAAGAAGACGATTTATATGACTTGTGTTAGATTAATTAGGAATACACAGTGTTTTGTTGTTCCATTGTAAAGTTTGTGAGTTTTCAATACGGTCAGTAGAGCCCACTCTCCAGGTCGGTCTTCGCGTCATTTCTGTATGTTGTTACTTTCTATTTATTATTTTTTATATAATTTGCAATTGTTGTGTGATGGATCATATTTGCGATACTCTTGTTATTTGGCGAATGCATTGTAAGCTTTTAAAATTTATTCTGCCATTTCTTTATTTTTGTTACAAGGGATTGTTTTCTTTGTTTAAATTGTGAATCACGATTGATATCAAAATTATTATGTGTACTCTGCACATACTATGTCGCGTTAACCTTGCAATAACCAAACACACGGATTGATAATTAATGTGAGAAGGGTTGAATATTCATTCACACTTGGACATAGCAGTTTCAAAAGTGTATTTCATTTCTATTATGATGTAATATGTTTTAAAGTTTCAAAAAAGATTGGCTTACTTTGTTATCAATGCAAATTAAAAAGTGAGAAAAACATGGTGTTACCACTAGACCACTAGAGAAAATCAGAATTCCAAGTGATAAAAGATAAGAAGAGCATCTCATTTTATCATTCCATCTACAAGAAAAATCTCTCCACCTTGAAAGACCATTTTCACCCTTAGAGTAGCCATTCCTTTCTGGTGCTCATCTCTCTCTTTGTGTTAGCGCTACTTGCTTTGACATTAGTACTTTTGCTAGAAGGTGATGCGCTTTCTTCGAGAAGAAAAAAACTTCATTTCAGTGGTTTCTACATCAACAAGCAGGTTTCAGTGTATCAGATACAAGTAATTGGGCCCTTAAACTAACTCTTTTGACTTTTTTTCATACTTCGAAAGAGCAATTCCCTCTTCTAGGGTTTTGGTTGTATTTGCTTGGTTTCATAATCTCATTGAAAAATTCTTTGAGAAAAACCCTAATTTTAAAGCTCTAGTACTTCCCCCACAGCACATGCACCTTCCTAATCACTTCATCCTCTATCCCTCATTTTCCTATTTACCCAAAACCTAGCCCATAGACTATACTTTCCTGGGCTAGAGCTATTTCCTTTTGACCTTATTATATCATTTCCTAAATTTAAGCGCTCCATACTCCCCTAACATCTCTCCTACCCCCTAAATTTTCCCAAGAATTTAGGGACCCCTAATCATGCATCTCGCTTCATTTCTAAAACTTCCAATCCTTGTTTTCCTACCTAAACCTAATTCCCTTCCCATTGAGCTAGGGTTTGCAATGGTTTACGAAACCACCAGGTAAGAAAGCACAAAGGAGGTCGGATCGCGGGTAACAGATCCCACTACAACATGAATCTGTCTTGCTTTGTAAAATAATTCCCAGGGATGTTAGTTGCCTTGCCTTTTGCCAAAGGTTGAGGAACTAGGTTTTCATGACAAACTTACCAGCACTTTGCTGCAGTTTGAGGAGATATAAGGTGACTATTTCAAAGAATTAGTATTCCTCTTTGACGGGGGAACCATTTCCAAAACTGTAGAGTTCAAAAAATGGATAAATTGGTACCAAAATTTTCAAGCCTTGACTTTGCAAAAACACAAAATGTATTTGAAACACTGCATACAAACGGCTCAACACACGACATCTTTCCATTTAGACAATTGTTGGACAAGTATACCTCTCATGAAATTGATAATGAAGATATTTTATATGTGAGGGCAGGTACTCAAGGTCATGTCAATTAATAATATGAGACTCTTGATGCATTTCCATAGGTGTAAGAAGCCCTAAACTTGCCTCATTATTTACAAAAGCATGTTAAAAATGGGCAGGAGAAGAAATTACTAAAATTGGAGAATATCAATCAACAGATTTGTTTCACCATGACAGTGAAAATCAAGATTTTCCATCAGTTAGCATAGATCAATTTGTCTTGGGATGGATTTATGTATTCATCTTTTCTTATGCCTTCTCGAGCATAGTCAAGTAGAGACTCTACACCTTTGTCATCACCATCAAAACAAGAAGTAGCTTCCACAAGAAAAATTATCAAAAGAACTCCTATGGAAGAGGTGACTAAGACCTATACTAGAGGAAAGAAGCTTTTGTTTGCTCCATACATTGTTGAAAGGCCAAGAGCTAGCCTACATCCATTGAGAAGAAACGCCTTTGAAGTCACATCATGAGGCACCATTACGAGATGAAACAGTCATCTAAAACAACGATATAGTGATTTGGGTGAATGAGGAGAACAAAACAACAGATAAAAGCATCATGGAGAAGGAGGCTTAGAGAGCTCAAGGAAATTTTTTCAAAGGAAAAATTCTTGGCCTCATTCTTGCATCAGGAGAACATGCAGCTAAAGGTAAATCAGTTGCTCTTAAACAATCCAAAGCAGATTTGAGCAAGGATGATGCCAAAGGTAAGGCAATTGTTGAGGTTGATTTCTCATAGGATCAATAAGAACAGGTTAAAGCAAGGATACCAAGAACAAGAGGTCTCGAAGGCATGGTGTAAAAGAACCATCTCGTCAAAGGCTCAAATGGCAGGTTGATGAACTCACACTTTGAGAAATTGCGAAAGACAAAATGAGTTGGTTGGATAAATTGAATTTCCATGGATTAAGCAGATGGAAAACAAGGATAATAACTACAAAGACACATGACAAATACTTACACTATTATACAAGGAATCAGGTCTCCAAATTAGGATCAAGCAATTGAAAAAGCTCAGCAAACCTAACGAGGAAAAAAGAGAGGATAAGCGATTTTCTTGTTGAAGCCTCCCTCAGCATGAAACATCATCATGGCTTCGTGAAGCACAGGCAAGTTTTAGAAGAAATTTTGTGAGGAATTTTCATTTTTGTGACTTTTGGCCAAATTAGAATTATCGATTTAAATGGCATGCTTTGTATCAGCATTTGCACTTTCCTCGAACCTCTTAAATACCAAAAATTTGCATTGATAGGTATATAATCACTCATACATGTTAGCTATCCACTTTTGGTACCTTTTCAGCAAACTACTTGGGAGAAAATGCCCAAAAACATGCAAAAAACTTTTCTGCTAGTGTTTTGGGCTAGGCACTACACTTTTGGGAGTAGTTGTGGGAGAATGTGTTTTTCTTTGTCATGGAGTGTCCATTTTTATCTCTTGAGGTTTATATTGACAACTATACCTACTCATATTTCCATTGGATATTTCATAGCTAGATTTGGAGTAGTGGAAGGCCTTCAAAAGTTCCTTCAAAGTTCGTGTTACTTTTGTCCTATATTTGTCACTATGTAATTAAGTGCAAGTCGGGCATTGTAAGGAGAAACATCAAACCAACTTTGGAATCTAGGACCTACCCTTGGGGACTCGAGAGGGCTCTCTATTAGATATATGCTTTGTTCTGGGAGCATTTTAGGCCCAACTGTGGTGCATAGGTTTGTTTGAAGATGTTTGGTTGAGCGAAGAAAAGACCATTGAGCTGAGTCACCTAGGCGTGAACAAATTCATGGATGAATAGCGAGGTCAGGTGCAACTGAGCAAGCTAGCCATGTCTATGGATCTTAGCAATGTGAAATGGAATAAAGGAGGAGATTAAGGTCATGAATGCAGAGTAGAACATATTTGGAGCTACATTCCGATGTAAGCACAATAGACCTAACGAGGTATACGGGGTACCTATGGTAAATCTACCACAAATTTTACTCCATGATTAAGAAAAATCAAACAGTGTAACGAGAAAACAAAGGAGAATAAAAATTTACATGGAAAATAGCACACGACATAACAGAATACGGAAAACATAATCCTTCATTCATCCAAAAAATTAACACCATAGAATGAGTCTTATTACAGCAGCACCCTTAAAAGGCATCCTCTATCTTTGCTAATGCATGTAGTTTTATACAAAAAACTTAAGTCGGTTCATACGTACGATCATTATTCATGTTGGACAAGTGGAAACATGCGAACTGTGATAAGACAAGATTGGCCTCCAATAGTGGATTTAAACGATCCATTATTAATTGTGTAATAATCGGAATATGGCTAGTGTGATGGCAAGGCGTAAAACCATACGACATACGGGTCTCACCCCAGTAAACAATGATGGATGGATTATTAAGGATGATGTGGTGCAGGCACTTCTTAATCAATCGGTGGATTGTCTTGGTATAGGCCAAATATTCAGGTCCTAATTTGCCTACTCCCCTCTGTGCTAGTTATTTTTGCGGTGGAGCCTTTAAACGGTTTTGTGCTTCTCCATTTCTTTATGAGATAGAAGCGACAGTGAACCTTAGGCAGAGACGGTGAAACACCCTCACGTGGAGCTAATTATATGGCAGAGCCGTGAACAATGGTGTGGGGGAACATCGGCCAGTGGTTTGTTGGTATGATAAACAGTTTCGGGGGGGGGTAATGACAGAGTAAGTGAACGTGGAGAAGGGTGTGAAGGAAATAACAGAGAAGACATGTGGAGGAGTGGGTGGTAATGGATACGCCGGCCCAGACCCCCTTACATGGTTAAAATGAGAAGCCGGGGGGTGTGAAAAGTGTTAAGGATCGTCGAATGAGGGAGATGAGGAGTGGAAGAGGAGGAAGGTGGAGGTGGTTAGAGGTGGAAATGATGTGGCACACAAGTGGGACCGACCTCATCGCAATTGCAAGTCGGAATGTTTTTCTATACGCGGTGGAAGTAAGCACTAAAAGACACGAAGTGAAGTGGGGGAGAAGGAGGTGACATGGCAAGTAAGGTGGGACAGTAACGCCATAATCGAAGCTATTAAAGAGTTTGTTATGTGGTAACTGAGGAGTTAAATGCTAAAGCATTTGAAGTGTGATATACAGTGGGACCACCCACATCGTACATATGTAATTTTATGGTTTACCGCGCATACATGAGAATTTATGGTTTAGGGAAATGTGGTAAGCATTCAAACTATAGCATGCGATTTGTGCGATGAGATGATGTGGCAAGATGGAGATGGAGCCCAACGTAGGCAAGTTGAGTTTCCATGATAAGGTGAGTTTATGAGGTTTCACAATGTATATGATATATCTATGTATTTCAAGCGGCTGATGGGCGGAAGTATGGTGGAACCATTGCATACATAATTAAACAAAGTACCTTGTGGGCATAAGTAAGTTATAATTTGTGCGAGGTGAAATCAGCGCTCTAAATGGAATGCTGGCGATGCGAAAAGGTGAAAGGTAAGAAAATCACGGAATATGATTTTGTAGGCGGATTTGGTAATGTATAAAGGTTGGATGGGTCCCACCAAATGGTAAGCGAGGCTTTAATGTTTCAGCTATGAGTTAAGAAGAAAGCGTTAAAACTTGGTGCGAAGTGCAGGAGCAAATTCGTAGGTTATGTGGTATAATGTTGTATAACAGTTTGCTTGTGGGTGGGTGGAGCTTATAACAATAAATTTTGGACTTTAGTATAAATTAATAAGCCCCAAAGGCTATGTAGCTCTTGGGGTTTAAATAGGGGATTGAGCATTGGAGTTGGTGGGAAAATAACTGAGGAGTAGAAAGAGGAAAGAGATGAAATGAATGAGAAGCTGATGTGGATTTTCTCACCATCACACTTAATACGTAACACTCTCCTCCTTCCATGGACTAGCGGATAGATTCTTGTGAAGTTCTTGATAGTTAGGATCTGCTTCTTTTTTCCTCTAAAAATAAATGATAACACTGGAATATTATTTTGGGTGAGAAAAATCTAAGTGATAATCCCAGGTCACTAGTGATACTATGAAAAATAGGGGTCTAATATAGTGGCTCCATTTTGAGGATGGCAGCTCCTTCAAGGGTGTCAAGGACAGCTAGACTGAGTGTCTTGATCCATTGGGCTGATCCCAAACCTTCAGCTTGTCTTGCTCTTACAACCTTTGTGGTACGTGATCTTCAAAGTGAAATTAACCTCTTTGCAAAAGTGAAGTTGAACCTGCATTGTTGAAAACAAAATAGCATTCTTCAACTACAGGCGGAAAAATTCTCGAAATGCGAGCTTATTTTCATACCTACCTACCCTAGTCTACTATAAATGATAAAAATTCGGTCGGCGAGTCAAGTAGCAGTGACAGATGGACAACTTATTTGCTTTCGTGGGGAGAATCAACAATATAACTTGATTATGTATTCACTCATAACCAAAGTTATAATATGAAATGGAAACCACGATGTGTCGACCCACAATAAAGTGCATGTTTGAGCATTTTAGCTAGAAGAACCTCCGTATACTCTGCTATAAGATCATGAAAACGCAAGCATATGATGTTTCTTCTGAGCCTTCAATGACTAGTTGATGGGTTATATTCTCGTATTAAACCTTGAAACCACATCTTGACTTAGCACTTGAAATCATAATCTGTCCTCCATATGCAAAGTCAAGGGGTAGTACAATTTCCTCTTGCTTAGGGAAAGAAGATTTTCAAGAATTCTTTAGGATCTTTCCGAAGTATATGGGCAGATTTAAAGTTCAAAATTTCAATCTTTGGTTTTATATCGATTGTAATATCTCCGAGAAAACATGTTCTAGCTTGGGGACTAAATTTTCTTGACTTCAAAATGAAGAGCGACCTCTGAAAATCCTCGTAAGTTGAAATTCTAATAATTGATTCTTTGAATGCATTTACGCTTCATTAGATACAAGGTTTCTAAACCTTGTCATTTTGTTCGGCTTGAGGAACTTCCAATTGACATGTTGTGGAGTCGCCATGAATGCTCAAAGGCAGGTTCTTTGAATCATGGAGTCACCAATTGAATATTTCAACCTTCTTGTGTCTGATCGCATCACCATCAATAATCATATCTAAACTTTAATTAGTAGCTACGAGGAAGATAACTTTTTGTTAAGTCCCAGTAGTGTATGCATTATGTTAGCCCTCTATAATTTTAAGCTAAAAACGAAATATGAAGGAAACATCAAACAAGCACAGGAATCCGAGCCTGGCAGCCACGAGACTTGAGAAGGCTCTCTCTTATTCGATATAACTTTGTTTACGGTGACACCCAAGCTAGCTATTAGTGCATAAGTTTGTTTGAAGATGTTTGGTTGAGGTAGTAGAAAAGGGCCAGGCTATCGGTCACACAAGTGTGAACAAATTCGAATGGATGAATAAGCGAGGCCGAGTGCAACCGAGAAGCTAGCCATGTCTCATAGGATGTTAACATCTTGTGAAATGGAATAGAGGAGGAGATTAAGGTTCTATGGAGATGTAAGAAAATCTCAATTCTACATTACGATCTGAGAAAAACATAATTAACATTTCAAGACTGTCGCCATTTTCTGGTAAATCCTACACAAAATTTTCTATCATGAGTTAAGAAAAAACCGTAATATGATCAAACGAAATAACAAATTACATGGAGAAAATACTTCACCCTGAGAGCATAACACAAGAGAATCTATAAAATAGACTTAATCCTTCATTCATCAAGAAGTGCTTACAATAGAGATAGGTCTTATTACAATGGTTTTCCCTTAAAGGCATCTCTATACTACTGAATTAAATACGATATTTATATAAAAACTTAGAAAGTCGGTTCATTTTTCTACTACGGTGATTACATTCAAGCTTATAAAGCTGGACAAGTGGAAACATGCGAGGTGGTGAAGTAAGACAAACTTGGCCTCACGGTGGCTTTGTGATGCATTTATTAATTGTGCAATGATTAGGATCTTGCTAGTAACGAATGCCGAAGGTAGCGATAAAACCATCACCGACATCTGACTTTCTTGCTTTGGTAAACAACGGTGGGCTGGATGATTAAGGATGATACGATCTTGTCATATGTCAATCGGTGGTTGTGCTAGGCAGCCATTATTGATAATTAGATTCATCCCCTAGCACTTACTCATCTCCTGCGCCAATTATTGTTGCGGTGGAGCCCCCTTTAAATGGACAACCAACTGCTCATTCTTTAACAAGAGGAGCGATCATAATAGGCTTAGCAGGCGGGGATAGTGCGGAACGACTATGTGGAACTAATTTCCATGGTAGGAGTTGAAGGCAATGGTGGCGGAGGAATAGCGGCGGTGGTTTTTTTGTTTGAACGTGAAACCGTTTTCGGAGGAGGGGGTGAGAGCGATGGTGGTATCGAGAGAAGGGGTGCGGGGTACGAGAGGGAAGGCACATGGAGGAGTGGGCGGTAATGGTTCGCCCATTTGACTCCCATCGCGGTTAAAGTTCGAATGTCGGTGCAAAAGCGTGGGATGTGGGATGTGGAGATGAGGAGTGGTGGGAGGTGGAAGAGTGGGGGGTGGTTAGAGAGGAAATGTTGGCACATAGGTGGGACCCGACCCATCACAATCACAAGTGAAGAGTTTTTATAGCGGTGGAGGTAACCACTAAAAATATGAGAAGTGCAAAGTCTGTGAGAGAAAGGAAGATGACGTGGCAGGTAAGGAGTGGGGCAGAGGCGCATCTCAAATACGCAACTCTTAGGTTTTTATGAGCATGGGGAGTTAAATGCTAAAACATTCAAAGTGAGATATGCGATTAGGACCCTTACATCGCACATACATAATTTGTAATTCTGACACATCACGGAATTTATGGTTTGAAAATGTGGTAAACTCTAAAACTAGCGACGCGCGATTTGCGGCCCGACGAGGGATGTGGCAAGATGGAGGATGGAACCAACATCGGCGAAGTTGAAAGGTTTATTGCTAAAGGTGAGTTTATGAGGTTTCTACTTATGATATATATGATATATCTATGTATTTCCGTGACTTTGAAGTGAAACGGTTACTATGGGTAGAATTTGACACATCACAATTTAAACAAAATACATCACGTTAGCAAAAAGTAAGTTATAAACCACCTTAGAATGTGAAATGTGATGCGCTAAAAACTACAAAGTGAAAGAGGCGAAAAGTAAGGAAAAATGTGGCATAGGAAGGTTTTCATGGCAGATTTGGTAATGTATAAAGTTGGATGGGTCCATAAATCGGCAAGCCAGGAACTTTATGTTTCAAAATAGAGTTAAGAAGAAAACGTTAAAACTTGTGGGTTGCGAAGTGCGAGGACGAACATAAGTTTATGGTATAATGTTGGCTAACACGGTGCTAGTGGAGTGGGTGGAAAATATAACAATAGAATTTGAATTTAGTATAAAGTAATAAGTCCAAAGGTTATGTATGTGGGTCTTGGGGTTAAATGGGATTCGAGCATTAGGTTGAGGAATTTGGGAAAATGAAAGGTAAGAAGAGGGAAGATGAAATAGATGAAGACGGTATGGATTTTGTCACCATCACACTTAATCAAGCAACACTCACTCCTTCCTTGGTGAAAGCGGATAGATTCTTATGAAGTTCTTAGTAATTTAGGATATCCCCTTCTTTCTACGAAAATAAATGATAGCCATGAATATTATTTTGATGAGAAAAATCTAAGCGATAATCGGTCACTGGTCGTCTTTACCTTAATCTGAGGGTCTATGACTGTTAATGCAATTTTCAAGTTTTTCTCGATTAATATTAGTTTTATGATGTAATTTCTCTACTTTCATGAGTTGATGTAATGGAATGTAAATGGGCTTGTTAGAGTCATTTTGATGTAATTTTGGACCTCATTGATGAGGGCTTCCGATGTTGGTCTGTATGGAGATTTGTTTTTAACCTCCTAGTCATTAGAGTTTTTTGAAATTTAAGTAATATGTTCCTATCTTGAGAGTTACGACCACGAGAGAGGGAAGTTGTTTTGTTCTATATGTATGTGGTTTCGGTCAATCAAAGGGTGGACATCAAGGGTGAAAGTCTTGTAGCTTGTACTTCATCACTTTTTATGAAATCGAGACAGTACCTTGTATTCGAGAATTATTGTGTTGTGAGTTTGTGATAATTTTTCTGTTTATTGTAGATCTATATGAATGATAATTTAGTCTCCTTACCATATATTCTCTCTTCAATGATTTTCCTAAGAGTTTAAGCATAATTCTTTAATTAGCTACATTTTGTTAGGAATCTCATTTTGTGTATTTTATCTTCTTGATTAATGAATTCATGGCATACATTCTCATTATGATGTATATTCAACCCTACACTTTACAACGATATTAGACTATGAAAAAGACCACCTACCTTGCTCCTCTTAATTTATTGCCATTTGAAACCTTTGATGTTTTTGACCTAGTTCCATGATTTTCACTTTCTTGATCGATAACCTAAAATATTTCCAAACCTAGAGGTGACTATCTAGCCTAAAATCCATTCTTATACCAGTCAAATCCTTGGATGCTTGATTTTCATATAAAGCCACTCTCTAGTTTGGCAGGACTACCAAACTAAAGCTTGGTTTGAAGGTTACCTCCATCGATATCCTTTAAGCCTTAGGACATTGTGGAGCTAGCGTATCCATGTCTAAATGATGCCCTTGGTATCACAAAGTGCACTTGAGACCTATCCAAAGAATAAGTTCATTGATTATTACCCATTGATGGTCCTTTTGCAGGGAATTAGAGAATGCATCTTCTTGAACTTGTCAACTACCGTAAGTAAGCGGTCATGTCTCTTCTGATTGGTAAAGCTGCCATGATTCATGGAAATGCTTTCCCAAGGATAGTGGGTAGCAGGTAAAGTGATGGTATAGGCGATTTCTTCATTGTAGGTCTTACTAGTACAATAAAGCATGCATCCTCTTATAAACCCTAGCTACTCTTCTTTCATTTTGGGAAAATACGCATCCTCCTGCCATAAGCTTCATCTCTTCTTGCATTTTGGGAAAAATACATACCTCTACAAGTTTACCACTATCATTTGGTACACAAGTTCCCCTATAACAGCAGAGGTGTGAACCTATCTAATCAGTTGTAGTCATTCACCTTTTGGAAGACATAACTTATCTAACTTATTTTATCAATAATATTGTTGTAGAGGTAAATCCCCTCTGCGGATAGAGGCGATCCCTACTAGCCCATATCGGGTCTAGCAACAATCGTATCATGTTAAGTTGCAAGTTCCTAATTGCAATAGACCAAATTGCGGAGAAGGCCTACCTCAAGTCCAACGTTGTTGTTTGTAGAGAAGATGGTGCTCCCGTTTCCTTGCTCTGGCAGATCACAATTCTCTCGCTTGTCGTGATCAAACACCTGCACACACAAGAAACACGACAAACACAAGCATAAAACCCAATATATGAAATTATGTATCAGTCAGAGAAGACACAACTCATGATCATAATGAACAATACGAGTGGAACCATAACCAAAGTCGCTTATCATTAATCAATACAAAGGAAAATACAACCTGGCTCTGACGCTGAATCTTCCTTCGGCGGGTCGTCAGCGGAATACGTCTCGGTAAAGCTCGTCAGGAATGGGGACAAGCCTCTCTCTTCGATCATCAATCTCCTTGCTACTGATTTGGATCTATGAGGACTATTGCAGCATTCTTTAGGCTATGAAGGCTCTTGGAGACTAAACCATTTAGCCCTTCAGCTATTCAGCCCCTTCATCAATGGATGAAGGCTATATTTATAGAGGAGAGGAGGAGTTTGGGATCCCTATAATAGTGGAAGGGAGGCCTTATCCCTTGGGAGGTTCCCCATAAGGTGGAAACAAGAGGCCAAAGGAGGAAGTCCATGGTTATTCAGTCGAAACCACTCCTCATGACTCATCCACGAAGTTGTTGTAATCGAAAATTCGCCTCTTTTTTTAAAAAACTTTCCATAAGCATATTGGCATGGGTGCTCAACTGGGACAGAGCACCAATTGGTGCGGTCTCAGTGTTAATTTTCCTCATTGGCACGAGGACATAACGGGCTACCAGCGCCAAGGAAAAAACAAGTGTTTTTAGGGGTATGCTCAGGAAATGATCAACAGAAGGAATGTTGTCCTCATGGAAGGGGATGCAATGATGGTATTTGCAAGGCATGACACTGCTTATTGGTCACAGAAACGACCCTCCAATGGGCGATATGGGGATTGCAGGGACGGTGACAAATTACTGTGTAACAGATGCCCCCTAAAGCATGAGGCTCGAAAGAGAGAGAGGGGTGAAATGATTTACGAGAACGTGTCCAACTGAAAACACTACCGTCGGAAAACCTGCATGGAGAAGTACAACTGATATCTCAAATACATTATATATGTGGTATGGGCGCAACCATCCATAACAGAGTATACAATAATCTAGATCCAAGGTATGGACGCAGCCATCCAGTAAGGATCGATAAATAGACTCAGGTATGGTCGCAGCCATCCAATGAATGAGTCATGTAACTAATCATAATAATCCACAAAATCGCAGCCTGGATTCTAACAGACAAAATCCAGGGTCTTGCGCTCCATCTCGACCCAAACAAAGTACAATTTCAAGCATGCGAGTAAGTGAGCTGGAGTCGAACATGCGAGAACATCGCCTGATTACCAGCCAATGATGAAAGCTGTTAACAGACGCGAGAGGTACCATCAATAATGACAATGGCCCTCAAGGTACTATAGGTACAATCTACGGCATGTGAATCAGTGAGTTGGTGTCGAACACCCGTAGAATCACTTGATCGGAGGCAAATGATGAAAACCTCACGTCGAACGCGAAGAACCTTCCATTGAGGCATGCAGGTTCCAAGGTACCAGAAGGGAGTCTCTATATCAGCTTCCTGGATAATGAGCTGAAGTCGACAGGAAGTGACCTTGATCGAAGGTGGGCCATAGTGTTTCCCACATCATCGACATGAGACAGAGGAACATAATGTTCTAGAATCAAAGATCGAAGGAGAATCATAGGTGTGTTGAGATCTTTGCAGAGGGTCAATCCTTCAACATATCAAGACGATTGTGATTTGGAAGTATTTGACATCACTGCATCGGTGGGTCACATTGACGAAAAGAGCAGATGAGAGGTCAAAAGGATCACCCAAACCCACGGAGGCAAGTGAAAAATGAGATGAGATGTCCCCAACCCGACACAAATGCAGACAAGTGCCATGTTCAAGAGCGACATACTGCCGACACGACAATGATGCTAGTTCCATTTTTCCCCACCATTTCTCATGAAAATTCTGAATTATTCAATCAGGGCTTGGAAGGGGATAGCATATGCTTGTAATATAACCTAATTCTCTCATTTAATCCATCCTAGTACATTTAACGAGCCCTAAGAAGGAGAAACTCGAATATCGTCATTACGACTGAATCCGATGTCATTAGGGTTTAACGAGTCTGACAAAGGGAGAACTCAGCGTCTTTTCATATTTAGAGAGTTTGAAAAGACAACGGAAAAGTAAACTCCAACGGTCCCTTTTCGTAAATAGTTCCTCAGATCCGAAAAAGTAGAAAACTATATCCGAGAAAACCTCCTAGTCGCGATAGGCTAGGGTATTCCTTTTTCGTAAATAATCTATCCCAGCCCGAAAAAGGGGTAAACATATACTGGGTAGATGTCGTTTCGCAGCCACTTTAACGAAATCGAAACTACAAGGGACTCGGCAATCTTTTGATGTTTAGAGAGTCAGAAAAGAGCTGAAAGGTGACTCCTCCTAGAGGAACGAGTGGTATAAAGGGTAGCAACTGGTTCCGATAATGGTGGAACTTCTCAAAACAAATAAAGGTCGAGAGGCTGGCTAACAAGCCCACTCATTGCAGCGGTTCCTCAGGAATAGGTAAAACAACCAAGTGAAGGCATATGATCGGCCAAGCAGATAGTGACGACGGAGTGAGAAAACCAAGGCTCATCTGGCAAAAATAGGCTGATAAAATGGAAATCACAAGAGGTAAAATGGGAATGGTTTCATTTTTAAACAAGCTTGAAATCAGGAAACTCTGCTTGAAGTTTGTTTCATTTTTACACAAACTTGAAACAAAGATAAACTATGCTTGAAACCGGTTTCATTTTTACACAAGCTTGAAACGGAAACAAACTATGCTTGAAAAAGTAAGCATGCCCCCAGCATGGTGACTCAATTCGAGGTACATGCCCCCCAAGCTTCAGTCCATATGAAAGGTAGATGAAGTGAAGGTTCAAGTTACGAGATCAAGAGAAAGACTCGACTGGGATTTTACGAGATCTTATGAAAGACTCGAATTGAACGGGAACGTGTTTCATTGTTTTAACGAGGTTGACACATTAAAAGAACTATCCTCGGACACCTTGTTTCATTGTTTAAGGAGCTTGACACAAGAAAACGAATTGTGCTCAGAACACCTTGTTTCATTTTTTAAGGAGCTTAACACAAGACAAGAAACTCTCCTCCGATGACAACTCATCATAGTGAATAAGAAGTCATCTCTTCCATGAGTTGCCTATTCGATGGAAGGAAAACATCTTGGAAGTCAAGACCCAATTCCCCTAGCACACTATGCACGACGGCATCATCATTGAGTACAGGCACGGGGTAGGTAGCCACATAGTTGACCTACGGTGGGGCAGATACAACGGGTGGATAAAAACTAGGAAGGGATGATGGCGGGCCAGTTGCCACATCAGGACCAAAGAACGAAAGTTGATCAATGGTCACGATCCGTCCTTCATGTGGAAAACAGACCACACGAAAAAGGGAGGAGACAAGCGCTCCCATGGCATAGGTGTAATCGCTCCCCAAGAGTAGATTGAAATCCAAGGGGTCTAGAACAACCATCACGTCCATATGGACGGTTTTACCTCCCAAAGTAACAGGTAACCTTGGAAGGATCCCTGAGGGTTGACTCGTTCTTCTGTTAAATGCCAACAAATTCTGCGTAACAGGTGCAAGCGACGGCGAGCCAAAAGCTTGCCAAGTATTTGAGGATAGAACACTAACAGACGCGCCTTCGTCTATAATGGTACTGGGTACGACCAAACCAAAAGCCTGTACTGTGATCTCGAAAGGCACATAAGACAGAAGGCGGTATCCCGCAAATAGACTCCAGTCAAAGGAAGCGACCAAACTACTCGGAGGGGTTACCATTGAATCGAGATGGTCTTCCCTTGGTGTTACGGAAGAAGAAGGAGCATCCTCCACAACCGCCATCTCGAAGGCAGGAGGGGTATCCTCTGGGACCTCCATCACAGGAGGCAGAGGAGCAGCTTCTTGAGATA
Organism: Pinus albicaulis; assembly: GCA_034641835.2. NCBI lineage: Eukaryota > Viridiplantae > Streptophyta > Pinopsida > Pinales > Pinaceae > Pinus > Pinus albicaulis. Next base: position 269,496 of record JAXQQM020085605.1, read on the forward strand.
TAGGGACAAGAGAATCTTTCTCCAAGTCTGAGGAATCTGAAAAAACAAGAAGAACTTGAGGGGTGTGAGGTCCACTCTCAACGGAAAAGACCTGGTGCACCGTAGACGGGGCCAGCTCGACCAATCTCATGACTAATGGTTGGTCGAGAACGGATTCCTGAATGGGAATTTCCAGGGGAGCGAGATTGACCAAGGGACTCTTGACCAACTGTAGGATCAACTAGTGGAGGACTCAAAGATAGCTTCTTGTAACCAACCGAAAGGCGTGGTGCAGAAGCAGTTGAGTTGTTCAAAAATCGCTTGGCTTCATCCATATACGAACAAAGGTGAATAGCATGGTGCCCCCGACACAACTTACAGGGATTGGTAATCTTACCCTGCTTCTTAGGAGCCTTACCAACACCAGTTGAAGACGTGCCCCCAACTTGACTCCCGGAAGCCAAAGGCAATGGAGGGCGACCGTTGGACCATGCTTCAAGCACCTTGGGAATGCCAGGGCAGTCTCGAAGAAGATGGTCTCCTGTGCACAACATGCAAGGGAACTTGACTTTCCATGGAGGGTTGGAAGGTTTGTCAAGAAGAGATGTTTCAGAAGCAGTAGTTTCACTCTTAGCCTCTCGCTTATCATACTTCTTCTTCTTTGTCTTCTTCTTCTTCTTCTTAGCCACCCGGTTACTCGAATCAAGACTTTCACTAGGAAAAGTAGAAGAGGAGGATGCAGAAACAGGCGAAGAAGGGGATAGGTCCACCTTAGAATCAACATGATGTTGTTCAGGCGGAGGAACTGATTGAACAGTAACTGAGACATTTGGGACCACAGAGGTTGAAAACAACCAAACGGGCAACCCAACAGTTAACCCAGGAAGGGACAACGTTGCCATATAAGGAGCACCAACATTTCCAAAAGGAGGAAAATGAATAGGATTCCCATCGGAGGGGATTCCTTGGTTGGTGAACTCTGGAAAAGTTGCCATCAAGAACTCAAAACCGCACAAGGGCTAAAAACCAAGGCACACAATCAAACGGCCAACAAGCAAACTCTAAAAGGGCATGTGATCACAGCTGATTTATTTTACCACATTGAAACTTAGAAACTTCACCGTTTCATGTTTTAAGAGTCGAGAAATGGATGAAAGATGACTCTATCTCTTTCAGTTTTGAAGCGAGTGTGAAATGACAAGTGCTTGGTGATCTTCTCAAATTTAACCAAATAACTGTGAACTGCAATATACACCTTGGTTTCAAAATGAAAGAGGAATCAACCAAGGACTTAACGTACATGTAGGCAATCTCCCCGAATGTTGTGTCCGGTGTATCACGGGTATAGGGCAGCAGACTCGGCTTCCTATGGATAAAGGATAGAAACCTAGTGGTGTCTCCCTTTATATACGCGACGGTACGGGGAGCACAAGTCCATGCTAGTGCTGTCTAAAGCCAAGAGGCGAATGACAGCTACTAGGTTTAACGACACCAAAACACGTCTCTAGCCTAGACCTCTAAATATTTCGTTAATGTTTCAATGCTGCCTTAGTGTAAATTGAATAAATTTTAATGTTAATCTTCAATTATGTTTCAATTTTCAGGCCCTAGCGAGTGTTATGTCTCAAAATCTCCTAAATGCACACTACATGCCACAGTATATCATTTCATTCGATGAAAGCTAATTACGAGAGAGTTAAGAGCTTTTCACACAATAAAAAAATGACCAGACAACAACCAATGATGTCTCTAATGCAACTAATGGAAACTAAAAGCTTTTCTTTCCAAGTTTCTAATCACTAATAACAGAGAAAAGATTTAATTCACACTAACTAATCAAAAGAAAAAGAGATTTTTTTTGTATTTTCAATGTTCAAGAGCAAAGTGCACTAAACAAAATGAAAACTAATGAAACAAGCAATTTGAGAAGCGATAGCAAAGGAGTAAAAACAATCAAATTTCACTCAATGCAAGCACACAATCAAACCTCACATTGACAAAAATTCCCTCAAATCAAAAAACACTCAAAGACTCAAATGAACCATGTAATCTAGGCCCAAAACGAGATGAGGCGGAATTCGAATGAGGAAGAAGCCAATTACTCAAATAACGCAATAAAACGATAGACAACCACCAAACGAATGCAAAGAAGAAATCACAAATTTGACCGAACAGATAGGAACCAGAAACTCTCAAGGGAGGCTCGACACACTATAGCACCTAGATGCCCTAGGGCTAGAATGTAAAATCGATAGAAACGGGCAAACAACCAAAGGATAAAGGTCACAAACAGTCAAACAAGGCTCCAGAACACTCAGGCAGTTGAAAAAATGAAACCAAAATCACAGATCAAGCTCAGAAACCTCAAAACAAAGAAAACCCTAGCACCTCACAGCATTGGCGCGACTGTTAGGCTGAATCTAGCGCCAGAACAGGATTGGCGCGGGTAATAACTGGAAACAAGCGCCAATTGGCCCGACTGTCAGGCTAATAAGCTCGCCAATCAAGTTTAATATGTAAAAATAAAAGAAAGCAATCCAAGAAGCAGACCAGTGATGTTGAAGCTTAAACCCAAATCCAAACACACGAAAAGAGCCAGCCAAAAGAGCTGATCAAGCAAGCAAATTCAAGAATCGATCGAAAGACAAGACAATACTCCAAGTGTTCAGTTCATAAACTAGACCGGAGATTGACTGAAGCAGCATTCATCTACTTTCGCTAATGTAGAGCAAGAGCGTTTCGAAGGCTATCTGGCTAACTTCAGGCTCCGTCTGTAGTTTATAAAGCAAACAACAAGCTAATCCCCAACGGAGTCGCCAATTTGTTGTAGAGGTAAATCCCCTCTGCGGACAGAAGAAATCCCTACTAGCCCGGATCGGGTCTAGCAACAATCGTATCACGCTAAGGTGAAAGTTCCTAATTGCAATAGACCAAATTGCGAAGAAGGCCTACCTCAAGTCCAACGTTGTTGTTTGTAGAGAAGATGGTGCTCCCGTTTCCTTGCTCCGACAGATCAAAATTCTCTTGCTTGTCGCGATCAAACACCTGCACACACAAGAAACATGACAAACACAAGCGTAAAACCCAATATATGCAATTACGTATCAGTCAGAGAAGACACAACTCATGATCATAATGAACAATATGAGTGGAACCATAACCAAAGTCGTTTATCATTAATCAATACAAAGGAAAATACAACCTAGCTCTGACGTTGAATCTTCCTTTGGCAGGTCGTCAGCGGAATACGTCTCGGTAAAGCTCGTCGGGAATGGGGACAAGCCTCTCTCTTCGATCGTCAATCTCCTTGCTACTGATTTGGATTTATGAGGACTATTGCAGCATTCTTTAGGCTATGAAGGCTTTTGGAGACTAAACCATTTAGCCCTTCAACTATTCATCCCCTTCATCAATGGATGAAAGCTATATTTATAGAGGAGAGGAGGAGGTTGGGATCCCTACAATAGTGGAAGGGAGGCCTTATCCCTTGGGAGGTTCCCCATAAGGTGGAAACAAGAGGCCAAAGGAGGAAGGTCGTGGTTATTCAGTCGAAACCACTCCTCATGACTCATCCACGAAGTTGTAATCGAAACTTCGCCTCTTTTTTTTTTTAAATTTCCATAAGCAGATTGGCACGGGTGCTCAACTGGGACAGAGCGCCAATTGGCGCGAGCTCAGTGTTAATTTTCCTCATTGGCGTGAGGACATAACGGGCTACCAGTGCCAAGGCAAAAACAAGTGTTTTTAGGGGTATGCTCAGCAAATGATCAACAGAAGGAATGTTGTCCTCATGGAAGGGGATGCAATGATGGTATTTGCAAGGCATGACACTGCTTATTGGTCACAGAAATGACCCTCCAATGGGCGAGATGGGGATTGCAGGGACGGTGACAAATTACTGTGTAACAAATATGTAAATAAACATAATATTAATATAATCATTTTAAATATTCTAAATACGTCTAATCATTTTAATTTTAAATTTTCTTAGTTACCTCGGTTTTTTAAGATGATAAATATTATTAATAACTTTAATGATGGAAAATGATGAAATAAAAATTTTGAATGCAAAGTGAAAGTGTAATAGTGTTGAATGATAGAAAATGTGAATAATAAGAATGTAGTCAATTACAAATAATCTCATTGTGATCAATCCCAAACTGTTTTCTTCTTCTATTCTTATTGTCACCCTTGTTAGTTTTGTCATCTTCTTATATCTATTATATGAAAATGTTGTGAAACCAACTCCAAAAAGAGAAGAAAAGAGATATCAACGCCTTAGAAATAAGCCACTTTGAGGGGGAAACCTCCAATACATTACATGAATGAACAATTCTTGGATGATTCAAATTACAAAACCTCCTTTCTATATATAGGAGTCCATGGGGCCCAATGTAATCCTAGTGGGGCCACAATCTAATCCTAGCCGACCTAACAATAATAATTTAAGGGCACAATAATAACAATATGGGGGTTACAAGGGTACAATAATAACAATAAGGGGGTTACACTAACAACAATAAGTGACTATACTAGTAATATAGGGACATAACATGCCCATCTCCTTCAAAAAAGTGTTGTCCTCAACGCTTGAGTAGCTCTAGGTGCTTCTGTATAAAATTCTCATCCTCCCATGTAGAATCTTCAGTGGGTAAGTTCTTCCACTTGATGAGATGCTCTGAAATTGATCGATTCCATAGCTGTCGAGTTCTTGTTTCCGTGACCACTTCAGGTTCCAATATGATTTTTCCTTCCTCATCAAGTTCTAGCAATATTGTTTGAACTGGAATATTTTCACCTATAACCTTTTGTAAGCATGAAAAATGGAAAATTGGATGCACTCGTGAAGAAGCAAGAAGCTCCAATTTGTATGCCATAGTACCAATATTTTGCAACATCTTGTAAGGACCATAGTACTTTGGAAATAATTTATTATCCTTCTTAGCTTACTCGAGGGACATTTTTTTGTATGGTTGTAGCCGTAAAAATACCTAGTCTCCTACATCAAAACTTCTCTCGCTGCGATGTTGATCTGCCTGTTGTTTCATTCGATTTTGTGCCAAATTCAGGTTGTCCTTTAAGAGTTGGAGAACTTCTTATTGATGCTCGATGTGATCTTCCACTGCTTGAACCTTCGAATTTTCTCTTAAAGATGATGTGATGGATGGTGGATGATATCCATAAAGTGCCATAAATGGGGTCATTTTTGCTGCAGTATGGAAGGAAGTGTTATACCACCATTCAGCGAGAGGTAACCACTTGACCCATTGTGTTTGTTTATCGGATACAAAACAACGAAGATATCCTTCCAAACATTTATTTACTATCTCAGTTTGACCATCAGATTGAGGATGATAAGATGAGCTATGAGCTAATTGAGTACCCAAACAAGAAATAACTCCGTCCAAAAATTTCCAGTAAAAATGGGATCTCTGTCGCTCACAATAACCCTTGGGCTTCCATGTAGCTTTTGAATTGTGTCCATAAATGTAGTAGAAATTGTACTTGCTTTAAATGGATGAGATAATGCACAAAAGTGTGCATACTTGGTAAGTCTATCAACTATCACCATGATGACACTCTTTCCTTCGGACTTAGGTAAACCAGTGATAAAATCCATGGAAATCTCCTCCCAACATTGACTTGGAATGGATAAAGGTTGTAGAAGACCCGGGGTCTTAATTGTCTCAACTTTATTCTACTAGCAAACCAAACATTCCGCCACAAAATTTTGAATATAATCAGATTTAAGGCCATCCCAAAAAAATTCTTTCTTCACCGTGTGGTAAGTTTTTAAAAATCCTGAGTGTCCTCCTAAAGGAGAAGTGTGCAATTCCAAAAGAATCTTTTGTTTTAGTCGGGAATTCTTACAAAGACATAAGCGATCTTTGTACCATAAGGAATCATTTTTCCAACTAAATGTATCAAATGTACTAGGATCTTGCTGCAACTTTTGAATGAGTGTCCACACTTCTTCATCCTTCTTCCATTCATCTCTTGCTTCAGTTATCCAATCTGGTTGGATAATAGAAATGGCACAAAACAATGCTTCCACCTCTTCATTCTTTCTTGAGAGTGCATCTGCAACAACATTAAGCTTTCCTTTTTTGTAGATTATTTCAAAGTCATAACCCAACATCTTTGTGACCCATTTTTGCTGCTCTTCTCAAGATAGTCTTTGTTCCAAAAAGTGTTTAAGACTATCATGATCAATTTTTACCTTGAAGTGTCTTCCCATTAGGTAAGTTCTCCATTTCTTTAGTGCATGCAGTATTGCTAACATTTCCTTCTCATAAATAGGTTTCTGTAAATACTTTCCTTTGATTGGACGACTTTAAAAAGCAATGGGTCTTCCTTCTGGCATTAAAACAGCACCAATTCCATTTCTTGAGGCATCACATTCCACAATAAAGTTTTTTGTGAAGTTTGGCGTAGGTAACACTAGTGCTAGGCACATTGCCTCTTTAAGATGTTCAAAGGCCTTAGTTGCTTCAGGAGTCCATGAAAATGCATCTTTCTTCAATAATGTTGTTAGAGGTGCTGCTATTCTCCCATAGTTCTTAACAAACTTTTGATAATACCCTGTTAACCCGAGAAATCCTCGCAACTGCTTTATGGTTATGGGGACTTTCCATTCCTTAATGGCTTTAATTTTGTTAGGGTCTACCTTAACACCCTCGTGAGATACAATATGACCCAGATATTCCACCTCTTGTACTCCAAAGAAACATTTGGATGTTTTTGCATATAATTGTTTCTCCCCCAATAGTTTGAGCACCCTGTCAACATGTTGAACATGATCCTTCCAAGACCTGTTGTAGATTAGTATATCATCAAAAAATACTAGCACAAATTTTCTAAGGAAGGGTTTGAAAATTCATCAACCCTTGAAATGTAGAAGGTGCATTGGTAAGGCCAAAAGGCATGACCAAAAATTCATAATGACCCTCATGAGTTTGAAATGTTGTTTTCGAAATATCTTCAGTCTTCATTATAATTTGATGATACCCTGAACGAAGATCCAATTTGGTAAATAAATTTCTCCATGTAATTCATCCAATAATTCATTAATCATAGGAATGGGAAATTTATCTTTAATGGTGAGCTTATTGAGCTACCTATAATCCGGACACATGCGCCATGATCCATCCTTCTTGTGTACTAATACTACAGGAGCAGAGAAAGAACTTTGACTAGGTTGAATTATACTCGCCTCTAACATTTTTGCAATCATACGTTCGATTTCGCTCTTTTGGACATAAGGATATCTATAAGGCCTGATGTTTGGAGGAACACTTCCTGGAATCAAATGAATAGCATGATCATGATCACGAATAGGTGGGAGTCCTTTTGTAGTTTCAGAAACCATGGAATGATTGTCCAAAACTTTTTGGAGATCTGTAGAAATAGATGATTTTGATGTTGGAACTTCTAGTGAGCATAATTGTGAAATTATGCCTCTTTGTTCTTTCTTTAGAAGTTTTTTCATGGCATTAGAGCTTATTATCTTTCTCGGCTTCCCTGCAATACCCCGTAATTCGACTTCCTTTCCCTCTGAAAAAAATTTCAAGAAAAGTTCTTGAAAATTAAAAGCTACCATCCCCAAAGATTGTAACCATTGTACTCCTAGTACAACATCAACACCTCCCATAGGAATGGAAAGCATTGGACTATTTAATACATATTCCCCCATGGTTAGCTTGATATTATGGCATTTTCCAGAGCAATTTATAATTCCTCCATTTGCAACCATCACTTGACATTCTGGTGTTGGGTATAGGAAAAAATTCAATTCCTTGGCTACCTTACAATGAATAAAATTATGGGTACTACCTGAATCAATCAACACTATTACCTTTTTCTTCTTGATATGTCCTTCTATCTTGAGAGTTTGAGGAGTGGTAATTCCTTCCAATGCATTACACGATATGGTCAGACTCATTTCTTCCTCTTATAGGGCTGGTTCTCGGTGTATATCCTCTTCTTTTGAAGATTCTTGTTCATTTTCTTCTTCCTCTTCACAATCTATGTAAAATAATTTCTTCTCAGCACACTTATGACCTTTAGTGTATTTGCTATCACAACCGTAGCAAAGCCCTTTTGCTCTTTTTTCTTCCAATTGTTGTGGTGTCAACCTTGTAGGTTGTTGAAATCTAGGAGTAGCAACACTTCCCTCTTTATAGAAGTGAGTGGTAGGCTTCCTCGTCGCCATAATTTTACATTCAATTTTTCTTGCCAACCTGAATGCCTTCTCCAATGAATCAGGTTCCAAAACGCGAACTTCATGTTGGATATTATCCTTTAAAGTACCTATGAAGAGATCAATCTTGTGTTCCTCTGGAATATCAGTTACCCTTATATTCAATTTTTAGAAGTCCTCAATGTGCTCCCCCATTAAACCCTTTTGTTTGAGATTTATCAATTGGCTAAAGAAGGTGTTGCTCTTTGTATCCTCGTAATGTGCTCTCATTTCCTTCCTAAAAAATGACCAAGCGACAATTTTTTTACGGGAACAAAGCCTTCGATACCATACAAATGTATTTTGTTCTAAATGTAAATTTGCAATGCGTACGTTTTGTGTGTTTTGCACATTATGGAGATCAAAATATTGCACCATCTGTAGTATCCATGTTACAGGATCCTTTCCATCAAACTTCCTCATACCCATTTTTGGGATATGGTGGTTCTTCCCACCAACATTAGATTTTATGAAATCATGATTAACATTTATTTTGTTCTCATCATGAGTTTCCTCTACTATCTTTTCACCATTATGAAACATTTCTTGTATCAACTTTTTCAAATCTTCCATGTCTGCTTTTAGATCATTCTTCATGTTTTTCATTTTAGATTCCATGCCAGCTTCCATGCCATCTATCTTATATTCCACTCCTTTCTTCAAACCATCCATCTTAGTTTCCACGCCTTTCTTCAAAACTTCCATGCCATTTTTGTTGCTCTTTGCAAGAGCGAAATTTGTTGCACTTGTTCTTGTAATTTTGATATGTCATGTTGCCATTCTTCGTCTTCATGAGTCATAGTAGAGCTTTCTAAAGGCTTAATGGGTGTTGAATTCTTTTTACGGGCCATTTTATAATCCAATACTGATATCTATTCTACAATATTCCCTTGGAATCAATTCAACTTTATTCTTCAAACAAGACTTATGCAATTCGGAAAAAAAAAATACACACCTTTTACTTGCTTTTGAGGAGCTTGATATTTAAATTGAATTATCTCTATAATTGCAGATCCTCAATATCTAAAATTCAGCCTTGTAGTATCCCTCTGAAGCTTCTTTCAAATGCCACAGGTCTGATCTGAATTGGATTCTTCAAGGAAAAGTTATGTCCAATCTCCCACAATGACCCACTTTTGGACTGGTTCAGTAGAGCAAACTTGTACGACTTGACACGTGTCACTGTTTCCTCCTTTGGCTCTAGAATTTATAGACCAAAAACTATAGTCCGTGCACTTGCGGCTACTTTTTACATCATTCCAATCCGATGCTCAGAGAGAGAGCTATGAAGATTTTCCCACGATCACCTTTTTGAGATGAAATTCAGAAGCCTCAAAAATCCCTAACTTCCACAGATCATATCTCCTAAAATATTGCGAACCAATATCTGAAATTTTTTGACGATGTTCCTCAGGATTGTGGATTCGCATTATAAAAATTTCAGCTTCTTAACCTTCGTAGAAAAAAATTTATTATGCAAATACCACGATGACCTGTTTAGGTTAAATTCAGGAGCCTAAAAAATTACCTAACTTGCACAGATTAGATCTCCGAAAATATTGCGAACCAAGAATCGAAATTTTTTGATGATGTTCCTTAGGATTTTTTCTTCGCACTCTAAAACATTCAGATTCTGAACCTTCGTAGAAAAAAAGTTATAGCGAAAATTCCACGCTGGCCTGTTTGGAGCAGCGAAACCCTAGAATCTCAAAGCTTTGATACCAAATGTTGTGAAACCAGCACCAAAAAGAGAAGAAAAGAGATATCAACGCCTCATAAATAAGCCACTTCGAGGGGGCAACCTCCAATACATTACATGAATGAACAATTCTTGGATGATTCAAATTACAAAACCTCCTTTCTATATATAGGAGTCCCTGGGGCCCAATGTAATCCTAGTGGGGCCACAATGTAATCCTAGCCGACCTAACAACAATCATTTAAGGGCACAATAATAATAATCATTTAAGGGCACAATAATAACAATATGGGGGTTACAAGAGTACAATAATAACAATAAGGGGGTTACACTAACAACAATAAGGGACAATACTGGTAATATAGGGACCTAACAGAAAAGGACAAGTGAAATAAAAAATCGTTTAAATCTTTATCTCGATTTATTGTAGTAAACATCATACCTTGTCTGTCTTGCTCTCCAATATTAATAATTTGAATTACTATAACAAAAAAATCAATGTACATTGCCAATAATTTTTTGTGCTTACAATGAAATCAATAATATGTAAATAAATATAATATTAATATAATCATTTTAAAAATGCTAAATATGTCTCATGATTTTAATTTTAAATTTTCTTATTTACCTCAGTTTGTTGAGATGATAAATATTTTTAATAACTTTAATGATGAAAAATGATGAAATAAAAATTTTGAATGCAAAGTA
>JAXQQM020063846.1:0-58026 GCA_034641835.2 Pinus albicaulis
CAAACTTGTTTCAAACACCATGTATGCTCTTGTTATGGAATTTCATTATTTCCACTGTTATATTTACCACAGTCCCATTTTCAGTGTTCCCATATCCCTATACCCTTTGATCCCCATGTGAAATCCCAAACCCTATCACTTGTTACCTCCTTCCCTTCATTGATTAAAATTTAAATTTCCACAAGTTTCAATGGATGTTTTCATGTCTTTGACTTTATTTTTTCCATTTGAATAAATCTTGTTTCTATCACATCACAAGTCCCATCACTATCACCTATTCCCATACCATTTGTAAAGGTGTGTAATCTCAACATTTTCCAAAGCAGTGACTAAATGTTTGTCCTTTCCGAAGTCACTTGACAGTGCATTTTGTTCACTTTGACACTTCCTTCCAGCCTCTCCATTTTATGTGACACATTTGGGCATTGAAACAAATACACCAATTTTCTCATTTTCTAAACAACCAAGAATACAGTTGACAAATACCAGCATTGAAAAACATATTCAATTTGTCATTTGGTATCAGATTTAGCACCATCTCCACCCGGGGTGGAAGGGGTCTCGTTGACTTCATCAGCAGTGTGAGTACTATCTCCACATGGTGTGGAAGGGGTCTCGCCTTCGACATCAGCACAGGTACAGGTTCAGGGAAGAGGCAAGAGGCCTATGCACGATGAGGGCCCTTCAGGAGGCCGAGACACTGATTTTACACTCATCAATGTTGATGCGAGCTCTCCTAGCTCGAAACTGAAAGAGATCATCCAGGATAAAAAGGTCGAGATTGACACACTGAATGAGAAATTACAGAGAGCTCAGTGGGTGATAAACTACCTGGAGCAGTGGAACAAACAACTAGAGGATCAGCATACACTTGTGGAGTTGCAGAAAATCCGGGAAGACCGTGCATTGGCCCGGAAGAGACCAGGTGACATGACATCACGATCAGAGGACCGCCCTTCACGTGACAAGCAATATTCATCTAGTGTTGTTGCGATACAATAGAGACAAAGACATGCCCGTCATATGAAAAATCATTATTGGGCCAGACTGAAGCAGTAAAAGTCAAAACAAAGATCCTCGAAGGCAAGGTTGAACAAAGCACCGAGAGGACGAAAGAGGCTCCGATCCACTCCGTATCTTGCTGCTGCCTTGTATCAGAGTAATATGCATGATGTGGATATTCACTGAATTTAAGTGCACTGGAGAAGTTTTTGTCATTTTGGAAATTTTGTCTCAAAATATATTTTTCCCGTCAACGCGTAGCGTCACAAACACGCTTTACACTGACACTGGAGGAAACTTTGTATTTTTGGATTTTTCATGGTAAGTTATGTATTTTCAGGAATGGCTGAAGCATTTCATCACATTCTGGGCTGCCTAAAGGGCCAAAAACACCATGAAAACCACCTTTCTACCACCTTTTGCACCAGCAAGAAGTACTTTTGGGAGAATGAAGTTTTGGAGGGGCAACTGAGCTCCAAATTGAAAAATTCCACTTGGGTTAGATAGCATACATCCAAGGCTTTCCAACAAGCTATCATGAGCTTGATTTTGACTTCAGGAAGTGCTCCAAAATCAGGTCCAAAGTCGCACGGCGCATAGAGCTTTGGCGCGCGGCGCATAGAGGAAATTAGCCTATTTTTCACCTTCCACCTCAGAAATTCAGCCAGTTTGGACTAGTTTCACCTCTTGATGTAATTTTTGACCCAGATTGATGTAATTTGATAAGAATGATGTAATTTTTGCATGTATTTACTTGTTCTAGATGATTCATTCACAAAAAAGTGAAAATCAAGTGAATGAATCAGTTTCCTTCCTTTTAGAGGCAAGTTGTTTGGCTGCCTAGATTTTAGCTCCTTGTTTAGAATTGGTTCAAACTGCTTCCCTAGAAGGAGGAATTCGACCTCAGAGGCGGGGAAGCAAGCATGATGGTCTGCTGGATGTAATTTCTCAATCATTTTCGGGAGGCTGAGCTGAGTTGGACCCTGCAAAAAGCCTGGGTACACTATCAGACATATTTTCTGATTTTTGTCATTAAGATCTTGTGTTTAGCAAAGACTTGTTGGGATTCTTGTGGCTGCCTGATGGTGTTTTCCCGCCTTTTGTAAGTTCTTCATTCTTAATGTATGCTATTCCTTCTGTTTGCTTCCCCTAAACTAAAACAATGAGTAAATGAGGTTAAATCCTATCGATTTCTGCTCGCCTTTTAAATTTGTCTAGTTTTATATGGTTTCTTCAGTTTGGAGAGGATCCTCATTCCGCCTTGCCCTCTTTAGCTCCTTGTAATTCTGATCCATCCATACTCTTAATCAAAAGCATCAAGACTACTACCTACCCTGCCCCAACTCGAACTCTGCGAAGATCTGGCCTCATCCCCAAGCCCAAAATTGTTTTTCCCATTTTTCCAACAAAAAACCCAAAAATTTAAATCAAACCTTCCTATCTATTTACTAGCCTAAAATCAGTATCTAATATAGGTCATCTTAGCCCCTTTGAAAATCCTTTGCCGAGATAGACCCGGAGAGAGCCCTCTCCTGTCCTCGTAGGGCTAGCTACGAGGCTGAGCGTGGTTTGATGTTGCCTTGAGTTTTACCTTATTTCAGCCTAAGGTAGATTCGAGCGCTAACAATTCGATTGTTAGAAACAGTGCATGGGAGATTATCCCAATGCTGGAAGGGAAATTAGTGGTGGGTTCGAGATGGATCTACAAAGTGAAGCAGGCAGCTGACGGGAGTGTGGAGAAGTAAAAGGCAAGATTTGTTGCTCGAGGCTTTTCACAGATTGAGGGGATCGATTATGAGGAGACCTTTGCACCTGTCGGAAGGTATTCTTCCATACGGACAATTCTTTCTCTCTCAGCGCAGATGGGGTGGCACATTCATCAGATGGATGTGAAGATTGCGTTCCTCAATGGAGTAATTGAGGAGGAGGTGCACATAGAGTAGCCCAAAGGTTTTGATATATTCAGCAGCGAGTCCCATGTGTGCGGGCACAAGAGAGCGCTGAATGGGTTGAAACAAGCACCTCATGCTTGGTACACACGAATAGGTAGTTATTTCACCAGACTTGGATTCTCCAAGATTGAGGCAGATCTAAACCTATACCAGATTGTGGTGGAGGGTAAGTTGTTGATCACTGTATTTCGCAGGTAACATGATTTGATTTTGACAGGTGATGAACTGTTGATACACTCATGCAAGGCTGATCTTCCAAAGGAGTTTGAGATGAAGGACTTGGGCCTCCTTCATTATTTCCTGGGATTGGAAATTTGGCAGCATAGTGATGGACTGTTTGTTTCTCAAGGCAAGTATGCTCAGGAGATACTGGAGAAGTTCAACATGCATGACTGCAAGCCTGTTGATACTCCTCTTCCTAGTGGATGGAGGAAGGAGAATGCTACCTCGGCAGAGGTAGTGGATGCCACTATTGATCGACAGTTGGTGGGGTCAATTATGTATCTGGTCAATACACAACTCCGCATATGCTATGTCGAAATCCACTTTTCACAAGCTATGGTTAAGCCTGTACTGCTTTCCATCGAAGGCAGTGAAAGAATGTATTGAGATATCTCGTAGGCACACTTGGATATGGATCATGGTAATGTATGTGGAGGATGAGTTGAGGCGGCATGGCTTGCTGGATTGGTATCATCATATCAAAGAGATTGTGTGCAAAACAAGACAACGTTACTTCTCTACACATTCTCACTGAGAGACCGTTGGATGTCAATATATTCGATGAAGGTGATCACCAGGATAAATTCGAATACCATAGAAAAAGGGTGGATAGGGTAAGTGACAATCCTTATCTTGTCGTAGAGGGGAGTGTTGAGATTGCAACAAGATGATGAGCTTAGTGGAAAGAAGTCGCCTCCACTAAGTGGGCCTGCGGGCTATTTTTGGCGCAAAGTCTATTTTTAGACTATGTCTATTTTTAGACATATGGATCATGTTCTATGAGTTGCAGGATGCTATTTGTGGATGGTTGGTCAAGTCGGGAAAATAGATGGACTTCTATTTTTAGACATACTGGGCGGAATCTATTTTTAGATTGCCAGTCTAAAAATAGATATGTCGAATATTATTAGCTCTTAATAATATTTGGACTCTAAACATTATCGTATTCTCTTGGAGCACTTCAGTTAAGTGCACAGATGTGGCACAGGAGCTGACAGAAGGAATTACGCTATTCCTGAGGGTTAAGTGGAGCTATTGCATGGATACTTAAGTTAGAACTCATGTGACAGAGTTTGGTGGAGTTGATTGAGGAAGTTAGTGGAGTTGTATTCAGTTTAACTAATCTAAACATAGTTGAGCTATTTGTATTCAGTTTAACTAATTGATACAATTAGTGAGAGTGGTGTGAATTAAGTATTAATTAATTCACTAATTATAAACTCATTAATCAACTAAAGAATACATCAGTTAACTTCAGTGCATGGACAGTTTCAGTGGAGACCAGTGCAGAGATAGGTGAAAGAGCAGGTTAACTATCAGTTGTGACTATACTGTTGCATATTTGCAACAACTAGTGATTGGAGGAGCCCATGAGGATTGCGCAGCACAAGCCAGGTGGTTTATGTTATTTAATGAGCCATCCTACAACATTTATTACGCAATAGAGGCTGGCTATCAGGTGGCAGAGATTGGAGCATGTGTTTTGCTAGATATAGCTTGATTAGTGTGTAGCAATTGGAGGTTGTGCTGAGAGCTTGTGAGGAGATTTGTACAATGATTGTTACATGATCTCTATGACATATAATATACAGATAGTTTGGGTTTTCAGCTTTAAGCTTTCCCATGAAATGCTGTTTTCATATGTGTAAATGTTTATAGTTTTAATGTGCGCATGCAATTGATTTTATTTCCGTATGTAATGATCAATGGTAGAAGAGATTATGTATTGTGCATGAAGTTAAAATAGTGTGTGATCAAGAGAATCTCGGTGAATAATATATCAGTTATTCAAACTTTCTACAATACAAAATTCCCTTTGTATTTTGTAAACACCCACTTTTCCTATGTTTTTAGCTAAACCCTCCGGTTCAATGTTTTAAATGATAAGGACCGTTGATTTAACACCGATCGACGATCAATGAAATATCGCATTGGAGATTTTCGTCGGGTGCATTTGAAATACCCTCACCTTTGTTCCGATGCCGATTGGCCCTTTTGTATATAAACCCCGGTCCCTTTAGCTTTTTCATATATCCAAAGGCCCCACAATCGGGCGCTAAGCATTATAAATAACCCACCTCGAAACCAGTAATCCTTTGTATTTCACGAAAAATCTGATTTTTATGTTTCAAGAGGGTCCCGCCGGTTCATTATTAAAACCATTCGTGACCGTTGATCTTCAGTCTGATCTAACGGCCTACACAATATCGCATAGGAGATTTCCATCGGGCGTGTTTAAAAGTTTTATTGCCCATTCCCGATTGGAAATCTTCCGATGGATTATTGACCGTTGATCTTTTCCGCCCTTCTCTGATCCGACAGCCCTCATCACTCCATCCACAAGCCCTTTCCCCCGCTTGCGATCCCCTCCAATTCATTCTCCGCCGTCGATCTGATCTGCAGATTGACGGTCTACAATCAATCGCATCGAAAATTTTCAGTTGCACATTCCTCTCTCCTCCCCCGATCGCCCGATTTCTAATTGAATCTGAGCTGTCCATACACCCAGATCCGATGGTCCAGATCAATTTTCCCAACCTTTGGTTAAAATCATGAACCCACTTTGTAACGTTTTTTCGTTGACCCATTCTCCGCCTCGTATTTTATTCTATTTTACCCCAGATTCAATCTCCACCGTTGATCTGTTTCATCTAACGGCCCGGATTAATCCCGATAGGCCCAGCACCCTGGGTCTTACCATTTCCCAGATCAGATATCCATCATTGATTCCCTGATCGGATGGTCCATAATAAAACCACCCTACCTGCTTCCGCCCATGCGTCTTATCAATATCGCGCTCTTTTCACGACCGTCAGATCTGAGACCCTTGATCTGACAATTGACGCAATTTTTTGCCCAGATTTAAGCACGAAGGTTAATTCTCCAAGAGATATGTGATATAAGTAGTTTTGAAATGACACGTATCGGGCTAAGACACATATCGCGTTCAAAAAGGTGAAACTACCTACCCGCCTTTTCGCTACGCGATACCACTAGTTTCTTGGTCCGAAACCGCTTTCCCCTGTTTCCACTGCATTCCATCACGTTCATCTTCCATCGTTGATCTATGCAGATCAACGGCCCTTTCTTTTTGATCATTTAACTATCTCCCTGCACATTCTTCCAAGGGATTTCGCAGATCAACCACAACCGTTGATCTCTGAGGCCAATCTCGTTCGACGGCCCAGGATCATTCGGAAACCCCAAATTTCTTTCCAACGCATATTTCCTCTGCCAAAGGGATTTTCACCCTTTTTCCTTTGTTTTTCTTCCATTTCACATAATGTGACCCCTTCACATTATATGTTTAGAACTAATCTCGACCGTTGATCAATATGGATCAACGGATCTGACTTAATCTTCCACCACTTGTTCCAACTGCTTCCCTTTTAATATTTTCAAGCAATCTCTGCTATTCGATGCTTTCATCCAACGGTCGTGACCTAACCACAACCTCCAAAGAAGTCAGACCCAAAAAACGCAGGATTTTCTTAATATTTTTTGTTTGTGCAGGATTTAAAGTTTTTTCAAATGTTTTAAAGGAAAAGTAAAAGCCGAGGATGACGATCCTCCAGGCTTTCATTCATAAAAAAATATCCATCTACAGGGTTCAACACCATGATTTATCGGTGCCTCATGAGCACTGATACTATTATAAAGCCCCTGTATCGCCTGCACATCAACAAGACACAATAAAGCTTAAAATAAACAAAGAGTATCAGTGTCGAAGACCCAACCATATCAGAGATGAAGAATTGAACATTGATTATACAGTTTTGGGTGGATTACGGCTAAGATCGACAATCAAAAGCCTAATCCACTAAATTAAACACAGTTAAAGAACAGAAGACAACATTTAGGCCTGATTATTCCTAACACATAGATTAGGAGAAAATTAATCTTGTTTTAGGTCAAAACAAAATATCTACCAGACAGAGAAAGCCTCCATTGCCACATCATAGGCTAATTGAATCCTCTCAGCTACCATAAGCCACCTGTAGCCTCAAAAAATTCAAAATATGGCCATAGTTATTGCATAACAGATGATATTTTTCCAATACATCTGAACAGTTAATTCAATCAAAGAAATTATTGCAAAATATCAGCAGAGTTATTATAAAGATAGCACAGAGCCTTAAAGTCAACAAAATCGCCCCAGCGAGCTTAATACTTAATGTAAAGCCAATTAATATAGAGAAATATCTGTAAACTTCTCCATTGAGCCCCTCAAAGGCCGAGAAGCATTAAAACGTATTAATTGAACCTGTAGATCTTTTCTCTCTTTCGACCTCCTCATTTTTCCTATAAAATCTTCTTGAGGATCTCATTGTAAAGGGTTGGTTGTAGAACTTTGAAATATACTTGTACTCGAAATTTTCTACATGTAAATAGTGTTCAAAGGCTCTTGAAGCTCTGTTTGTACTCAAATAAGTTAGGCTAAGAAGTGAAGATGATTTCTGAACTGAAACGTTGGACTTGAAGAATGTAACTGGTTTGACATCAATAAACAAGCTGATTCTTGGGATCCTGGTCTATATCACTGGTGAAGTGCTTCTTTCTGTGTTATTGTTTTCATTTCATGTATGCCATTTTTTCCATTATTCTCTGATAAAGAACAACAAGCATAGAGTTAGGATTTAATATTTACAATACCCTTCTTTGACTGATAAGCTTTATCTCAATGTTTTCCTCCAAATTATGTATTTAAGAATGATTTAATACAGTTCGAGCAGTTAGGAATGTCGGCATTCCCTCGTCCTACTGTTTAATTTTAAAATTGTTCTTGAATGTAATTTTCATCATCTGCTAAGTAAAGTTAGACTAGAAAAGTGATGGTGTGCCTTGTTTTCTAGCTTCTTTCTCCAAAGGTAGTTTTGAAAGTTTCCCTAAGAGTATGTCGAAAGCAATTTAGATTTAAAAGTATCTTATTTGATCTTAGGATACACTTTTTTTGTCTTATTTGTTTTTCATCCCTTCTGAAAGTAATTATGCGGATTACTGGATTGTTTGTCTATTGAGTTAAATTTAATACGAACTTGTCCAAGAAGTCTATGGTTAGCCCTGTCCTTGGTCGGTTTTAAACAATTACTTAAAAGGCTTTTCTTGTTTGGACAGACTGATAAATCCTAGTTGAAATTATTGTCTCTTTCCACCCCTTCAACACTTTTATTGTTCCATTCCATCATTTTATCTCAAAGATCTTGTGATATAGATGACTTACCCCTTGGACCACTCTTGAAATTGTTGCGCAATTAAACCCTTTTATGACTCCATAGCCCAATGGACTAAAAACCAACGTCATATCTATCATATTAGCCAAAGTTTGTTCTGATTGCTTGCAACTTCACACCTTTGAAACTCTTTCCATTTTAGGACTTTCCACTCAACTAAAATCATGCTCAACCATCCAAAACAAACCAAAACCCTTGCTCCTAATAACTAGCCTAATATCATACCCAAAAGACTTAAAGATAAATCAATCTTTGTACTTTATGGAGAGATCCCTCTCTGGATTTAGGAGGGCTAGATCCTGGAATCCAAAAGTGGTTCAAGTATACTCTCCGCAGTTATGGTCTCACGAATCTGCTGGAATTACGGGGAGGTAAAACAAGTCTCGATTCTTATCAAGTCATGTTAGGGCACTAGGTAGCTTAATATAATCTATAAAAGAAAACACGTCCAACATTTCAGAACAAAGTATGAAAAAAATGAACCATTACTTAGATTGCATTGTAAGCCAAGAAACCAAATTTATCAATGCATGGAACTATATTTGAGCCTCCCTATTGTTCTAAGGCTCCATTTCATAGTCATACTTCTTTTTCCCTCTAACCCCAAATATTCCTTTTGAGATTTTTCCACAATTAGTCTTAATTTTTAATAAAGATATTTTTTCCTTCCACTTTGTGTTCAGTTCCCTTCACCTTTCAAGATGAACTACTTTCTACAAATAAAAATTTTGAATCCTATATCCAATGGGGTTTGTATATTAGAAAAGGTATTTTAGAAAATTGTTCCAAACCACTAAGGTTTTTTATGACTTTAGATTTTTCGATGGAGAATAAATCCTTAGCCACAATTCCCAACCCCTAACCCATTTAACCCTCTAAACCTCTAAACCCGTAACCCATTTAACCCCTAAACCCTAAACCTTTAAACCCTTAACCCCTAACCCCTAACCCCTTAATGCCTAACCCATTTAACCCCCTAAACCCCTAACCCATTTAATTCCTTAACCCTAAAACTCTAAACGCTTAACCCCTAACCTTAAACCCTTAACCCCTAACCCATTCAACCCCCTAAACCCCTAAACCCCTAAACCCCTAACCCATTTAACCCCTAAACCCTAAACCTCTAAAACCTTAACACCTAACCCCTTAAACCCTAATTCCCGACCCATAACCCATTTAACACCCTAAACCCCTAAAAACCCTAACCCATTTAACCCCCTAAAACCTAACCCCATTAACCCCTAGCCCCTAACCCCTATAAATGTCCTCCATCATCAATTTCTGCAAAGCGTATGATCCTAGTCCAACATGTTCATCAAGTTATTACTCTATCATTGACACATCTGCAACATCCTCTTCTTCAAATGTCTCAGCTTCTTATTCTTCATCACAATCTGTAGCTCCATCCTACTCCATTTACCAACCAAGTAGAAGAAACTCTACTTCAAAATTATCCTCCAAGACTTCAAGTCCAACATGAATTCGTGGGTGCTCTTCTTTCATACGCCTCAACCCATACAAGGTCTGAAAATTCCTCCCTTGACATTCTTCCCAATGTCTTTCCCCTGCCAATGTCTCATTGAGACCAACCAATATAATGTCAAAGATTCATTGCCAACTGCAGCCTTGTCGCTGTATTCAGGTCGGGTCGGGTCGTGTGAGGGCGCCCAAGGAAACGCGTTTGGGCAGGTCGGGTCATGTCGTGTGAGGGCACCCAAGGAAACGCGTTTGAGTGCGTCAGGTCGGGTTGTGTCATGTGAGAGCACCCAAGGAAACCCATTTGGACGGGTCGAGTCAGGTCAGTTCATGTGAGGGCGCCTAGGGAAATGCGTTAGGGCGGATTGGGTCTGGTCGGGTCGTGTGAGGGCACCCAACGAAACGAATTCGAGCGGGTCGCAGGGTCTGGTCGTGTGAGGGAGACCGTATCAAAAATGTGAAGTTGTGACCACCCATGTGCCTTGTGCACATTCATGCGACTTGTTTGTCATTTTCTGCCTTGTGCCTTCATTTGGGTAGGTCTGGTCGTACCATGTGAGGGCACCTAAGGAAATGTGTTCGGGTTGGGTTCTCGGGTCGAGTCAGGTCATGTGAGGGAGGTCGTATAAAAAATGCTAATTTGTGATCACTCGTGTGCCTTGTGGCACATGTTTTTATGACTTGTTTGCATTTTTCGCCCTTGTGCCTTCGTTCAGGCGGGTTGGGTAGGGTCATGTGAGGTCGCCCAAGGAAACGTGTTCGGGTTGGGTCAGGTCATGTGAGGGTGCCCAAGGAAACATGTTCAGTGCAGGTCAGATTAGGTCGAGTCGTGTGAGGGCGCCCAAGGAAATGAGTTCGGGTCAAGTCGAGTCGGTTCGTGCCATGTGAGGGCGCCCATTAAGGAAACACGTTCAGGTCAGGTCATTTGAGGGAGGATATATCAAAAATGCTAAGTTATGACCGCCCATGTGTCTTGTGTACGTTTCTGTGAACCATTTGAATTCCCCCCCCTGTGCATTCATTTGGGCTGGTCAGGTCAGGTTGGGTCGTGTGAGGGTGCCCAAGGAAACACGTTTGGGTTGGGTCGAGTTGTGTCGTGTGAGGACGCCCAAGGAAATGCATTCGGGTCAGTTATGGTCGGATTGTGTGACGACAGTCGTATAAAAAATTCTAAGTTGTGACAACCCATGTGCCTTGTGCAATTTCGTGTGACCCGTTTCTCGTTAGCTCCCTTGTGCCTTCGTTCGGGCAGGTCGGGTTATGCCGTGTGAGGTTGCCCAAGGAAACTCGTTCGGGTCAGGTCGGGTCGGGTCGGGTCATGTGAGGGTGGTCATACCAAAAAGGCTAAGTTGTGACCGCTCGTGTGCCTTATGCACGTTCATGTGACTCATTTTCCATATGGTTCTCCTTTGTGCTTTCATTCTGGTGGGTCGGGTCGTGCCGTGTGAGGGCTCCCAAGGAAACGCGTTTGGGTCGGGTTGTGTGAGGGAGGTTGTATCGCAAATTGTAAGTTGTGACCACCTGTGTCCCTTAATGTGCACGTTCGTGCGACCTGTTTGTCATTTTCTCCCTTGTGCTTTAGTTCGGGCGGGTCGGTGTTATAGCATCATTTATCACCTTTATATACTTGATGACTTATGCATTGGCCTTGGGTAGCCCTTCCATTCAAACTTGGTCACACTTCTTAAAAAACAGTATTTTAAAATCCATACGCGACTCTGCCCAGTTTTTTCCACGTGCAAATGTGGGTCCATCCATAGCTGACCCATGTATGCTATTTAAAATACTAAAAAATATATAAGTTCCCTATTAATGAGGTGGGGTTTATGGATTTTTCTTGTAACTTAACTACCCCAACCCGTGGCCTAACTGTTCCCCAACTCTAAAAACTAATTTGAGGAAGTATAAATACACCTCAAGGGAATGGCCTAAGGGAGGAGAGAGAATGTTATTTATATTATAGCCTGTTGCATGGAAAATTTTAGGGGCTAATATTCGCAGGTGGGCTAATTTTATATGGTTTTTCCAAAAAAAAAAAAGATTCACCAATTTCCATTTTTTTATAAAAATGATTCGCCCAAATTTTACAATATAAATTTATTTTACGTTAAAAATCGCCAACATTATATAGACAATATATATAATATCATTATAAATTTGAATAATTTTACAAATACATCAATAAACATTTTATAGTTTGCATATTAGGGACTAGTGAGATTCGCCAATTTTTAAAACTTCAAGATAATTTTCCATCCTTAAAATTATCCCTCCTGTTATAGCCCTAATCAAGTCTGATATTTCCCTGTGCCTCCTACTTTTCCCAGGTCCAGGATACCCTTGTTTCCTTGAGATGTTCACCCCCACTTTATGTGTCATCCTTTGTGCACCCTTTATGGAAGAAGCTTTGTGAGGCTAGGGCTAGACGGATCCGAAGGACAGTTTCGCTTGGAGCCGTGGTAGATCTCAAGTGATTTCTTCACTTTCTCTTTACATATTATCAATAAAAGAAGCTTTGTCCTGTTCTTGATGTCTTTGTGTTATATGTCTCCTATCCATGTGGAATGATCTTGTAATGGTTTATTTCATGTTATTTTTATGAGATTATATATGCTAACATGCTGACATCTAGGACATATATGCTGTGCAACTAGTTCGTGTGATTTGTCTTGATTGTTTTGCAGGTTTTGAAGCACGAGGAGTAGCAGAGGGTTTGCACCCTGCGGGATTGACCCCAAATGTAGGACAAACGAGTAAGGTCTTCTATCCTCAATTTTCTAGTTCAAGCATTAAAAATAATAATTAGAATGCTTCTTATGATGATATTCCATCCGCTTTGTTAGGTCCTTCAACCCAGAACTTAGGGTAGCTTTTCCTGTAACAGAACTAGTGACTCCACTGAGGATTACATCCATGTAATTCCTAGTTTGGGTTGTTTTTATCTATATTTTGGGTTCCCTGATAGTTTAATCACCTTTTTAGTCTAGTAGGTTCTTTTTCCATCGAGGCAAAGTTCTGATCTTCTGGATCAAGCTTGGGTTGTTCTTTTTTCCTTATTGAATTTTATATATGCTACTTCATTTGTGCACAATTACGTATACCTATTGTTTCTTCCAAAAGAACCAGTGTATACGTGTGTTTCTTTTGGTACAGTCACGTATACACGTGTGTTTTGCGTAGTGGCTCTGTGTATGCCCTGTAAATTTTGAAAATTTGAATGTTGGGACTCTATAAGTCTTTCTTGTCTATTTTTGGTCATCCTTGTGGAACCTCTTAGGTGTCTGGACTGTGATTCTTTTAGTTGTTTGTCAACTTCTCTCCTTTTCAAGTGAAGACTTGGTCATTCTAGGGTTTTTCCTGTTTGGTGAAGTTTCAGTTGCGACTATAGCACCAAGACTTCTTTCTTAAGTCCTTGGAGGTTTTTACCTTTTAGAATAGTGAGCCTTTGTCATTTTGTGCGTGTTTGCCTTATGAATTTCTTCACTTTTTTGTTTTTTCCTTCTTGACTTTCTTGGTTTCTTGTTTCTTAGGATCAACTTTCCGGTGAATGTTGAAGTTACCTTTCTTTGGTTTCTTGAAGTTTTTGTTTGATGGAAGTTTATACTACTTTTTTGAATCAGTTTCTTGATTCAGTTACTTCTCTTTGTTTGTTTGAGTCCCGCTAGGAAAGTGGCATGGTTGGCTTATGCATTTGGAAGTTCCCTGGTTGGCTCAATTTCTTGATTTGGTACCTTTGGTAGTTATGTGCTTGTCTTATTGAAATTTTCTTGTTTCCTTAAAATTTAAAAGCCAAAAAAATATCTGTTTTCCATTTCTTTTGCTTTGGTTTTATTTTCATGGTTTTCACCCATTTTGAAGCAATTTGCTAGTTTCTCGTTTTTGGTTCAATTGATTGGTTTCGAAAGGTGTCCTTGTTTGGATTTCTCTCTTTT
Source organism: Pinus albicaulis (assembly GCA_034641835.2). NCBI lineage: Eukaryota > Viridiplantae > Streptophyta > Pinopsida > Pinales > Pinaceae > Pinus > Pinus albicaulis. The sequence goes on from JAXQQM020063846.1 coordinate 13,816, forward strand.
ATATCAAGTTTGTTTTGGAATTTTTGTGTGCAAAGGAGTTCCTATTGGGACTTATCTCTTCTTTTTTGTCAAAGTGATCGAATCAGTCTTATTTAGAAACTCTCTTTTGTGTCCCTTTATGAGTAGTCCTAGAATTTGCACTTATCATTGGCAGTTTTTTCATTAGCTGCACCGTTAAGAATTTTAGTCTTTTTGATAGTTTTCTGAAGTGTGTGAAGAGTGATAACTGAAAAGAAAAAATAAGTATTTTTGTTTATTAATAGATTTTTAGAACCCAAGTAGAAATCTCTTTTCATTGAAAGGAAAAAATTACATCTTCATGTAGTATGTTTTCTATTGATTTATTTTGCGTCGAAAACATCATAAGTTTCATCTCCATCTACCCTTTAACTTAAGTAATAACCATTTAAAATCAAGAAATTAACTAAAATGAGCTAGAATTTTTTCGCATTGTCATTAACTATACACCAAATAGTCTAGGTCATAGGGCCTTGGAATAGGTGAGTGGAGAGTTAACTCTCCCAGGCCACTCAAAACTGTCAAACATAGAAAGTTGATTTATGAGTGAAATATAACTTCGTTAAGTGGATTGAGAAAGCTCTACCTCCAGAGAGTTAAGCACAAGGGATAGTGAAGGCAGAGACGAGAGATACCACCTCTCCTATTTGATGAATCTTGAACTAAGACTATTCTGCCTGACTACCGAGACAGACTGGTGCCCTTAGTTCCCTTTCCTAGAGACCACACAAGTGACTGCAGGGGGGAATACCCGTGGTAACTAAGGTAGAAGTTGTATCACTTTCATTAGTACTTATAGAGGGTGCCCTTACGAAGCTTAGGTAATTTCACCGATAAAGGCTTTTGTCAGGCGGTCAACGTAACTGCTTCTGTTACCTTTTCTAGTAGGCCTGGGGCGTAATTACCTAAACTATTTTTGGAAGGTCCTTTTATTCGCTTTCTTGTATTTTGGTGTCTGGTCCTAATCACCCAGAGTGGAAATACCTGAAGGCTGCTTGATTGTTGTATCTTAGGTACTTTTGATAGAGTTTTCTCTTTTCTCCTAGATTACCATAGCTTCTTAATTTTTGGAGTCTAATTAATATCATAATTATTAAAAGTGGTTGACCAATTTCCTCATCGATCGAGGAGGCTTCGTGGGCCTTCTCCTGCGAGTGTTGAGCCTTCTTCAAGAAGGTGTAAAAACAATTCAGTGGGTGATTTTCATCCAGTAGTTTCAAACGCATCGAAGATTGATCCTCCGAATGGGGTTGTTGTTTCTGCGGGTGGTCCTAGTACTAGAGGTATTATAGAGAGGGTTACTCCACTCATCTCTAGAGTCTTTTTTCTGGGAGAGGAAGTTGAATTTGAATAGGTTCCTCAACCTCCAGGTACTCCTTCCTCTCCTCTTCCTACGAGTTTTGCAGACATTTTGTTGTACGTTGGTCCTGCGTCTCAGAGACCAACTAGCCCCCATCCTTATCCCTTTCTTTCGATGGCCACGGTTGTGAATACAACTTCATCTATGAGCACTGCTAGTGTGCATACTCCTCTTTGAGTTGAAAGGGGGGGTACTATTTCTATTTCAACTGTCACTTCTAGTGTTGCTATGTTTGGCTCTGATTCTATTCCTTCTTTGTCTGGGGGCACCCAAGAAATTTCTTCTCATTCTGGTCCCCTTTCTTTTGGAATGCCATCTAGTTCTATTCCTTCTGTTCCCTTCACTACTGATTCTACTGTCTCCACACTTATGCCTTCTATGGCTAGTGGGTTAGCTTATTTTCAGGGTTTCCCCTTCGAAAGTGGTCACATTCCTCATTTGAACCCTTAGGATCTTTGCCTTTCACCTCTCAAAATCAAGGATTCAATCCTTTCCTCAGAGGTCAAATATCTAATGATTTTTCAGGTTGGAACCCTTCCTTTATAAGGTTGGGAGCTGGGAATCAATTTTTCTCTGGTTAGCAAGGGAAGGTACATTTCCCTTCCGTAGGTGCTTCCCAGGGTTTCTTTGCATTCACCAATGCTTGTAACCCTTACCAAGGGGTTTCTTCTTCATTTAAAACTTCGATTAGAGGGAATATCCTGTTTATAGTAATCCTATGATGGGAGGGGGTCCTTCTTTGAATTCTTTTGGGAAACAAGGTTTCTCTTATGGCTTAGCGTTTTATACGAACAATCTCTGGCAACCTAGTGCCTCAAAAAATCCAAGGTATTCTTTTCAAAATGTTGGGAATCCTTCCTATGGGGGATGGAATTCTCAAGCTCTTCCACTCTTACCTTTCATAGAAACTTTAAACTTTCCAAATATATCAAAATGATTTGATTCGATATAGTCCGGGTTGGCCTCTGGTCCCTAATAAAATTCCCTCAGATATTCCAAAATTTGAAGAGAAGACCGACGAGGATCTGGCTGACCATATTAACACTTTCCACTTATGGTGTTCGTCGAACTCCCTTATCGACGATTCAATTATGTTGAGGCTATTTCAACACACCCTAACTGGGAACGCTGCAAAATGGTACAATGAGCTGACAGGGGGGAGTTTTGCTACTTTTGGCGAGTTGGCTACTATTTTTTTGAACCATTTCTAGTTTCTTGTTCGTTATGATGTAAGCACTGATCTTCTGGGAAATTTCCAGCGGTAAAAGGCAACCCACATTTTTGATCATATTGAGGAATGGAGGAGAAGGAAGAGGCTTATCAAAGCCCAGATTTCGGATGAGTTCCTTCTCGAATGGTTTCTTAAATCTTTACAGCCATAAATCTCGAAGGTTGTATCCTTTTCTAGGTTATTATCTGAGGAGGATGCTAGCTTTAGGGCTCTGTAGTTAGAATTAATCTATTCTTAGTCTGGGGTCCTTAATAAGATTTTTCCAGATGCTCCTCATTCCAAAATAGATTTAGCCAAAATGAAGCTAGGTCCTCATGCTGACGGAATTATAGGTACCATTAATAGTGGCACAGCTAACCTGATAAATCAATTGCATCAATTATCTTTACAATCTTCTCCTTCTGGTTAGGCTACACCGTCGGTGTCGACTCCTTCTTAGCCCTTAACTATTAATTATCTCCACACTTCTAACCCCAAAGGAAATCAACAATCCGATGGGAAGAAGAATGGATAGAATAATAATAAGAAAGACAAGGATGGGAAGGGAAATGTGAACAGATCCAACGATATTGTTGGAGAGGGTAAGAGGGACAATAAGAATAAGGTTAAGTTTCCATGCAAGTTATGCACTGGAGACCATCTTACTCCCCTCTGCACAAAAATTTAGGATGCTCAACACTTGTTAGCTCAGTAGGGTTCCTGTAGTTCCTAGGTTGTACTGACAAACCCTTTTGTCCAAGGGCAGCAGCTACGTGCTGGCGCAAATGCGAATACTGGAGCTCCCGCAGGGGGCAACCAGGAAGGGGGGAATTCATCTAATGTATATATGATGAGTGTTCACACTGATATCACTATGAGATATCGTGACTATGGCGAAGCTAATTATTTGAAAGCTAAGGGTGCTCCTAGTAATTTTGAGCCACTCCATATAGAGAGGCCTGTAGTTGAGCCTGTACCTCGGATGCCGAAAGGGTATACAAAGTGTACAATGATTAATCCTAATGCCAAGGCTGCCCAAAACTACTCTATTGTAGAAGATCTGGCCCAAATTCCTTGTGCCATGTCTACATTAGAGTTACTCCAGTCGTGCCCAACATAAAGGAGTGAATTTCTCACTGTCATTGGGGCTGTTGATCCAGAAACATCTCTTATGATCACATTTGACATGTTTAATTTTAAGAATAAACTTCCTCATCACATGGATTTTCAGATTAATTCTACATATCGGAAGATCAATATTTTTCGAATAGTAGTCGATGAGGGTGCTTCCACACGTGTTATGTATATCTCATGTTGGAAATCTATTGGATCCCCTTCAGCTATCCCTTCAGCTACTCTTCTCACTGCATTTGATGGTCATTCTCACAGGCCACATGGCATTGTTCCAGCTTTACCCATCTCTGCTGGGGATAAAACTGTCAATATTGAGGTCGAGATAGTTGATGCAAATTTAGACTACAACCTTCTGTTGGGGTGAAATTGGATTTATGAGATGGATGTTATTTATTCCTCATTATTTCGCATCTTTTATTTTTCCTACGAAGGGAGGATTGTCACTGTTGACCAGATGGGCTGTTCTCCTGTAGATCTGAATGCATCTACTGACTCTACTATACCCTTGATGAATGATGCCAAGCAGCCTATTGAGAATTTGGGGGTTGGAATGTATACATATTTTATGGGTACTTTTGATCTTTCGCCTCCTTTAGTTCATATTCATGCTATCTCATCCTCCAGGGTTCCTACTCGAAGAGAGTTCTTCCAAACTCATTATTTTTCGGACCCTTGGACCTTAACTTCTCCTACCTCCACATTAGAGGAAGGTCAAGTGGGTGGAATGAAATTTCCTATGTCTATAGTTGATATTTCTTATCAATTTATTGTTGACTCTACAGAATCCATTCCAGTTTCTCTTTCAACAGAGGAGTTGGATGAAGATGTGGCTCCGTCTTGAAATCTTAGTTCATCTTCTGCTTAGGATTGCCTTGATACCACTGTTCGATATAAAGAGGATATCCTTGAAGAAATTACTAGTGTAGAAAGACCGTGGGATGATTTGCATCATCAGTCCTATTTTCTACCAGACTTGTGAGAAGTTGAAACAAGTTTGTCTAACCCTCAGTTTTCTGGTCCTGTTTACCCAGTCTTGAACCCCTTAATTCCCGCACAGGTTTTGCTGAAAGGAACATGGTTGTCATTTATGCTACTACCTCGGTCAACATCTCTAGAGATCCCAACGTTATTGAGAATGTCTTCATTGGAGTTGAATGCTCCCCTGAAGAGATTAAAACTTACACTGATATATTTAGATAATTTTGGGATGTGTTTGCTTTCTCTTATGAGGAAATTCCTGGTATAGATCAATCTATTGTCTAGCATGAGATCAAGACTTACAAAAATGATAAGACTATTCAGCAGAAGCTTCGTCTGGTCAACCCTAGGAAGGAAACAACTAATAAGGCCGAGGTTGAGAATTTTCTAAAGGCGGGTTTCATATAACCTGTTATGTTAACTGAGTGGGTTTCGAATCCAGTGCTAGTGGAAAAGAAACAAGGAATGATCCAAATTTGCATTGATTTCAGGGATTTGAATAAAGCATGTCCAAGAGATAATTTCCCCACATTGTTTATTGATCCAATTATTGATGAATGTGCGGGGAATGAGATGTTCTCCTTCATGGACGGTTTTTCGGGATATAAAAAAATTACTATTTGTCCTGAAGATCAACATAAGAATAATTTTATTTTCCCCTGGGGTACTTTTGCTTACAAAGAGATGCCTTTTGGCCTTAAAAATGCTGGAGCTACTTTCCAGTGAGCTATGTCCTATGCCTTCCACGAAATCAAGAATATTATCGAAGCATATTTGGATGATTTAGATGCTCGCTCTCGAAAGAGAATTGATCATCATTCACACCTTCGACACGTTTTTGAATGGTGTCATTATTATAAAATTCGGTTGAACCCTAATAAGTATGTTTTCCCATCACATCTTGTTGATTGTTTGGATTCATCGTGTCTACGGAAGGGATTCAGGTAGATTCCTTCAAGGTTGATGCAATACTTCATTTACCTCCCCTGTCTTTAATTCATCAGCTTCAAAGTCTACAAGGTAAAGCCAATTTCTTAAGGAGATTTATCGTTAATTATGCCAAGGTGATGAAATGATTTATGAGGTTGTTAGAGAAAGGAGTTCCATTATTTTGGGAGGAATTTTCTCAAGGCTTGTTCAATGCTTTAAAAAAGGCATTGAACTCTACTCCATTATTGAATCCACCTTATTATAGCAGAGAATTCCTTTTATATCTCATTGCAACAGAATCTACTATTGGTATGGTTCTAGTTTAGGAAGATGATGCTCTTTGTGAGCATGTTGTTTACTACCTTAGTCGAGGCTTGGTGGGTCCTAGACTCTGGTATTATCCCATTGAGAAATTAGATTTGGTAGCTGTCCATGCTGCCCATCATCTCAGGCATTATATCCTTCTTTGAAAAGCTTATGTTTTGGTAGCAGTTAATCCATTTCAATTTGTTATCAGTAGGTGAGTGATGGGGGCAATTACAATCGATGGATTGTCATTTTTCAAGAGTTTGATCTCGAATTCCTGTCTTCCAAATCCAAAAAATATTTAGTATTTACGGAGTTGATATCTGAGCTTCCCTGTGGAGAAGAGATTGTTTATGAAGAGTCATTCCCTAATGAACATATTTTCCTCATTTCTTCACAGGATCATTGGTATGGAGATCCCATTGTTTATCTCCAGACTGTGAAGTTTCCCTTAGTTTTTTCAAAAGATGAGCGTTGAAAGTTGCATCACTTCGCTAAAATTTATATTATTTTCAATCCTTAGACGTTTCTTAACTCTCGAAGAAGCTGAGGTTGTGTTGAGTGATTTCCATAGTGGAGCTTGTGGTGGTCATTTATCTGGGCTTGCTATGGCCCAAGAGATTTTGAGTGAAGGATATTTTTGGCCCTCGATTTTCAAAGATTGTGTTGAGGTGGTCAAAAAGTGTCATCCTTGTCAAGTATATACTCGGAATATGCACGCTCATCCAGCTCAACTCTTTCCTGTTGTCACTGTCGATCCATTCACAAAGTGGGGTATTGATTATACTACTTGTAACCCACCTTCAAAAAAGGGTCATAAGTATATTATTGTAGTAGTAGACTACATTACGAAGTGTGCTGAGGATATGCCTACCTTTGCGAACGATGGTGAAACAAAAACCCTGTTTCTATTCAACTAAATCATTTCTCGCTTTGGTATCCCCAAAGATATTGTCAATGACCATGGCAGTAATTTTCATAATAGCATGATGGTCGAATTGGCTCTCAAATTTGGTTTTCGATAGGAGCATTCATCTCCATACTATCCTCAGGCCAATGGGCAGGTTTAAGCTGTAAACAAGTCCTTGAAGACTATCCTTCAATGGACAATTGATAAATCTAGATCCAATTGGCATGTCATGTTGTATCCTACACTTTGGGCATATCAGATGTTTGTGAAGACTGCAACTGGATTTTTTATGTTCTAACTATTTTATGGGTTGGAATCTATATTTCTTGTTGAATGTGAAATTCATTCCCTTAAGCTAGCAGTTAAGCTTCTTCCTGACACTTCAAGTCTTGAAGAATGCCTTTTCCATCTAGAACATCTCGATGAGCAGTGTCGAGATGCAACTACGATGAACTAGACTCATAAGAAATGAGTGAAGGTTCAGTATGATAAGGCAATCAAAGCTAGGGTTTTCTCCGAAGGTGACATTGTTTTGGTTTACTCCCAAGAAAAGGATGCCTTGGGGGCAGGCAAGTTTAAATCCATGTGGTATGGCCCTTTCATTGTTAAAAAGGTACTGAAGAAGGGAGATTATGCCTTGTTTATTTCAACGAAAATGAGTTGGCGGAGCCCATAAATGGGCTCTATCTGAAGAAGTATTATTCCTAGGCTTCGACCTAGAATTTTATTTGTTGTGCATATTGTATTTTCATACATGTCTGTTTATCAATTTTTGATGTGACTTTGATGATTTTGATATGCTTTGGCAAGTGTTTTTGGATGAGATGAGTCATTTTGGCTTTGCTGATGGTGCTAGCAGAAATACCTGGAATCTTGCTTCCACATCTTGGGTAATTCACTATCCATCCAGTCAACTTCTAGTCTCAAGGGGTGTATGCATTGGTACTTATTCGAACAATGTGGCAGAGTACACTACAATGGTCAACCTACTCTTACAGGCAATATCTCTTGGTGTTTATTCGTTAGTAGTATACTTGGATTCGCAACTGGTGGTTTCACAATTAAATATCACCTATCTTTTAAGAGACCCATTTTTTCATCGATTATTTTTTAGAGTGCGTTTATTACAATATTCATTTCAATATGTTACATTCATTCACATTCTTCATTCAGATAATTGGTTGGCAGACTCATTTGGTAATCAAGCACTTGATTGGCATATTAATCATTCAACACTTTAAAAAATCAAAAAACATCATTCATCATTGTACATTTGGGACAATCACATCATATAAAATCGATGTATATATATATATATATATATATATATATATATATATATATATATATATATATATATATATATATATATATATATATATATATATTTAAGTGTGTTAAAAATATATAAAAATCGAACAATCATGTCCTACAAAATTAGGGCTTATACCTGATCATGTTCATCATAAAAAATATTACAGTCATCCGATCAAATAAAATCTATCACTATGGGCCCTGCCCAAGATAGGTGTTCTGGAAGAACACTATAGTTGTCGCCACACGGCGGAACAACCACACCCAGTCACGTGGTACTGCAATCACTTGTCTCTGTATAACATTCGGGAGATCCTCTATGGAAGCTATAGGGACTTGGTGAGTTAAACTCTCCGAGTTTCTCTAAATAGCATATAGGGTTCTCCCTGGGTCTTCTGCGACATCCTCAACTTCTCTTCCATAGCGCCTATGCCTCATGAAACCCTCAAGTTTTACTGGTCCCATGTCTGCATCATGATCAATAAAAATTTGTAAGTCATATTGTCCTAAATGAAAATATTTTTCATTTTCATATAATTTGAAAAAATAAAATAAAAATCATATAATCAAAAAATCATTGTGCGATCTTACCAATCACCCCCCATGTTGCATCGGGTGGAAGAACCAAATATGGATATGCTCTTAAATCTATCGCAACACAGGTATAGTCCTTTACTGAGATGTAGGGATAATTTTAAGGATGGAAATTTATCTTGAAGTTTAGAAAACCTGGCGAATCTTGTAGTCCATCATTTCCAATCTATAAAATGTTTGACAATATTTTTTGTAAAAATATTCAAATCTCTAATAATTTTATATAGTCTTGATATACAATTTTGGTAATTTTTAAGGTGAAACAATTTTATACTATAAAATTTGGGCAAATCATTTTTAGAAAAAATGAAAAGTAATGAATCATTTTTTTGGAAAAAGAATGGAAAATTAGCCCACCTGTGAATATTAGCCCCTAAAAGTTTCCTTGCTGCGATGACTTGTTCTCCCGACCAAAGGAATAACTCATCATCCCAAGTAGTCCGGGGGACCTCACTACCCCACAGTATCTTCATCGGGACTTCCCAACTAGCTATCCGTGGATAACGAGGGCTACTGATGGTAGAGATGATCTTGGGAAGAGGCCCTTGAACTCTCTCAAACAAGAATGTGCAGAGATGGTACCATAGCCAAAATCCTTTGTTTTTCTCCTCCAGATAGAAGTCAATTGTTTCTTCAGATTTGCAAATAAGGTTGTGCACCAATCATATAGCATGGTAAAGCAATCCACTTCCAGAATCATCCTTCCTTAGGAAGTTTGGTGTAAGGAAGCTGATCCTATTACCCTCACAATGGTGAACATAAGGGTCTTCAACTGCATATCTCACACATCTCTAATTGGGATCTGTGTCCCCACCTTCTTAGTACCCTCAATACAGTAAACCTGAATATAATCATCGAAATTAAGCCCTCCTGTGGGATTTCCTTGCAAGTTAACTGGTTCCCCTCTCCGAGAGAGTCAAGTTATGAAGTAGATATCTTCAATTTCTATCCTTAATGGAATTTGATCTATCATGAAACAATCTTCATCTGGATCCCAATAATTCACTAACATCTCAAGCAATCTTGTGTTAGTTTTCATATCTGGCATTTTGAAGAATTTTAATAATCCGCATCTACGGAGGATATCCAAGGATGCCTAGTCCTGCATAACCTCATTATCAATTGTGCTATGCTCTCTTTCCCTCCAAGAAGATTTTCATACTGAATCATTTCATTCATTAACCATTTAGAAATCAATTTTAAAAATCCTCTCTGTGCATACATGACTTAATTCAAACATAGTCGCATCTATAAGCAAGTTCCTCATTACGAACCCGTGTATATGCAGGGGGTTTCAGAAAAAAAACATATTTCTCTATGTTGAAAATCCCAAAATTTTTCTTGAAATGATAACAAAATTGATAAACAAGCTGAGTAGGAGGCTTACCTGAGTGATTTGGATCGATTCGATGGACGATTTATCCATTTGCAAGAAAGGGATTTTTTGCTCCAGAGCACTTTCACAATTTCTTCACAGCACAAATGACCAAATGTGAGTCCAAAAGGCCTATTTATGCCCAGAATTCAAAAAAAATTCTCAAATTTCGTTTGTGTTATTTTTTTTAATTTATTCATGACCTTTTTATCCTTTTGGCTTTTAAGTGTTGGGAAAAGTTATTTTCAGGTCCATTCTAGTGATTTTAAGATCATTCCATTTTTTTCTTTGTATCCATGACTGCTGACCTGTCATGGAAGGTATTTGATTCTGAAGTGGCATATAGGTTAGGGAATTCACTTTTCATTGCACTTACGCATACTAGCCTCCATTCTGAAATCTTGCCATAGGGTCGACCCCATGATATTATGAATATTTAACCAATTTCACTTGCCAATTTTTAAATCATGATATTATGGTAGAGCCATCCTTTACATGGGCTTCCTGGTTAGTTCGTCGCTAGCATTTGTTGCTCTTGGTTAGTTCGTCGCTAGCATTTGTTTCCCATGCTGCAATTTGTGTAGGTTAGGGATTCCTCTTTAGTCTCGCCATGACTTATGCATTGAAGCTTCATTCTTCTTCTTCTTCACTATATTTATTTTGGCCATATACCTTAGAGGCTCCCATTTTGTTGTTGAGTTGTATTGTTGCATTTCATATCGACCATTTATATATCTTGGCCTTTAGCCAACTTCATTTAGACTCATGTTTAAGCCATCTTTTGACCATGTCTTTCTGCAAAGTCAGCCATGCAATGACTTAGCCTTCACAAATTGACACCTTTACCCATGGATGGAACATTCCTCTGAGTGTCACTTATGAGTTTTCACCACCTTGCATTGAGCATAGGATTCTTTCTATGCCAGGAACTAGTGCATCTGTTTATCGACACTCGTTCTATCCATTATACTATAGGAATTATTTTATTATTTTTCAAGCTTTGAAATATGAAAAAGAAAAAAAAAATATTTGAAAAAGAGCAGGGAATAGACATTACTTCCATATTCGATGGTAGATAAAGAGTCAGTTGTGTCACCATTGAACAAAGCATAAAAAAGCTAAGTATTTTCTCTATTTGGGTTGGTTTTAGTTTTTGACTTAGGAGAAGTTGTAACCTTGTTATCGAGTTACTACTCCCACAGTTGGTTATCTCTTTCAATCATATGGAGGGTTTGTTTATGCCTTCTGCATCAAAAACTTATACAAAGTTATCATTTGCTACGATAGTCAAAATGAGTCATGTTGTTGATCAAGGGAAGTTAATCTGAGTCGGCCTTTCTGCAGTGTCTCTTGACTCATTTTTCAATCGTCCATCCCAGTCTGTCAAAATATTTTTCTATCACATCAGCTATTTGGCACTTTTCTTGTGCTAGTTTGAGAAGGTCTCCATTGACTTCTTTCATGTGAGTTTGTATCTTATCGACTTCGACAAATTGATCTGAGAGAAAACCTAGAGCCGCACCTTGGCCCTATTTCCATCATTGATAGGTGACCTTGTGCTCAACATTTTATCAACATCATGGGTATTTTAATGAGTGGTTTTCCTTGTGTTTGACTTCAGCTTACATTATCACACCTGGGATTCATGCAGTACCTTAATTTCCATTTGACCCTATCGGTGGATTTCTCGCCTCTTTGTCAGATTTCATTTTTGGTTCGTTAAGAGGGTTTTTTCCTTGCGCTAGCTACATTTTGTGCATGCTGGAAACATACTTTGGGTTGGTTACTTCACTTTGCTTCATCCAATTCCTTACAAATATTGGCCTGCGGGTCACACTTGCATTGGATTAATGTGGGATGCCTTAATGCCTTCCTTCCACCAGATATTTTCCCATCGACTCCAACTCATTGCTCTAGGAATAAGTTCTAGAGTCCTTTTGTCAGTACCTTAGGGTTTACAGTCATCAGTGGCAGACTCCTTCGCTATCAATAGTGAGAATACATCAATGTCTCCCGATTGGTAGATTCTCTCAAGTGTTCGACTACAACTAATTTATTTGCACTTGTTAGATTGTATTGGGGTACATTGACGCTCGTCATCATTATCGGTGAGTTTTCTTGCATTTGTCAATGGTATAAATCAATGAACTGTAATCAAACGATTTCTCACATGGTTGACCTCAGCTCATTTATTCCCCTTGTGTAGAATTGTGCCATGGTGATCGGTGAAGACCTTGGGTTTACATCAACATGTTTTGGTTCACTTTGACAACTCCTTCAGTTTTCTGCCGGTGACACCATCCATCCTTATATGTTGCAGTTTCATCACAACATCATCTTATATGTTGGCACCCAAGTTGCCTGTTGTACCATTTGTTCCACCACTTATGATTTAGTATTTGGAGATTCAGTTGTGAATTCAGTGATCAAATATCTTTGCAGCGTGATTTATCAGTCTTTTTTATGTGATACTTGGAAATGATTTTGACTTGTACTTATGGGCAGTGATCGGATGATTCACTATGTATTTTACAGTTCAGCTATACTTGTATACATATTGGATCCACTCCATACGTGATATGTGGACATTATTTTCTTTCACTGAGCATGGGTATGCCACCCTCTAACATGAGCTATTCTTTTTATTTCTATCACTGGTTTTTGGCAGGCTGAAATTTGGTGAAGACCTCTCTAGTCCTCGCAGGCTTCTTTATTATGCACATAATACATTTCGACCATCATGTACCCCTTCTGACCTCATATATTAGGGGGCATATGTTATAGAATCATTTTACACCTTTATATACTTGATGAATTATGCATTGGCCTTGGGCATCCCTTCCTTTCAAACTTGGTCACACTTCTTAAAAAAAATTATTTTAAAGTCCATAACCAACTCTGCGTAATTTGTTTTACATGTAGACGCGGGTCCATCCATAGCGGACCCACGTATACTATTTAAAATATTAAAAAATATATAAATTCCCTATTAATGAAGTAGAGTTTATGGGCTTTTCCTGTAACTTAACTACCCCAGCTCGTGGCCTAACTGTTCCCCAACTGAAAAAAAATAATTTGAGGAAGTATAAATACACCTTAAGGGAATGACCTAAGGGAGGAGAGAGATAATGATATTGATATTATAGCATGTTATAGCCCTGATCAAGTCTGATATTTCCCTGTGCCTCCCACACTTCCTAGGTTCAAGAAACCCTTGTTTCCTTGAGATGTTCACCCTCACTTTATGTGACATCCTTTGTGCACCCTTTATGGAAAATTCTTTGTGAGGCTAGTGCTTGATGGATCTGGAGGATGGTTTCGCTTGGAGCCATGGAAGATATCAGGTGATTTCTCCACTTTATCTTTACATATTATCAATAAAAGAAGCTATGTCTCATTCTTGATTTCTTTGTGTTATATGTCTCCTATACATGTTGAATGATATTGTAATGGTTTATTTTCATGTTATTTTTATGAGATTATATATGCTAACTGTTGGTCGCTTTAATTGTTTTAGAAATTCAAGCTCCACATAACTAACTGTTGGTCGCTTTAATTGTTTTACTCCACATAAATTGTCACCCGAAGGTCAATGATTTCAGATACCACAGCACCAGATAGCTCAACTTGTAAATTAATAATGAGTAAATTACAATGTCATCACACAAGTCCACTTATTTCATGCCTGCTTTAACAAAGAGCCCTCAAACATAAGAGGCATCACCAGCTGCAAGCCTTTCAAGAATCCTAGCAAAGAATCCAAATCCACCTCATATGGAAGGAAAAACCACTTTTCAACCACACAACAGACCTATTCTTTCAGTTAGAACTACAACACCGCCGTACTACCACACCAGAAAGATAAATTCAAGAAAACAGGACCCTATTCCCATGAACAGGAATCTTCAGCACTTGTTTCCCAACATCAATCATACATTCATACAGATAACAGAAAAATATCTCTTGGTTTCTTTAAGAATGAATGTCACCAAACTCATGCAGCGTTAAAGAAAACATAATGCTTAAAGGACTACAGAATTTCACAAATAATGATTAAGTAAACATAGTTAAACTAAGGTGCGAATATCATAAAGAAATTCAACAAACTACAGGAGCAATCAGGTGAATCTTGTGATGAAGGCGGGCCCTTTCCTTCTCACAAGATTCCCCAGGGAAAGAGTTAAATTGAAGCGCTCAAAAGAAACCTTTATTCATCTGTCAAAAAGGAATGATACATTACAATGGAGTCTTGCTCCTTTCTGCTCAAAAATAATGTCTCTCCTGCCATCTCTAACTCCCCTTCTAATGATGATGTCTCCTCTTTTTAAAGAGGAGACATCTATTACAGTTACATCAGAGAAATCCTATATTTATCCAAATCTGTTCTTCTATCTTAAAATAGGGTCTTTCTATTCTTCCATAGAAAAATATTGTTACAACAGATACAAAAAGGTACTGGCTTTAGAACAATCAATGTAACAAATTTCCTTGCTTGTCTTCGTCTTGTTGCCATCGTTCCTGAAATACTCTTCCGTTTAATCGCAAATCACTATAGTGACTGATCTATGTGCTCCATTGATCGTCAAATAATCCGAAAATCGATCGTTTGAAGAATGGCCGATTGTTTCAAAGATAGCACGCTTCCTTATCATAAATTATCTCGCGATCTTTTAATTTGTGTTAGCAACACCTAATTACACGATGAAATATAAGATTAATGTGGAATTATATGTAAACAGATTAAATATATAGTAAAGAGGAGGATTTCATATACCTTTGGATAAAATGGATGAAAATGATAATGGAACCCTTTTTAAATATATTTATAAAGGGTAAGGTGGTGTCAATATGTATGGTAAAAATGGTACATTGTGAGGTCCTAACATCCCCCCCAGCTGAAAGGGTTGCATGTCCTCAAGCAACTTTTAGTCCGAGTCAGAGTTTGAGTACTGACTCTTTGCATGCAAGTTGCTCAAGTAGTAACTGTGGAAGGTGGCTTCTGTCGAAGCTCGAAATCTCTGGTTGTTCTGCAATTTCTTCCATGCTATTGCCTCGTCCCTGTTAGCCAATTGATAGTGAGACTGGTATCGTTCTACCAACATCCATAAGATTGGGAAGTGAAAATGATAACCAATCCAGTTCTCGGCACATTGTTGAATGCATCTGATGTAGTTTGGTACCCTGGATAGTGCAGCTTGAAGATTATCAGGGCTAAAAGGGTGATACTCTTGTCTTTCCTTACATGACTGTTGCCAGAACATGATGTTGGCCTTCAAGGCAGCAGTTTCCTTGACTCTGATTAACTGATGACACTTTAGAAGTGTTGAGGCTTGCAGTTGTTGTATGTAGCGGCGCATTCCTGGCTTCTACAAAAATCGGTGATATTCTGCTACAAAAATGGCCAGATTTGAAGGTTTCGGTCTAATCCAAAGGAGGCGATTATCCTCATTATGCCTACTTGCAATAAAAGCAGTTTTCCATGTGATCTGATTGGCAAGGAATGAAACAAATGCCCTAATTTGTACATCACCAACAATTGGAGTGAGATTGACCTGTCTATTTTCAGGCATAGCCTCATTATGAAGATAAAGTTCACATAACAAATGTTGGTCACTAGCGGGGGCCTTAGAAAATGTCTTGAAAAATTGTTCCGCTGTGAGCAACTCATGAGGTCTCCCATCCTTAATTGCCTTCAATTGAAAATAAACAAGATGTTCAGAAAGGAATAGAGAATAATTCAAGGAGGGTTTCCGGGTGGCTAACAATTTTTGCACTAATGAAAACATCAAAACCAGTTTCTCTTTTAATTCCTTGATTTCTTTCTTAGAATCCTTGAGCTATTGCAGTGTCTGCTCCCAAATATCCCAGTTGGCATACATTTGATTCTGCCAGGCCAACTTATGCTGTTGTAATATTTTATCTTGATCCACAGCATACTGCTTCTTCCAGTTATTTATTATTTCTAATTGTTTCCATGGTGGAGTCTGTGTCCCGGCATTATAAGTACTAGGTTGGGGCATCGTCTGAGTAGCTGAGCTGACTAACACAGGGCAGGATATATATGGTTTGTTTTCTTTTTCCAGACTTTTTGAGGGCCCTACTGGTTCTTGTGTGACAGTAGGGCGTTCTTCTTTAATTGCAACTGATGTGGATGCCTCAGGCACTGGAATTTTGACTATTTTGTATCCTGCCTGTTGGAAAATGTTTCCACATTCATGGCACATGTATTCTCTGCATGGATCCTTCTTTTGTGCTGATGCTGTGTGTGCCAACATGTAGAGATTTAATTCTCTATCAAAGGCTTCCCTTGCCATTATCAATTCTTTCTTATAGGCCTCTAGTTCTGATTTCAAAAACTCATTTTCCTCCAATAAAGATGCCATAGTGGGTGAACCCTGTGTGTTGGTTGATTTTTTTGGAGTTGGCTGGTGATCCACAGCTGTAGCTGGTTCTTGTGTTTCAGCTACAACTGGTTTCCTTGTATTATCATGGTTGGTGTATGATTTTTGTACCTCAGTAGCTGGTTCTTGTGTTTCAGCTTCTGAGTGAGTAACTAGTTCTTGTGGAGCAGTTACTGTTTGAGTAGTAAACAATGTCATATTACCCTGGGCATCTGGTTCTTGTGGAGCAGTGCCGCAGGACGAGACGGGTAATGGTTGGGGAATTTGGAATGGTGATGAGGATTGAAGTTTTAACAGGATAGTCGTAGGGTCAGTGGAAATGGGAGTGACTTCAGTTTCAACAGTCATTTTCATTTTCCTCCTAGGTAGGAAAGCAGAAAAGTCAGTGACTTTTCTTTTCTTTTTAGGAGAAGATTCTTTTCTAGGGGAAGGGCTTTCAGAAGAGGTGACATCTTGGGATGTGGCCCTTTTTTGTCTTTTTGAGATAGAGACTGTTGGGGTTCGTCTCTTCCTTTTATGAGTAGGGGGAGATGGGGGTGTTTCAGATTGAGAGTCATCGCTAGAGATATGAACAGTGGGAAGGGGAGACTCTGCTAAATGGGATGAACTTGGGGGTAGGTCAACTGGTTCTGAGGATGGGATCAATGGGGGTTCAGGGATATCTTCCAGTTGCCTTTCATAAGAACTTTTGGGAGTTTCTTGGGGACTTTCGGCTTGCTGGGGAATTTTAGCTTGCTGGAGAAGGAGGAGTGGATTATTCAGAGGGGGATTTTGCTGAGCAAAACCCCTCTAAATTAATAATTGACATAAGCGATGATGGGTAAGGGATAGTGGTGGGAATTTTACCTGTCTACAGTAATATGACATGTTTTTAATACATCCAAGCAGATAATAAGGGATATTAACTAATTGACCATGCCACAAATGATTCATTAAGACAAAGTCATGTTGATAAAATACCCGGTAACACCCCTCGCAAGTCAAATAGTGCTTGATGAATTCAACTACTGTTGGCCATGGGTGAGGTAATGAATGCAGACTTATACCGCGGCCTTTATTCTCAACCCGTTCCTCTGGAAGAAGGAAATCCTGTTGTGCATTTAAAATGACTTGTTTCCTGCTGAACCAACGAGTACCTGTGATCGGCAACCCTGAAACTTGTGCTATATCTTCCTCTATGACCGAAATTTGGACCCCTTGAACCACGGAGTAGTCTTCCTGAAAATTCTGCGCAAACTCTAAAACTTGCTGAGGATCAAATTCTCCTAACCTTTCGAAGTATGTTGTCCATCCTGCCTACTGAAAAATTTGGTAGGCCTCCGGGAACAATTCAAGAAGAGTTATCGAACCAGGCTCGTGTCTGATAGCTGAACCTCCCATAGCTACTAACTTGAGTCAAATGCAGAGGCGCAGAGAACAGAAACACAGGATTTGGTCAAGATAATCGTTGCAACAGAGGATATGGAGTTTCAATGATGGCGGGAATAATGGATATGAAGAGTGACGGTGGATTGGATGGTGTGGAATGATGATTCAGGTTTCGAAATTCCCCCCTCACGTATGATGAAATGATTTTTAAGTGCGTGGGGATTGTAATCATTATGAACAAGATCCTCTCTTTAAAATATTATTTAACTATATTACATAAAAAACCACATACCTTATATTTTTACCTTTGTTTTTATAATTCGAAGTATAATGTGCTTCATAATGGCTTGATACTGATGGAAGAATCTTTAAATTTCTCTGGAATGTAGAAACAGGAGCATATCAGGATCTGCTCAATACTGAATAATATTCACCCAAGGGATCTGAAGAATAAAAGTGAAGAACTAAGAAACTTGTGTATCAAAGGAAAGGAATGGTGTTTTAATAATGAAAAGATGAATAACAGGTTGCTGAAAGTGGTGTTTCAGCAATGGAAAAATGAATATCATGTTGCTAAAAGTGGTGTTTCAGCAAAGGGAAAAATAAGGAGAATGGGATGTAATGATTTGGGTTTAAGACAAGTGGGAGAAGGATTTGCTAAGGGATAATTTCAGTTGTAAGGAACGGGAAATACTAGCTGCTAGATGATATTTTAGGAATAGGTAGAAGTGGGGAAAAAATGGAAAAAGGGAAAGATGGAGAAATGTGATAAGTAATAAAAGGGATATTGCTAGGAAATGGGTTGAAATGAAGGGAACAAAGCTTCTGTGATTGAAGCTTCAGATCTTCTTGTGATGAATCTGTCCTCCTTAATGAGTTCTTCCATAATCTGCAAAATTCAATTGTAACATGCCAACCCTTGACAGGGATTATTAGTTTTAAATCTAATATAATGCTAGAAATATAGTGCAGAAAATTAAATGCTGTGAGGAGCAGAAGACTCCCCTAGAAAAAGATAATGTGTATCAATCATGCAAGCAGCCTTGTAATCTTCTTTAGAAACAGGGCGCTAGAAAAAATGAGGCCTATGACCATTTACTAGTAGAGGTCTTTTAGAATCATCAATTGTTAAAAGTCTTACTGTTCCATTAGGAAAAACTCCATCTACTTCATATGGTCCAAGCCATCGTGTACGTAGCTTACCCTGAAAATTTTCAAACCCAGAGTCATACAATAAGGCCCAATTACCTTTTCGGAACTGCTTGTGTTTGATGATTTTATCATGCCACTTCATTCTTTGTTGTTGAATCATGGTTGTTTGGTGAATGACATCTAATCTCTTTTCATCCAATTCAAGAAGCTACTGCAACCTAGCTGTCTGCACATCAGTGAAATCAAGAAAAATAGCTAAAGCAGTTCTTAGGGTTTTAATTTCAAATTCCACAGGAAAAACAACATTTTCACCATAAACCAATTCATAGGGAGAAAAACCTATAGTGTTTCTCCAGGTAGTTCTGTAAGCCCATATTTCTTCAGGGAGCCTTTGAGACCAATCCTTCTGGTTATCCTTCACTGTTTTAGTTAGAATGGCTTCTAATACTTTGTTTGTGCTTTCCACCTGCCCATTGGCCTGAGGGTGGTATGGTGTAGTCATTCTATGATGAATATGATATTTCTGAAGGGTAGATTTAAAACCATGAGAATTGAATGGAGGTCCTCCATCTGTAACTAGCTCTCTAGGAATTCCAAATCTAGTGAAGATCTCTTCAAACAAGAAAGCTAGGACAACTTCTTCATTGGCTCTAATAAGTGCTTTGGCCTCCACCCATTTAGTCATATAGTCTGTAGAGACTAATATATAAGTTCTTTGATTGGATGGAGGATTAATGGGTCCTATAAAATCCAAGGCCCATCTTTCAAATGGTTCAGATACTACCTGGGGGTTTAATGGCATTTGATCTCTGTGATTGGGTTGACCCATTCACTGGCAGCTGTCACAAGCCCTCAAATATTTCTTTGCATCCTTAAATAATGAGGGCCAATAGTAACCCATCCTCAAAATTTTGTGTGTTGTTCTTTTATCATCAAAATGCCCTCCGCAAGGGCCATCATGACAAGATTTTAGTATGTCGTACACTTCATCCTCCCTAATGCATCTTCGGATTTCCTGATCAAGCCATGTATAGAAAAGACACCCACTTATCCATCTATACCTGGCACTTTGTTGAACAATTCTTCTATTTTCTCTGTATGACAGGTGTGATGGTAATTTTCCTACAACCAAATAATTGGCAATATCTGCATACCACGGAGAGTGTGCAGAGACTGCAAATAAATACTCATCAGGAAAGGAATCATCTACTGGAATATTATTATCAGTTTTTAACCGTGAAAGGAAATCAGCCACCACATTTTCTTTACCAGGCCGATCTACAATTGTAATATCAAACTCCTGCAGTAACAATATCCATCTGGTAACTCGAGCATTTGTGACAGATTTGTTCATTAAATATTTAATAGCCGAGTGATCAGTGTGGACAAAAGTAGAATAACCAGTGATATAATGTCGAAATTTATTAATGGCATAAATTACTGCAAGAAACTCTTTTTCGGTAACTGTATAATTAAGCTCAACAGGGGTCATGTTCTTACTGATAAAGTAGATATCATAAGGAAGATGATTCTCCTCTTGTCCCAAGACAGCTCCAATTGCAGTGTCTGAAGCATTAGAAGATATATGAAAAGGGAGGGCCCAATCAGGTCCCCTCAAAATAGGAGCGATAGATAACTGATGCTTGAGTTCTACAAAGGCTTTCTGACAAGGATTAGTCCACTTAAATTCAACATTTTCATAAGCAACACAAATAATGGAGAAGCTATCTTAGAAAAATCTTTAATAAATCTTCTGTAATATCCAACATGTCCTAGAAAACTTCTCACATCAGTTTGTGTTTTAGGAATAGGAAGATTCTGAATGACCAGTATTTTAGATGGGTCTACCTGAATACCTTGAGATGAAAAATGTCCAAGCACTACTCCTTCACTCATTAACATATGACATTTTTCAGTACTTAGGGAGAGGTAAGCTTGTATACAACTTTTAAGTACCTTCTCGAGATTTTGTAATGCATCTTCAAAAGACACACCATAAGGAGTAAAATCATCCATAAATATTTCCATAGAGTCATTCAGCATATCAGAAAAAATTCCTATAACAACCCTCTGAAAAGTTGCTGGTGCATTACATAGCCCAAATGGAAGAACTCTATAAGCAAAAGTTCCCCAAGGATTGGTGAAAGTGGTCTTGTCCTGGTCTTGGGGTGCAATTCTAATTTGGTTATACCCACTGAATCCATCTAGAAAAGAAAAGAATTTCTTCCCTGACAGACTATCCAACACCTGATCAATGAAAGGCAAAGGAAAGTGATCCTTTTGAGTAGCTTTGTTTAAGGCTCTGTAATCCACACACACTCTCCATTTCCCGTTTTTCTTAGGGACAATTACTAATGGGAAAACCCATTCACTGTCAGATATGGGGTATATAAATCCTGTATTAAGCAATTTCTGAAGTTCTTCTTTAACAATTTCCCTTAAATTAGGGTTCATTCATCTTTGGGGTTGACAGACTGGTCGACATCCTTCTTTAATATAAATTCGATGAGTACATAATTCAGAAGATATTCCTTTCATATCCGTGTAATCCCATGCAAATGCTTCCTTATTTTCACGTAATAACTTCATTAACTGCTGTGTTTCAGCAACTGTTAGATCAGGATTTATGTTTAATGTCTTGCCAGGTTTGATTTCGACTGTTATGCTTTTAGATGAGATGGTGGTTAATGTCTGAGATAAATCTTCAGACTCAATCTTTTCCTGGGTATCCGTTTCAAAAATTGCAGTCAATTGATTGTGTGTTTCAGCAATTACAGAGGAAGGTTCACAAATAAAATTATTAATTATTTCATCCTCTGTATTGTCTTTAAGAGTTAAGGCTTGTCCGATAGTTAAAATAGGATGAATAGCATTATCATCATAATCCATCCACATAGAATCTTCATTATTAATTATGGGTGTAGCATGAGGATAAAGAGTAAGATGTTTGGTTTCATAACCATTAGAAATTGTCATTGAACCAGATCTGCAACTGATAAAGGCATCGGCTGTGGCCAGCCATGGCCTCCCCAGAATCAAAGGATGTCCCCCCAGCTTTGTTTTAGTTTGTAATACAACAAAATCAGCTGGGTAATTCCAGGATTCAACTGAGATAACTAGATCTTCAACAACTCCTTCTGGTTTAATTGTAGAATGGTCAGCTAACTCTAGGATAGTTGGTGTATCTCTGATTGTGTTATTCAGCTGTAACAACTGTGAAGTTTCAAGAGTCATAATGTTTATTGCAGCACCTAGATCTACCAGAACTTGAGGAATCATTGTTTTACCAATTTGAACTGTCACGGTAGGATGGTCGGGGTCACCATATTTCACAGGAGGGGTTTTTCCGGACATTAATGCAGATAAATCACCCATCACATGAACTGTAAGGGGATCTTTAGTTTTCCTACCAGGTTTCTTAACACAATTGTCCCTTATAGTTCTGGCATAAATTGGTACATCTCGCAGTGCCTGTAAAAGTGGAATTTTAACATACAAGTTTTGCAATTCCCCTAAAAGATTAAAAGCAGGTGTCTCAGGCGTTCTAGTTAAAAATAAACGCTCGGGGAATGGTGGTTTTGTTATTTCAATACCCTTGTTAGAGGGTGGTTGTGCTTTCTTATGTTTCTCAGTTTCCTCTTTATCAGAATCAGAAGAGGTTATGTCATCAATAATAGGTTCTACAATTTTCCGGGATCTCAAATGAATATCATTACATTGCATAGTAGGAAATATAGGCTAATTATGAATATCAATGACTTGCACAACTTTATTATTGGGGTTAGGATTTGGTTGCACCGGTAGCTGGGGTCTCATTTGATTATTTGGTGGAGCATTTGATGGTAGAGGAAGTGGTTGTTGAAATTGAGGAAATTGATTTGGATACGGGAGTTGTTGGCTTCTCCAATTTGAATTCCAAGGGTTAAAAGAAGATGGCTGCTGTGGCGGCCAAGGAGTCCACATTGCAGGATCAACAAAGGGAGGGTTTGATTGTTGCATGGGTGGGAAATTCATCTGATTAAAGGGTGGGTATTGCATTTGATTAAAGGGAGGGTAATTTGTCTGACTGAAAGAAGAATAATTATTCCAACAATTAAATGGCATACTAGAATTCATACCTTGTCCTTTTGGTTGCCATTGTCTTCTTTGTGTTAGCAGGTAAACTGCTTCAGCTTCTTCTTCTGTTGGCTACAATGCTGCCTTTATTCCTGGTAGAGAGGGACATTGTTGTGTTTCATGATCTTTCTCACAAAGGGTGCAGGTTGGTATTTTGTCCAATGGGCATTCCCTTAGTGGATGTTTGTCTCTGCACTTCGGGCAAAAGACACCCAGAGCTGCTTCTGCTTCAGCCTGCTTCTTTTTAACCTACAAGGTGTCAATTTGTGAAGCAAAAGAACTTAACATCTCAGTTTTAAATTCTTCAAGTAAATTACCTATTTCAGCTCTTGTTGCTCCCCCACTAGCTGATTTCTGCACTCTTGAATAGGTGGGATCTCTGTTACTTACTCTGTTCTTTGCAGCTCCCCTTGAACATCTTTTACAAAGTTCAACAATCTCATCATATGATTCCTTAGATATATCTCCCTTGCCAAGCATGTTTAACATGTCTAAACAATCATCCCTTAATCCTCTAAGTAATATTGTTTTGTGAATTTACTTACTTATATTCGGATGATCAGATCTCTGTAGATTATACTGCAGCCTTTCCACATAGTCCTCCAGATTCTCGTCCAGCTTTTGTGCCATATTGAATATTTCGTCCCTCTTTTCTCTCGTCCGACAATAGTCTTGATATTTAAGCACAAATTTCTGTTTCATCTGTTCCCATGTTGTGATTACTTGACTTCCAAGGCTCATGAACCATCTTAAAGCATTTCCTTTTAATGTTGCTGGAAACAGTTTCAACTTTTGAGCATTAGTAACATAATCATAACTTCTGCATAATATATCAAATTCAAAAATAAATTCATCCGGATCTTCAGAGGATAGACCATGGAAGTTAGGTAAAGCTGACAATGGAATATTCTTCATAGGAGTTGTTCCTCTAGGGAGATCACTGATAGGAAATCCCAAGGTAGAGAGAGAATTTTCATCCCTTCCTTCTCCTTCAGGATCTACACGTCCTCCACCAAAAAATTCTTTGTTGTTTCCTTCCATTGGTTGTTCTCCTACTGCACTTGCTCGATCCTCAAAATATTCTACTGGTTCTTCAATGTTTTCCACAGGTCGTCCAATACTCTCTATTAATTCCTCAACGTGCTGTGCTGATTTGCTAGCACTTTCTTCTGACTCTCCAGCACTAATTGCTGGTCCTTTAATGTCTGTTACCGGCTCCTCTATGTTTTCAGGGCCCACAACTTCCTCTGTTTTGTAATCCGATTGAGGGCAGTGCTGAAGTTTTGGTCTTCGAGAACTTAATCTCTGTGATGATTCAGCCTTTGATACAATCTCATCAATGAAAGTCTTTCTTCCTCCCTTTCCTTTGCCCTTGCCACCTGTAGGATTAGTTTTATTCTGTGTTCCATGTCCTCTCATACAATCTGCACATCTAGAAAGAAAATATTAATGCTTTTTACATCTATAATTGCCTTCCTCGGCAACAACGCCAAAATGTTGGTCGCTTTAATTGTTTTATCAATTCAAGCTCCACATAAATTGTCAACCCGGGAAGGTCTGTTTATTCCAAAGACAATCACGCACTGGATATGCTCAATTCCAAAAGCAAAATAATGTTGTAGTAAAAGTCACACAATTATCAATCATACAAGTCTAACTATTCACACCCTGCTTTAACAAAGCTGAAGTCTACATGTGTTACAGTAGAAGCAATTCCTCTGTTGCAGTCTTTCAAGAATCCTAATGAAAGGAAATCACCCTGCAGGAAAGGAAACCAATCAACCATAACAGGGAATAGGACCCTATTCCTTCAAATAGGAACTTCAGCACCTGCTGCCTGATACTAATCACACTGTAGAAAAGATAAATTCAAGAAAACAGGACCCTATTCCCATGAACAGGAATCTTCAAAACCTGTTTCCCAACATCAATCATACATTCAAACAAATAACAGAAAAATATCTCTTGGTTTCTTTAAGAATGAATGTCACCAAACTCATGCAGCGTTAAAGAAAACAAAATGCTTAAAGGACTACAGAATTTCACAAATAATGATTCAGTAAACAGAGTTAAACTAAGGTGCGAATATCATAAAGAAATTCAAAAAACTACAGGAGCAATCGGGTGAATCTTGTGATGAAGGCGAGCCCTTTCCTTCTCACAAGATTCCCCAGGGAAAGAGTTAAATTGAAGCGCTCAAAAGAAACCTTTATTCATCTGTCAAAAAGGAATGATACATTACAATGGAGTCTTGCTCCTTTCCGCTCAAAATAATGTTTCTCCTGTAGTTTCTAACTCTTCTTCTAATGATGATGTCTCCTCTTTTTAAAGAGGAGACATCTATTACAGTTACATCAGAGCAAATCTATATTTATCCAAATCTGTTCTTCTATCTTAAAACAGGGCCCTTCTATTCTTCCATAGAAAAATATTGTTACAACAGATACAGAAAAAGTACTGGCTTCAGAACAATCCATGTAACCACTTCCTTGCTTGTCTTCGTCTTGTTGCCATTGTTCCCAAAATACTCTTCCAGAATCGCAAATCATGAGTAGTGACGGAATTTACGTGCCTGCTGACTGTTTCAGCAACAGAGTCGACTATTTCAGCAACGGCCGATTGTTTCAGCACAGGACGTTCCTTATCATAAATTATCTGCGATCTTTTAGACTTGTGTTAGCAACAATCTACCTTCGATTAATGATGAAATATAAGAGTAATGTGGAATTATATGTAAATAGATTAAATATATAGTAAAGAGGAGGATTTCATATACCTTTGGATAAAGTGGATGAAAATGATAATGGAACCCTTTTTAAATATAGTTATAAAGGGTAAGGTGGTGTCAATATGTATGGTAAAAATGGTACATTGTGAGGTCCTAACACTAACATGCTGACATCTAGGAAATATATGGGAACTAGTCTTAGAAGCTTTGCAGGTTCTGAAACACGAGTAGTAGCAGAGGGTTTGCACCCTGCGAGATCGACCCCAAACGTAGGACAAACGGGTAAGGTTTTCTATCCTCAATTTTCTAGTTCAAGCATTAAAACTGATAATTAGAGTGCTTCTTGTGATTATGTTCCATCCGCTCTATTAGGTCCTTCAACCTAGACCTTAGGGTAGCTTTTCCCGTAACAGTCAAGTCATGCCATGTGAGGCCGCCCAAGGAAATGTGTTCAGGTCGGGTCGGGTTGTGTGTGTGGAAAGTTGTAAGTTTTACATATTAAATAATTTATATGCACCTTAATATCTTATTTATTTATATTCAATTTTTAATTTAATATTTTATATAATTTTTTTATATATTATTATTTACATTTAATTTTTAATTTTAATTCCAATTCCCATCTGAAAAAAATTTCACCCTTCACCCACCCTCCTTATTCTCACTTGCAAAAAATACACCCTTTGAGTCAATGTTCTGAACGTGTTCTGCACGCAGAGTCAGGTTGAATCCGACTCGACCCTGCAGAACCCGACTCCCCTGAACGCTAAACGTTGAATGCCCATTCCTTGGCACACCTTGTTGTTTCTTTAGTTTTGCCCCACTTCTCAAAGAACGCCATTGGTTAGACTAAAATCATACTCCACAACACTTAATCGCCATGCCGATGGCTATACGATAACACCCATTTCCTCATGCTCTGATAATCAAAGTCAACTATACATACTTATTATAATTTCTCAGGATAATTCACCTAATGGGAGACGGAAGAAGTGCTCGTACAATGTTCAGGGTTCGAATCCATAAAAGTCCGTACAAGCTAGGAAATATGTTGGTAAAGACATTGTGGATGATTTTTTGAAGAGCAATGGGTTTACTGACGATTATGATGAGGATAAAAAGGTTACTGAAAATGTGGATGGAGGGTTTGATTCCAATACATAAGATAAGTCTTCCATTGAGGAGCGCAAAGTGTTGTGGAAGCGATTTCAGTTTCTGTCCAGGAAGGTTAGAGGCCTTCTCGTCCTCAACATTCTTACCGTCATATATGGTAAGTAAACCAAAGATTTGATTTGGGTTTCAGTTTTTTTATCATTTGTTAATTGATGTATTGTGATGGCTACTTTTGAGAAATCCATCTTTCTTCCCACCCTCCCCAACTCTCTATCCTTGTTACCAATATTATTTATATGAATTCTATAGCAATAAGCCATCGGGGAAGAGCCCCTGCACCCCCATGCTTTTAAGGAGGATACCAAACTCTTGTTGAATAAAAATAGATATGAATTCAATATAAATAAGCCACTAGGAAAGAGCCTTGCACCCCCACGCTTTTAAGGAGGATACCAAACTCTTGTTGAATAAAAATAGATAGAATTTCAGAGAAAAACACTATAGTATCAAAACAAGAGGAAACATAGAAACCACATAGAACCCCAGAAACCGGTTTGTCTTGCATATTCGGTAAATAGTAAAATCACTTCTAGTCTTAGGAAACCATTAGGCATTTATTCTTAGCCATTTCATTAGGATAACACAACAATTTAATATCTATTACATATAGTAATTATTAATGGGATTTAAGGAAACAATGCCTAGCTTAATCATGAAATCATCAATTATAGATAGAAAAAAAAAATCCAGGAGTAGCAACATAGTTTTTACTCTTTCATTAGCTTATAAGAACCATTAGAAACAACACGGATAGGGATGAAACCTTCATTTCATCATTTTCACAAATAAAAAAAAGCAAGTCGTAGCTACCCTTTTTATCTCTATTTTAGAAATAACAGGTGTGGAGATCATGAGAAACAAGGGGACCATCAATGAACAAGGCTTAAACAATTAATAGTCATGGTCGGTCAGTCAATGAAAAAAGAAATCTATACATGATATTCATGAAGATTGAACCTCCCTTCTGGTGGGGTTGTACCTAATTTCCTTTGTTCCTATGTTAATTAGGTATGATGCATCACATAATTCTAACAATGAATTAGCATAGGTGCATCATATAGCCAATCTAAGGAAATAGAATAGAGGCACAAACCTGCAACATCTGAGACTTGATTTGGCCTAGGTTCTATGATGTTTAAAAAACTATTTGTGGACTGTGTATTGAGGATGAATACACAATATCAATCTGAAGTAATTTGTTTAGTATTCGGCCCCTGTCGAAAGGCCATCTAAGGTAAGCCCTAATTTGAACTTTCATTTCTAGAGTGAGATTTTATTCAAGTTGATCAGAGAACCATGGAAGAGATCTTGTTGAAGTTATGAACCCAAAAACTAATATTGTCAGTAAAATTTCTTTGAAGATTTTGAACTAGAAAATCTGTCGCAAATATTTTTTATTTTTCCTTTTGGAGCAGAGCTACTTATGAATCATCTCTTGTTGTATCCAAGATCTGTAACCCCCTAAAAGCTAACCCCATTAACCCCTAACCCCTATAAGTGTCCTCCATCATCAATGTCTTCAAAGTGCATGATCCCGGGCCAACATATTCATCAAGTTATTCCTCTATCATTGACACATCTGCAACATCCTCTTCTTCACATGTCTCGACTTCTTCTTCTTCATCGCTATCTATAGCTCCATCCTGCTCCATTGCCCAACCAACTCAAAGAAGCTCTAGTTCAAAATTATCCTCCAAGACTTCAAGTTCAACACAAATATGTGGGTGCTATTCTTTCATACACCTCAACCTATACAAGGTATGAGAATCCTCCCTTGACATTCTTCCCAACTTGCCATGTCTTGTTATGCAGCTTTGACCCTGAGCAATGTCTTGCCCCTGCTAATGTTTCAATGAGAGCAACCAACATAATGCCAAAGCTTCGCTACCAAGTTCAACCTTGTCATTGTATTAAGGTTGGATCATGTGAGGGCGCCAAAGGAAACACGTTAGAGCGGGTCAGGTCGGATCATGCCATGTGAGGCCGCCCAAGGAATTGCATTCGGATGGGTTGGGTTGGGTCGGTTCAGGTCGTGTTGTGTGAGGGCGCCCAAGGAAATGCATTCAGGCAGGTTTGGTTGGGTCGGGTCGTGTAAGGGCGCCTAGGGAAAAGCGTTGGGGTGGTTTGGGTCATGCAAGCGCACCCAACGAAACATGTTTGGGCAGGTCATAGGGTCGAGTTGTTTGAGGGCGGCTGTATAAAAAATGCTAAGTTGTGACCACCCGTGTGCCTTGTGCACATTCATGTGACTCGTTTTCCATTTTCTCCCTTGTTCCTTCGTTTGGGTGGTTTAGGACGTGTTGTGTGCAGGCGCCCAACAAAACATGTTCAAGTCAGGTTAGGTCGGGTTGGGTCATGTGAGGGAAGCTGTATAAAAAATGTTAAGTTATGACCGCCCTTGTGCCTTGTGGCACATGTTCGTGTGACCCGTTTGCCTTTTTCTCCCTTGTGCCTTCATTAAGGCGGGTCGGGACGTAGAGTCGTGTGAGGGTGCCCAAGGAAACACGTTCAGGTCAAGTCGAGTTGTGTGAGGGTGCCTAAGGAAACACATTAAGGGTGGGTCGGGTCAGGTCGGGTTGGGTTGTGTGAGGGTGCCCAAGGAAACACATTCGAGTTGGGTTGGGTCGGGTCGTGTGAGGGAGGTCGTATAAAAAATTCTAAGTTATGACTGCCCGTGTGTCTTGTGCATGTTCGTGTGACCAATTTGTCATTTTCTCCCTTGTGCCTTCGTTCGGGCAGGTCGAGTTGGGTTGGGTTGTGTGAGGGTGCCCAAGAAAACGTGTTTGGGTTGGGTTAGGTCAGGTTGTGTCGTGTGAGGGTGCCCAAGGAAATCTGTTTGGGTCAGGTCGAGTCAGGTCGTGTGAAGGCAGTCATATAAAAAATTCTAAGTTGTGATCGCACGTGTGCCTTGTGCACATTTGTGTGACCCTTTTTCCGTTATCTCCCTTGTGCCTTCGTTTGAGCGGGTTGGTTCATGTCGTGTGAGGGCGCCCAAGTAAACACGTTTAGGTTAGGTCGGGTCAAGTCGGGTCGTGTGAGGGTAGCTGTATAAAAAATGCTAAGTTATGACTACCAATGTGCCTTATGCACATTCATCTGACCCGTTTGCCAATTGGTGCTCCTTGGTGCCTTCATTCGGGCAGGTTGGGTCATGCCGTGTGAGGGCACCCAAGGAAACACGTTCGAGTCGGGTCAAGTCGGGTCGAGTGAGGGAGGCCGTATAAAAAATTCTAAGTTGTAACTGCCCGTGTCCCTTAATGTGCCCGTTCATGTGACCCATTTTCTATTTCCTCACTTGTGCCTTAGTTTAGGAAGGTCGGGTTGTGTTGTGTGAGGTAGACCAAGGAAACACGTTCGATTGGGTTCGGGTTGGGTTGGGTCATGCCGTTTGAGGGAGACCAAGGAAACATGTTCGGGTCGAGTTCCGGTCGGGTCGAGTCATGTGTGTGGAAAGTTGTAAGTTTTACATATTAAATAATTTATATACACCTTAATATATTATTTATTTATATTCCTTTTTTAATTTAATACTATATATAATATTTTTCTGAATATTATTATTTACATTTAATTTTTAATTTTTAATTTTAATTCCAATTCCCGCCTCAAAAAAATTTCACCCTTCACCCCAGCCTCCATATTCCCTCTTTCTCAGGCTCTGACTTCACTGCTCGACTTGACCCAGAAACTGTCCATCGCCCGACTCACTGTTCCAAACGTGCTATCACTGTTATGCACGCAGATTTGGGTTGAACCCGACTTGACCTTGCTCGACGCCCTAAGGAATCCAAATCACTCTGAACCTGAACGCTAAATGCATTTTCTACGACTCAACCCTTCCGTTTCTTCAGCCACATTGGAGCAGGTTGTGGACTGAATCCATGCTTTTATGGGCTCTGTGGTGTTGTATAATCAGGTGGAAGGAATTTCAGACGTCGGATTCTGCCAGGAAGGTTAGTTTCTTTTACTATATAAGGGTTTGGAATTTTTTTTTTTTAATTTCCTTGTGTTTATTGTTGTTATTGATTTTTATTCTGTAACAAATCTGAGTATAATAAACAGGTTGATGTTCGAATCACTCAAGTAGAATATAGTGTGAGTTATATATGAGTTTCCAGAGAAAATGGTAATAGAATCAAATTATCTCAGTCCTCACCGAGCCAAGAAAATAAAAGAATGTTTTTGGTCGATGAGATGGTTGGAAGGGTCTTTGGGTGAGGTATAACTCGCATTACATGGGCGGCTAGCATGCAAATATGACCACTTCAATCACCTTTCGAGCCTGAGGTGGAAACCCTTGATCAAGGTTGAAAGTGTGGCTAAAGCAAGCTAAAATGGCCTTTGCAGATGTTTTGATCTAACCCGCCCGCCCCCCTAAGATGAAACGAAACACATCTTCTCATAAAAGAGGGAGCACACCTCATCGGAACACCCACATACCCATTGGAAGAAATCGAACCACATCTCAAAATAAGTGTAACTAACCTACCTTCTTCTAGGTCTAAAGACTAGGATCCCTCCACTCACTCCATCTCCTAGTCTTTTGGTAGTAAGAAAAAGAAGAAAATCTTGGGACTAGTGACAGATCGAGCGCTATTCCAAAAGCAAACCCCAAATAAATGGTCTTAGCCATTTTATAGTGTAATATTCCCAATTAGCTTTCAACTAGTTGGAATATTAAATTTTGTTTTTTCTTCTTAGTTAGAAGAATAAGAGGGTAGGGAGACACATAAATCTCCTTAGTAGGAATAAAATCACTCCAAATGTTAATGGAGGTCAAAACAATAGCTGGATAAAGCACCCTTATGTGTGAATAGGGGATGAAGCATGTGGAATGGGTCAACCTTGAACAAATCAATAGCGCTGGTATGGAGGGAGCGGACATTCAATGAGAGACAACGCAGTTTTGGAGTGAGATTATTTGCATGGAAGTAGTGGCTTTAATGAGTGGGGCCAAAGGTGAGGAAGCTCACCAAGCATATAAGGAAGGGAATGGAAGCCATGGAAAGAATGTTTGAGTATTATTTTGTTTATGGTCTGTTATGAATTGTTGCTCTCTTCAACTGTTTAGCAGAGAATGTAGTGCTGATTAGCACAAGGATGCTCCTGAGCGGGAATCCCACCCTCATCCTTGGGGGACTTCGAGTGCCCACTCAGGAGAGGTGATTGAGCTACATTTCCACATTCTGACATCAGGCCAAGCTACAAATTTGTTCTACAGTGTAGTTGTTTAGTCAATTTAGTGTCCTAAATTTTTTGCATTAATTGTCAACCAGGGCTAGTAAATTGATGAAGTGTGGTGCATTATATGTGCTTAAGCAACCTATTGATTACTTCGTTGTTTTTTGTTTTATGTTCTTTTTAGGGGGGTTTTTTTTCTTTGATATCTAAGGATGGTTAATCTAAAACTATGGAAAGAATTAAGTGAATTTAAATGAATTTTAGAAGGAAGAAAAGGAAGTGTACCAAAACTAATCTAATTTTCATAAAAACAAAGCAAAAACTAAGGGCTAGTTAAGACTTATTTTGGGATTCAAAGAATCTACCTAATCTGTTTATTAGTCCTAATCCATGGATATGTTTCTAAAACTAAGATTGAGAATTGCGATGCCTATCTTAAATGAAAGCAAAAAATGAACAACTATTGTAGCTTTGGTTGCTTCAACATTCAATTGTTAGGCATGACCCTATTAAGATGGAGTTTAGCAACTACTTGTACTTTAGTCTGCTAAGGACGTAGAACAGAAAGAAAATAATGCAAATGAAAATATCTAAGGTATTTTTAGTTACTCCCAATTATTCAATGTGTAAAAAGTGATATTCTTGAGATAATGTCAGGTAACTAATTACACCTGTTGAACTAGAGAATTAAGAAAATATGCAAATGAATAACTCATAAATTGCATTCCATTAGTCATTCAACCATCCCAACTTGAAAATTGATCAGATCAATTCCTTTAGAGTGATTCTTAGGAAGATTATTGTTTGCAATTAAGTGAGGGTCTTGAAAGTAAAAGCATATAAGATTTAACTAAAATCAACTAATGTATAATTTACTTGTCTGAAACATTCAAATATAAAGTATTTAACCTCTTGAGATGCCTTCGGAGAAATAACTTATGCATTAGTATTTTGAAAGAAAATGATAATGAGAAAGATAAATTCAACTACTGTATGTGTGAGATATTTAACCATTTAATGTAGGATTAGCATATTGAAAATGGCTTTCATAAACATCTGTTGACACAACAATTGACAAATTTGTTCTAATGGAAATAAAAGACAGGAACAATAAAACTAAACAACTGTGGTTTCTTAGCACTTCAATCCTTAATTCAATTTTGAAAAAAGATTTTGTATTTTCATGAAATGCCTAGGAAGAGTAAGTCTACACAATTGTAATTTATCATTAAACTATTTGAAAACTGGAAATGAAGCATAAACCGAAATTGTCGAAACAGAGTAAAGGAAATCTAACTATAAAACACAATAAAAACCTCCTTGAGAAGCAGGGGCCCTCTGCAACTGATGTGGTTGAACTCCTAACTTGTTAAAGGTGCAATCAGACAATCATTGGAAAATTGAACTTCTTTATTATGATGAAAACAAAGTCTGGAAAAAGAGTATCCACTTAGAAATTTAAACTGTACTGAACTATCCCTTGGTTATGTGGAACCAACATTTAAAGAGAAACTACGTAACTAATTACGAGTTAAACTAGATATAGGTGTCTAACTCAAATTGCAATTGAAATAGGATTTTTGGACTCATGATTTGCTATGAAGAGCAAATCAGGAGTCCTACTACTGCAGGCAACGTACTTTGACATCTATCTTTGACCATGAGTTTTGGCTCCTTTTTATGTCGATCTGGAGTGTGTGAGTAGGATAGAATCCATGTAGGCATGATTCTAGAAACACCCATGTGGTCCAATTCCTCAACTGACACCTAGAACCTGCTAAACCATAAGAGTGGCTACGTAACACATAGTTAGCTACAGAACAGGCTGCATTCTGTAGCTAAATTGCAAAAACTTATCCAAATAGAAAAATCACGAAAACATAATATGTCAAACATTTAAATGCATCCTTAAGACAAAACCTAGCATTCTTCATTGATTAGGGTTTGTGATCTTATGGAAAAATTATGGAATGAGGTGAGAAAAACTGCCAAGGAGAGGGTAATCTTGAGGTTCAACATACCCCCACTGCAAAATCATTGCATGTCCTCATGCAATTTGACAAAAATGTGAGTTCTTCTCCCCTACTGCATTTTCTCATATACCTCAGCTAGGACATCCAACCTTATTCTCTTGTTCTTCTTTGAATTCAATGTCATTTTGGGCCTTTTCATAAGAAGTTTGAACTTGAGGTTAATGATTTCTTTGTTCAATCTCTTGTTCTTATTCTTCAATTTCCTATTTTCCTTATGCCATAGTCCTAGCTACAGAGTAGTATTATCATGCATTTCCTTGTCCAATTTGTTTTTTTTCTTCAACATTTCATTCCCCTGCTTGATGTGCCTGTTCAATATCTCTAATTCATAAATATCCTGCTTAAGAGCATCAATTAGAGGTTCTTTTGGATTGATAGTGGTTATTGGTTCATTGAGGAACTTCTTCTCTCCAATGATTCTACATAATCATATATTTTTTGTTGAAATGGATCTATGCCAGGAGATCTTCTACTAGGGCCTTCCTCAAAATAATAAACATGAGAGTCTTGAGGACTATGCACAGGAGAAATATTAGCAGGTGATGGTACTGGGGTTTTTTCTTCTATATTTATAAGCTTTGCCCATTTTGATAGTGTCTTCTTCACAATGCCTCAGAGTCTAGAGCTCCTTCTTAGTTTTGGAGGACTTTCATTCCTTTCATTTCTAACCTCATTATTTTTCTTTTTCTTTCCTCTAGCCTTGATTTGTTTCCTAATTTCTATCAGTTCCTCAGAAATTAGCTTTTCATCATTATTATGTAATGAAGTTTCAGGTTTGTCTTCAACAATTCTATCAGTTTTATTTTTTCTGCTTATCCTGACATTATCTTCCTTGGGTGGTGACTCTGGTTGTTCTTGAAAATGATTCCTAAAAAGGAAATCCTCCCAAGTGTCTCCTCTGCTCCTTAAGTGAAATACAATCAATATTTTCACCAAACCATGATGATGCATGGTGGTATCTATGGATTGTATTATCTTTTGTACATTTAAGGCCATCCTTCTTAAACTATTGAGCAGAAAGAAAGGAAGGTTGATTACACCATTTTATATAAAATTCATTAATAAATGGATATGGTAAACATACATAGTTCCAAATCTTCCTTCATAAGTTATGATTTTCTGCAAAATCAAGAGCATATTTCTCCATTTTCTTTTAAGAGCTGTACTGGGGATTTATTTTCTAAAAACTGAGACATCCATACCTGGGTTTTTGAGTATCACCTTCCATGATTCATTATGGAATTATTTGTTCTTGAACCATATTTCTCCATGCCTCATAAGTTCTATAGCTTCAGCCAAGAATGACTTTGTCACTGTAAATTTAATGTCCCCAATTTCTACTTCAGTTCCATCAAAAGATAGGGCAAAAGATTTTGTAATTTATTTATGATAATCATTGAATTTTTCGATGAAACTCAACCATCCAGCCTGCTGTAGCAATTCTCTGACCTGTGGGTATCCTTCCATGTATGTTACCCCCATTGGTTTTGTTCTAACAATAAAACCCATCCTTCTTCTATGCAGAGTACTTTTAACCTTCAGAATCACCCCTCTGTTTTGTGGAGATGAATTGGTTGCAGAGTTGATGGAGATGAATTGGCTGTGGAATTGATGGAGATGAATGAGCTACAGATCTGATGGAGGGTTATGTAGAGCTATAGGAAATAAATAAGTGATATGTCTTGGAGAGACGTAGACAAGTAGGTCAGGTCATGATCATGACCGTTAGTCATCAATCAAGGATATTAATGATGGACTGTTATGCAACTTTATATGAGGGATATGGTTGAGATATATCATGATGAGGATTGTAATAAATTTGAATGATGAGTTGTCAAGGAACATATGAATGTACATATTATACATGTTTCATGTTTTTAACTTTGCTATTAAAAATAAATTTTTAAACTTTACCTCATAACTTAACCTTTGTGTTTGTTGTTTTGCTTTGATGTTGTTCCTTAGGTACTATTTGTAGCATGGTAGTTTGCAAAACATAATCCTTTAGTCTTGTTCAATCATCATGTCAAAATTGTTGAAGTGGATGCAGAATCAAATTAGCTGCAGAATAGAATCAATTGCAGAATGTACCTCTGCTACAGAATGTGCTCTACTATATATATATATATATATATATTTATTTTATTTTATTTTTTAAGTATGGAACGTGAATGGAATGAGTGAAAAATATGGAATGAAAGTCAAATATGACTTATGGAATGAATATGGAAATAAAATGAAAGTGGATTGAAATGGAATGATAGTGGAGTGTGATGGAATGAAACTGAAAAATGGTACTGGAGTGTGAAAAATGAATTTGCATGTTATGGACTGCAAATATGAATGTAGTTTTGTATCACTACTTTTTACAGAAAATAAAATAGAAAATATAGGGTGTCAGAGGTCTATGATTTTCACCCTGTATTTTCTGCATAAGTATGTCAATCATTGATTGGTTTTCATACTTATACACTTTATTATTATTATTATTATTTTTAAATGTAGGAAATAAAAGCTAAGTTTGTGAAGAAGAAGAATTCTTCTTCACAAACTCCATATCAATATTATCCTGAAATTTCTTGAAAAACTCTTCTTTTGAAAGTGGTTTATGATATAATTTTAACCGATGACCATTCACAAGAAGAGATACCTTTTCTTCATCTATTGTCCTCATCTTCACTGCTCCATTATCAAAGAATTTTTCAATCTCATATGGCCCAAGCCAATGAGTTTGAAACTTTCCTTGAAAATCCTTGAATTTTGAATCGAACAAGAGTGCCCAATCCCCTGCTTGAAACTTTTTCTCTTTGATATCCTTATCATGACATTTAGTCCTTTGCTGCTGGAGTATACTGGTTCTTTGGATTGCATCTTGTCTGATTTCATCTAGTTCATTGAGTTGCTCTAGTCTATGCTTCTGTGCTTCTGATAAATCAAGTCCCAATTGGATTTCCATTTTGAAGGTTTTGATCTGAAACTCTATAGGGAACAGGACTTTCTTCCCATAAACAAGTTCATAGGGAGTATGTCCTGTTGTGTTTCTCCATGTAGTTCTGTAGGCCCATAAGGCTTCAGGAAGCCTATCTTCCGAATCTCTTCTGTGTAGATGAACAATCTTAGTGAGAATTCCTTCAATCACCTTATTGGTAGATTCAACTTGACCATTTGCTTGTGGATGGTAAGGAGTATAATTTATGTGCTTGATCTTGTAATCTTCCATGAGCCTTTTCACCATATTTTATGTAAATTGAGTGCCCCGATATGTTACAATTTCTCTTGGAACACCAAAATGAGTGAATATATCCTCAAAAATAAAATTAACTACATATCCTTCATTAGAAAAAGGTAATTCTTTAGCCTCTACCCATTTAGTGACATAGTCAATGCATACCAAAATATACTTCTTTTGTTTATATGGAGGATTGATAGGTCCAACAAAATCCAAGGCCCATTTTTCAAAAGGTTCAATGAGTACCCGAGGTTGCAAAGGCATTTAATTTGAAGGAGCAGGTTTCCCTACCCTTTGGAAAATGTCACACCTTTTGAAATATTCTTTGGCATCTTTGAAGATGGAGTGCCAATACTATGCTAAATGAAGGATTTTATAGGCTGTCCTCTTGTCAGCAAAATGTCCAGCACAAGGTTCATCATTACATGCTTTAAGAATTTCAAGCATTTCATATTCTCGAACACATCTTCTGATAATGAGATCTGGACCTGTCTTATACAATTCATTAGTAATCCATGAGTATCTTGCACTTAATTGAATTATTTTTCTTTTCTCTCTAGAATGAAAATGTGAAGGTAATTTTCCTGTAACTAAGTAATTGGCAATATCTGCAAACCAAGGGGTTTGAGTAGTTACTACAAAAAGATATTCATCAGGAAATTTATCTTCAACTGGAGTGTCATCTTTGATATTTTGAATTCTAGACAGGAAATCAGCAACTGTGTTTTGTTTTCCAGGCCTGTCTAGAACAGTAATGTTGAATTCTTGTAGGAGCAATAACCATCTTGTAACTCTGCCATTAGTAATATATTTATTTATTAAATACCTAATTTCAGAGTGATCTGTATGGACAAAGGTTTCGTAGCCTATTATGTAATGTTTGAATTTATTGATAGCATGAACATCAGCTAAGAATCCCTTTTCAGTTACAGTGTAATTCAATTCTGTGGGAGTCAAATTCTTGCTTGTGTAATAGATGGCACAGGGAATCAAGTCTTTTTGTCCTAACACAACTCCTAGAGCTGTGTCTGAAGCATCCGTTGAAATGTGAAAAGGTAGTTTCCAGTTAGGCCCTCTTAAGATGGGTGCTTTAGAAATTTTTTCTTTTAAAGTTTCAAATGCTAACTGGCAGTAAGAATTCCATCTAAATTCACAATCTTTGGTGAGTATTTTGAAGAGTGGGGATGCTATTTTAGTGAAATTTTCTATAAATCTTCTATAATACACTATAAATCCTATAAAAATTATAACATCATTTTGGCAACTTGGAGTTGATAACTTAGAGATGACTTTAACTTTAGATTTATCAACTTTAATTCCATCTCCTGAAATGTGATGTCCTAAAACAATCCCTTCAGTAAACATCATGAAACATTTTTCATGACTTAGTGAGAGGTTTGATTCCTTACATCTTTTAAGAACCTTTTCCAAGTTTTCTAAAGCTTCTTCAAATGTATTACCATAAATTGTAAATTCATCCATATACACTTCTACACAATCATGTATTAGATCAGAAAAAATGCCTAGTACTGCCCTTTGGAATGTTGCAGGTGCATTGCACAATCAAAAAGGAAGTACTCGGTAGGCATAAGTCCCCCATGGATAGGTAAATGTGGCTTTATCTTGATCTTTAGGTGCAACCTGAATTTGATTGTAACCACTGAAACTATCCAGGAATGAGAAATACTTCTTACCTGCTAATGTATCTAACACTTGATCTATAAAGGGCAAAGGAAAATGATATTTTAGGGTAGGTTTATTAAATTCTTGATAATCAATGCATACCCTCCATTTACCATTCTTTTTGGGTAGAATCACTAAAGGAGAAACCCACTGACTGTCTAAAATTGGATAGATGAAATTTACATTTAACAAATTTTGCAACTCTTCTTTCACAATTTCCCTAAGATTTGGATTCATCCTTCTTTGAGGTTGTCTGATACGTTTGCAATTTTCCTCAATATAAATGTGATATATACAAGTCTTAGGACTAATTCCTTTCATGTCAGTGTATTCCCATGCATATTCAGATGCATGTTGTTGTAATGTTTTGATTAGCTTTTCATGTTGTAATTTCTCCAAGTTATTGTTTATGTTCAAGGTTTTCCCTGGAAATATTTCAACTGTAGAGCTACCAAATTATTCCATAGAGTAAAGAGACATCTGCCTAGTAAATGAAAAATATTCAATATTGGCTTTTTCTTGAAATTGATCATGTTCATATTCTAGAGATGATTCATAATTTTCTATTGTATTTAAGATTTGGCTATCTTCACTAATGGTTGAAATATTAAAGAGAGGTTGTATATATTCTTCATCATCAATCCATTCTTTATCATATATCTCTGTGATTGTTCTTGCTAGAGGATATAGAGTGAATTTCTTAGATGAATTTCCATAAGAAATATACATGTCACCAGATCTACAGCTAATGAAAGCATCAGCTGTAGCCAACCAAGGTCTTCCTAATATGAGTGGGTATCCTCTTAGATTGTTCTTAGGGGTTAAAATCATAAAATCGACAGGGTACACCCAAGAATCTAAAGACACTGAAATATCTTCTAACACACCATCTGGTTTGATTACAGATCTATCTGATAATTGCAGTAGTGTAGGTGTATAAAGAAGATTAGGAAGTTTGACTTGTTCCATGGTCTGTTTACTCATGATGTTTATCGCTGCTCCTAAATCAATCAATTTATTTGGAATTCCAACTCCATTGATATGTGTTTTTACAACTGGAATTCCGGGATCTAAATATTTTTGAATGGAAATTTTTCCCATCATTATGTCTGCTATTTTTCCTACAAGTTGGATTCTTTTTATTTCTTTTGTTTTTATCCCTGGTTTCTTCATACTCAACTCTATTGTTTTAGCTAATATTGGAATTTCCTTGATGGCTTGTAACAAAGGGATTTTGATACAAATATTTTTCAATTAATCTAGGAAATCATAATTAGGAAACATGATATGCTTTTCTACTCCTTTATCAATTTGTAATCTATCAGGAAAAGGAGGTGTAGAAGTAGATACTGATGGTTTCGCTATGATAGGAGTTGAATTTATTGGTTGTTTTTTCTTTTCTTTTTAAAATTTTGGTTTTGAAGAGCTATTCATTCTTCACAACTTTTATTGTGTTGTAGAGAATATTCCTCATAATTGTCTTGTTCTTGAATGACTACATAAGGTTTCCTCTTTTATAATATCCTACCAGATCTTAGTTGGACATCATTAAGATCTAGAGGAATAATCATATAGGTTAGAAATTTCTGACCTTCTATAATATAAGTATTCTGAGGATTTTTATTGTTGGGGTTTGGCAATGGTTGGGCAGGTAACTGATTTTTTCTTTGAGGGAATTGTAGTGAGAGTTATTGATTTTGGTTTTGGTTTTGGATTTGGGGTTGTTGACTTTGTTGAGGAATTTTTTGGGGAGGATAATTTAGATATGATGGAGGATATTGATAGTACTGAGAAAATCTTCCATATTGATTTTGCATTCCTTGAGCCCAAGGTTGAGATTGAGATTGAGGTTGAGGCCAAGGTTGCTGCCAAGAATTCCAATTTGGTGGGGGATGAGCATACATTGGGTTGTTAAACCCTTGAGTTTGTGGCCCCTGCCATGGTCTCCTAGAGAAAAAAAACAAAGAGATTCTATAGGATTTGATGTTGCTTCTTCTTGAAAAATGGCCTTAAGACCAGGAATTGAAGGAAAATTCTTAGTCTCATGACTTTCTGAACAAATCATATAGGTCTATTGGGTTTTCACATCTACGTGAGAGAAAGCTATCCAAGGGCCAGGACTACTAAGAACCCATCCCTCAAAGGAGTCGCCATTTGTTAGTATGAATTCTTCATCGAAGTGTACGAAAAAGAACCACTTTAGCTACGCATAACTAATAGCCCTAACAACAATAGAGGCTGCCAAACATCTTCAGATCTGTGATTAGTAGTTAAAATGCTGCAACAAACAGATCTATAAATGGAAAGACATTAAGCAGTAAAGTAAAGAGTTTGCTCCATGCATCCAACAGACAAGACAAGAACACGATTTTTGAATGAATTTTTATATTACAGGGCACCTGAGAGGAAACAAGAAGGTGTATCCAGATCTCCTCAATGGGATGGGTTCTTTGTAGTCCTCAGCACTTCAGATCTAAGCTTTCTCTCTCTTGTAGATGTAGAAAACCCAATGTAGAAGATAGAGCTCAATGGGAGCAAAAATGGTAGAAAAATGAGACCAAGTGTATAGATCCAGAGTGATCTAATAGGCAACAAAAGGTGAAGAATGATGGGGAAAACCCTCCTATTTATAACAAAATATCGGGTCCTTCTAGATCTTGGTGCATGATTAAAATAATGTTAATCACATCTAGATCCACCTCTATGGAATATTTTATTATTATTTGTTGGAGGGAAAGGGTGTTTGACTTGGGTCAAATCCCTTGATTAGTGAAAAATAAATAAATAAATGATTTATTTATCTTTTTAAGGAAGTGGTTTGGATATAATCAAATAAATAATGATTTAGTTGATTAATGGTGGTTGATTTGGTCATATTTAACAAGGAATATTATTTAAATAATTATTCCTAGAAAATAATAAGATAACTATGGGTTTATCTCATTAATTTCTTTGTTTTTGGGTTAAACATGACTGGGAATAATAATTAAATTATGGTTTAATTAATTATTCCTTTTGGGGTTTACTAATTAACATAGTGAAAGCAGTTTTACTTGGGGTAAAATCGGGTTCATGATGGTGTACTTGGGTCCATCTAATGACAGCAGGTTAGAAATTAAAAATGGTGTAACAACTCCGCCATGGATATCTTTCAGAGCTAATATAAGACTCAGCCTGCAGGGTTAACTGCTCCTCTGGTTCCTCTATCAATGGTATGTTGAAGAAAGGTTCTTCTTCTTCCTCTTCACTAGGTATTTCTAACTCTTCATCTAGAATATGTTCCCCGGTAGAAGTGAAAAAGGTTAATCCTTCTGTTGGAGTCCTAGGATCTTCTTCCTCTAATTTTGTCTTAGTGGATGAAGTAGGAGATCCTCCTAAATGGATATATAATCTTAGAACTTCTGGAAGTCTATGGCCACTAAAATATGGGATATGAGTTTGAGATGGTGGTGTACTACTTCTTGGTCTTGGTGGAGTGAGTGGTGTTGTGGGGATTAAACTCCCGCCTCTAGCTATGAATCTGCCCCTAGAGTCTCTTTCTATACACATATCATTATTTTTTTGGATGTAAGAAATAAGGCTACCTAGTTACACTTCCTCAGCAATGACACATAAATGTTTAGTAAATTTAGTGTCCTAAATTGTTTGCACTAATTGTCAACTCGGGCTAGTAAACTAATGAAGTGTGGTGCACTATGTGTGCTTAAGAAATCTATTGCTTACTTCGTTGTTTTGTGTTTTATGTTGTTTTTAGGGGGGTTTTTGTTCTTAGAGATCTAAGGATGGCTAATCTAAAACTATGGAAAGAATTAAGTGAATCTAAATGAATTTTAGAAGGAAGAAAAGGAAGTGTACAAAAACTAATATAATTTTCATAAAAACAAACCAAAAAATAAGGGCTAGTTAAGACTTATTTTGGGAATCAAAGCATCTACCTAATCTGTTAATTAGTCCTAATCCATGGATCTGTTTCTAAAACTAAGATTGAGAATTATAATTCCTATCTTAAATGAACGAAGAAAATGAACAATTATTGTACCTTTCGTTACTTCAACATTCAATTGTTAGGCATGACCCTATTGAGATGGAGTTTAGCAACTGCTTGTACTTTAGTCTGCTAAGGTCCTAGAAAAAAAAACAAGAATGCAAATGAAAATATTTAAGGTATGTTTAGTTACTCCCAATTATTCAATGTGTAAAGAGTGATCTTCTTGAGATAATTTTAGGTAACTAATTACACCTGTTGAACTAGAGAACTAAGAAAATATGCAAATGAATAACTCATAAATTGCATTCCATTAATCATTCAACCATCCCAACTTGAAACTTGATCAGATCAATTCCTTTAGAGTGATTCTTAGGAATATTATTGTTTGCAATTAAGTGAGGGTCTTGAAAGTAAAAGCATATAACATTTAACTAAAATCAACTAATGTATAATTGACTTGTCTGCAACATTTAAATATAAAGTATTTAACCTCTTGAGATGCCTTCGGAGAAATCAATTATGCCTTAGTCTTTGGCAAGAAAATGACAATGACCAAGATAAATTTAACTAATGTATGTGTGAGATATTTAACCATTTAATGTAGGATTAGCATATTGAACA
This sequence comes from Pinus albicaulis, assembly GCA_034641835.2. NCBI lineage: Eukaryota > Viridiplantae > Streptophyta > Pinopsida > Pinales > Pinaceae > Pinus > Pinus albicaulis. The sequence goes on from JAXQQM020063846.1 coordinate 57,618, forward strand.
TCTGTTGACACAACAATTGACAACTATGTTCTAATGGAAATAAAAGATAGGAACAGTAAAACTAAACAACTGTGGTTTCTTAGCACTTCAATCCTTAATTCAATTTTGAAAACAGAGTTTCTATTTCCGTGAAATTTTTAGGAAGAGTAAGTCTGCACGATAGTAATTTATCATTAAACTATTTGAAAACTATAAATGAAGCATAAACAAAAATTTCCGAAATAGAGTAAAGGAAATATAAATAGAAAACACAATAAAAACCTCCTTCAGAAGCAGGGGCCCTCTGCAACTGATGTGGTTGAACTCCTAGCTTGTTAAAGGTGCAATCAGACAATCATTGGAAAATTGAACTTCTTTATTATGATGAAAACAAAGTATGGAAATAGAGTATCCACTTAGAAATCTGAAC
>JAXQQM020059709.1:0-24411 GCA_034641835.2 Pinus albicaulis
ATTTGTATGGACAGGAGAAACCCTAAGGTTAGGGAATTAGGGCCACTTTATTAGCATTGGCAAGGAGAAAGTGCAGCCTTTTTAGGCTTACAACATAAATACAAAACACTACAGGAAAAACCTAAAAAGAAATTTAAGGTAGAGGTATATTGTCATATAAATGGAACATGGTGATATGATAATGATGATTTACAATTTTTAGGTTTTTAAAATAACACATGTCATTCTAAATAGTGGGGATTACAAAGACAAAAAATCTAAAGAAAAAGGTGGATATATTGTATCACTCTATATGTGGAATCACGGCATTTCGTTCTGTGAGTGTTTCCAACGATGAGATAATAGTTTGTAATTTTTTGTACTCCATTGTAACAATATTTTATATTCCATGCTTCTCAATAATATACAACATTATTTGTATTCTTATAAATGTGAGTTATAGAAGTATATGTAAAAGAGGTATGTAGATACAAAAAATTTTTATTGAAGGGTTGGTAAGGAAAAATTCTCAGCAATTTCTTCACAGATCCATTTGATAATTAGCATTGAGTTCTCCAAACATTTGTAATTGGGTTAAGATATTTCTTTCTTCACTAAATCTAGCTTTAAAAGAATTATTGTAATCTATATTAGTTCTCTTAAGCCTCCCTTGGATTTTAAGCCTCCTTGGATTTCCTTATAAAACACCAATGAAAAAAAACCATAGAATATTTATATCTATTTTCTTGTTAAAATTATTGTACTTATTAAGGAATTTCGTGACATTTGAATATTAGAAAAACCCATGGCATATTTATATCTATTTTATTGTTAAAATTATTATAATTATTAAGAAATTTTGTGATATTTGAATATTAGAAAATAGACTGTCATATTCCTTTTTATGTTGAAAATAATCCAAACAGATATAATTATGTGGTGCGATCCCTACACTAAAAAAAAAAATGACAGTGCACTTCCCTCCAAACGGCTAGGGTAGGGAGGACGTGGCAGGGCCACTAACAAATTAGCCATTGATTAAAAAAGCTATATAATGAGGAATTTGGAAAAAAGAAATATAATGAGGATTTTGATTATGATGTTCACAAGTCAAGTTCAATGACGAGAAGGATGGTACCTGAGTGAATGGAATTACGATGATGCCCTTCGGTGCAGGGAGGAGGAGGCACTTGCCACATTGATGGCTCCCATCGGACCAGGATGCTAGGTTTGGTTTACATTCATTTCAGTAAATTACATATAGGTTTGCAGGTCTTTCTGGATTTTTACAGCTAGGTTTAGGTATTCCTGGATTTTTTATTTTTACATGTAGGTTTCTTTGGTAAATTTTTTTTGTTAACAAGTTGTTCTTGAATCCAATCTTGTTGCCCTGCTGGACAAGATCGAACCAATAACCTTTCTGAATCTTCGCCATTTTCTTCAATATTCCTCCCACCTTGGACATTTTCTCCAATATTCCTTCCACCACGTTCTGCCTCGATGGTGAGATTTCCACCTGCACTTTCATTTTTTCTTTTCATAAATCAAAAAGTGCTCTAAGAATTTGGATTTTGTTGGCTGCAACGCCTCGAGACCACCGGAAAGAATCCCGGTGTTCAAGATTTGTTTCGAGACCACCAGAAAGAATCCCCGTGTTCAAGATTTTTTTCGAGCCCACTAGAAAGAATCTGGACGAATGGAGCGCAGCCCATGAAGGCCCCATGTTCCATTACTCCTCTGGAATGCAGGCTGTGATGCTTGCATTGGGAATTTGCGGGGGAAAAGCACCATCCATATTGCATATTGTGCAGAATTTGAAAAGAATTGAAACATTCAAACGAAAACTGGAGCAGAGAATGCTCTTCAGAATATTACGAATAGATAAATAGGAATACATTGGAAACATCAGCAATAAATGACTGAAGTAAACTGAAGCAAACTGAAGTAAAACTAAACTGCCTACGACACCTAGCAGACAAGAAATTAACTGAACTGAACCTAACGGACAGTGAGATTAATATCTCAACATCCCCTCCTAATCTCAACTGTTACAAGTGGAGGCACTAACAATGCCTAATTTCTCTCTTTGAAATTCAAATACATTCTTTCCCAATGGCTTGGTGAAAATATCTGCAAGCTAATCTTTGGAACCACAAAAAGAAAGTGTGATGTCCCCATCATTGACAAGTTCACGAATGAAATGAAAACGTGTGTCAATGTGCTTGCTCTTTTTGTGAAAAACATGATTTTTTGATAAAGAAATTGCTGAATTGTTATCACAGTAAATTGGAGTTGGTTCCTTCTGAATATCTGAAATGTCTTTCAATAATCTTCTCAACCACACTGCTTGACAAGCTGCTGAATTTGCTGCTACATATTCTGCCTCTGCAGAAGATATTGAAACGATTGACTGTTTCTTGGATGCCCATGAAATCAGATTTGTCCCAAGATGAAAAACATACCCTGAGGTACTTTTGCGATCATCTAAACTCCCTGCATAATCACTGTCTGTATAACCTAAAAGTGAACAATTTTCAGAATGTGTATAAAACAAACCATAGTCTATGGTCCCTGCAATATACCTTAAGATCCTTTTTGCGACCTGCCAATGAGTAAGCTTTGGAGACTGCATAAACCTGGAGACAAAACTTGCTGCAAACATAATATCTGGTCTAGTTGCAGTTAGATACAACAAACTACCAACTAGGCTTTTATACAATGTGGGATCAACGGATGGTGCTACATCTTCTTTGCTAAGTTTGGTACCTTGAGCAATCGGTGTATCAGCTGGTTTGCAATTGGTCATTCTGAACTTCTGAATGATATCAGTGGCATATTTTTGTTGACCAACAAAAATGCCATTATCAGATTGGTGAATTTCAATTCCTAGGAAATATTTCATGACTCCTAGATTTGTCATATCAAACTCTGTTTGCATTGCTGCTTTGAAATCTTCTAACATCATATTTCCTGTATAAAGAAGATCATCTACATAAAGGCATACAATAAGAATTTTACCTTCATGAGATTTGGTATACAAAGTGGGTTCATGGCTGCTTCTGGAAAAACCACTTTTGATGAGATAGGTGTCGATGCAACTGTACCAAGCTCTTGGAGCTTGTTTCAAACCATATAAAGCTTTCTTCAATCTATATACTTTATGCTCTTGTCCTTGTACTTCAAAACCTGGAGGCTGCTCTACATAAACTTCTTCCTGTAATACACCATTTAGGAAGGCAGATTTTACATCAAGCTGATAGACTTTCCATTTGTGTTGAGCTGCTGTGGACAAAATGGTTCTGACAGTGTCTAACCTTGCTACTGGAGCAAATGTTTCACCATAGTCGACACCAAACTATTGTGAGAATCCTTTGGCAACCAGCCTTGCCTTATGTTTCTCAACTTTACCTTTTTCATTTAGCTTGGTCTTATATACCCATTTTACACCAATTTTTGTTTTGTCTCTTGGGAGATCAGCTAATTCCCAAGTCTGATTCTTCTCTATGGCAGCAATTTCTTGGTTCATTGCTTCGACCCAATGCTTTTCTTTGACTGCTTCTTCAAAATAAGTTGGCTGAGTTGAAATGAATGCAAACATATTCTTTTGTTCAGATTCATGTTCCTGTTCATATATCTCTCTGATACTTCTTGTTTTCTGTCCCTCTTCTGAAGATGTTTGATCACTGGCTGAATCAGTGCTTGATGATGTTCCACTTTCATAATGTTCTGGCTGTTCTGGAACCTGCAATCTTGGAGTTTGTGGTAGATAAAAAGGCTGATTTGAAGTTTCATCTACATGGTCAAACCAAGATTTATTTTCGAAAAATTTCACATCTCTGCTTATAATGAACTTTTTGGAAATGGGGTTATAAATTCTGTAGGCTTTCGACTGCTCACTATAACCTACAAATATGCATTTCTCACTTCTATCATCAAGCTTTTTTCTGAGTTTTTCAGGAACATGAGAAAAAGCTACTGATCCAAAAATTCTAAAGTGCGACACATTTACCTTGTTTCCATCCCATGCTTCTTGAGGTATTTTTTCTTGTAGGCTGGATGTTGGAGATCTGTTTAGAACATACACTGCTGTCGACACTGCTTCAGCCCAATAGTTATTTGTCAACTTCTTCTCCCGTAGCATGCATCTTGCCATGTTCATGATCGACTGATTCTTTCTTTCTGCTACTCCATTTTGCTGTGGAGTGTATCTGGTTGTGTACTGCATCAGTATACCTTGCTGTCGACAAAATTTTTTGAATTCATTTGAAGTGTATTCTCCTCCTCTGTCTGATCTGAGTACTTTCAAGAGTTTTCCACTCTGTTTTTCTGCTTCTGCCTTGACCTCCAGAAATCTAGAGAAGGTGTCTGACTTGTTTTTTAAAAAATACACCCATATTTTTCTGCTAAAGTCATCAATAAAAGTCAGAAAGTAGAAACTACCACCAATGGACAATGTCTGCATTGGACCACAGATGTCGGTATGGACAAGCTGCAAAGGCTCTTTCGCCCTTGAGGTCGATGAGGGAAAACTATCTCTTTTATGCTTGGACAAGACACAAACTTCACAATTACAGGTTGTTTCACTGATAGTAGGTAGACCAATGACTATAGATTTCTTTTGAAGCTGACTGAGACTCTTGACTGGAATGTGACCATACCTAGAATGCCATAGATGAGTTTCATCTATTTTTGATATATTGTGGACTAATGATTGGTTTGTATTCTGGCTTCTAAGGGTCAATGGAAACATCCTACTCTTGGTCTTTTCAACTTTTGCTATCAACCTTTTATGAGGATCTTTGTCATATATATAGCAGGTGTTCTTTTGAAACAATACATTATAGCCATGTTCCATTAACTGTCCTACACTAAGGAGGTTATGTTTGAGCTGTGGAACATAATAAACATCAGGGATGTATTTTCTTTGATTCTGATTAGTAAGAATAGGAACAATACCTTTTCCTTCAGCTTTAATACTTGTACGATCTCCAAGAGTTATCTCTGATGTTATGGAAGCATCTAGAGAAGAAAGAAGTCTCTTATTTCCTGTCATGTGATTGCTGCATCCACTGTCGAGCAACCAAATGTCTTCACTTTGTTTGTCTTCTGAGAGATGACATGAAAGAAACATGGTCTCTGAGGATTCTCCTTCACTGTTGGAGAAATTGATATAGCCTCTGTGCTGATCTGACTGTTTCTTTCTACAGTCGTGTTCATAGTGGCCAAACTTTTTACAGTAGAAACATTGAACACTTGATCTGTTCCATGACCTTCCTCTCTGATTTCGGTTTTGAGGAGGTCTCCATTGCTCTGTTGCATGATGATGATGATCAGATCTGCCATTGCCTCGACCTCTGCCTCGCCTGTTGCCGCCTCTGTATCCTCTGCCTCTGCCTCTGTCAAATGAGAGATGTGCTCTGAAGGCTTGTTCCGTGGATTCTTCTGTCAGATTCAGTCTTGTTTCATTTGCCAAAAGTGATCCAGTCAACTGTTCTACTGAGAAGGTTTTAAAATCTTTGGATTCCAAAATGGCTGTGACAATCATGTCATATTTCTTCGGTAGACTCCGAATAACTTTTTCAACAACTTTCTGATCTGTAATGGTTTCCCCAATGAGTTTGATTTGATTCACTATTCCCATGACTCTAGTCATGAACTGATCCACATTCTCAGTGTCAGCCATCTTTAGGGTTTCAAACTGAGTTCTCAATGTTTGGAGTTTAACGGTCTTTACTGTATCATTTCCTTGATATGCAGCTTGCAAAATATCCCAGCATTCTTTTGCTGTTGTCGCACCAGTGATTTTGTCAAAAATTGAGTCATCGACTGAATTTTGTATCCAGCATTTGGCTCTGTGCTCCTTCTTTATGAGTTCAATAGCTGCAGTTCTCTGATTATTTGTCATGGCCGCCAATGCTTCTTGGGTCGGCTCTACATAGGCAATCAGAAGAGTGTCCCAACAATCTTGTGCTTGTAAAAAAGTCTTCATTCTTAAATTCCAGAATTCATAATTTTTGCCAATCAGCATTGGTGTCTGTGGCAAGGAACTTGAAGAGGCCATTATTTCTTCAAATGCACCTTAAGAGCCTTTTTTCAACTCTCCTCTAAAATTTTTAAATCTCTTTTAAAGATTTAAAAAATTCTCTTAAAACCCCTTTTTTAAATTTCCTCTTAAAAAAAATTCTTCCTTAAAAAAAACTTCACTTTCACCACATGCTCTGAATAAAAAACCTTTGAACAAATTTCAAGTTTTTTTTTTTATAAAAAAAAACTTAACTAAAAAAAATTTTCTTCATATAAAGCGTTCACTCTTTTTTAAATAACTTAGAAGTTGGAAAAATCAAAAAAGGTTTTACCTTTTTTTAAATCGATGCTTTAAAAAAAGCTTTGCTTTTAAAACGTGAATCACTTTAAAGTAAACTTTGAATACGTTACGTTGACTTCGTACCCTTTTAAAAAACGTCTTTTGTTGAATTTGAATACGCAGATGCGTTCTGTATTTTTTGTATGCAGACTGGCGCGTTCCCAAGGGGAATAGTCGCGCCTCTTTCAAAATTGTCGCGTACCCGAGGGGAATAGTCGCGCCCCTTTCAAAATCCACGCGAGGCACGAAAATGGCGCGGGTATGGCGTGTATTCTCGCGCCTATTAGCTCACAGTCGCGCCAATCCACTGCGTTTTTTTCTTCTGCTCTTTCGTAGCTCTGTTGCTGCTCTCCAGGGAGACTTATGCACGGTGCCTCTGATACCATGAAAAGAATTGAAACATTCAAACGAAAACTGGAGCAGAGAATGCTCTTCAGAATATTACGAATAGATAAATAGGAATACATTGGAAACATCAGCAATAAATGACTGAAGTAAACTGAAGCAAACTGAAGTAAAACTAAACTGCCTACGACACCTAGCAGACAAGAAATTAACTGAACTGAACCTAACGGACAGTGAGATTAATATCTCAACAGAATTTGCGAAGGCAAACTGTGCAGTATACATTGATATTGCGTATTTTTATGATCAATTTCTAAGGAATATTATGGCACACAAACATGATCTCTGTTCTTTTTTTCCATATGAATATTAGTTTAATCATATTATTAAAATATTTGATTGATAAGGTTTGGGCCTTCTTTTAATTGCTTTCTTTTAAGGTTTGCGCCTTCTTTTAATCAATTGTTCTATGTGTCAGGTACTACTAAAATCAACCTGCAAGGTCTCACAGGAAACCCTGTTCATTGGTTCTAAACAAGATCCTCAAGAAACCTAATTTTGCTCTGGACGTGCAAGGTAAGTTTCCGCCTCTTCGTTTTGTGTTTCTTGAATTAAAAGTCTCAAGCAAACCCATTTCAAAGAATTATAGATGTGTCTTTATTTTTTTCATTTTTCAATTTCTGGTGGTTCTATAATTTTCGAATTAATACTTGTTTGTAATATCACTTTTTTTTTTGGATTACAACTATATTTTCTCGGTTTACTCTTAAAAAAAAAACCAGTCTACTCCTCTTAGTTCTATTATTCCATTTTCCTTATGTCCTGGGGTATCACAGAAGCCAGAGTTTCTTATTAATTCATATCAGTTGGTGCAATCTCTTTGTCTCTCATTTCTCGGTTGTAATTTAAATATTTCTTTGTTTGATCTATCAAATATCAATCAAATCTCTAGTTATACTGAATTTTCTTTGATGTTTTTTACAGTATGTTTTGAGGATTTTGATTCTATGGATTATATTCAACTTGAATATTGAATATCAAATATCAAATCAAATGTCTGGGCATACTAATTTTTTCTTTAATATTTTTTGAGGTATGCTTTAAGAATTTTGATTATATAAATGATATCTAATTTGAATATTAGTTTTCTTTTAATTTCTTTTTAAATAGAAATATTTAGAATATTTATAAATTAGTAAAATAATTAGATATTTTCATCTATTAAGCAAATTGAACAGTTGCACCATACTAAATTGAATTGGAAATTAGGTTAAATTGGAGAAGGAAATAAGTAAATTGGAGAATTCTAAATAATTCCTTTTTTATTTATAAATTAGTTTTTCAGATCTTTTTAATAACCATAAAGTCAAACCACAAATACTAGTAGGTTAGCCTTATAGTTTTGTGAGTTTTTTTCAGTTGAATTGGATTGGAAATTGGGTCAAATAGGAAAAGAAAATAAGGAAATTGGAGAATTCCCTTAGTGCATCTAAATAATTCTATTTTATTTATAAATTATTTTTTTCTAGCCTTCTAACAACTATCAAGTCAAACCACAAGTATTGGTTGATTTGCTTTATAGTTTTCTGAGTTTTTTTTTTTTTTCAATTAAAAATGTTAGTTGACTTAACATGTGGTTCTTAAAATCAATTTTGGATGATTTGCTTTATGGTTTTGTAAGTTTTTTTTTTCAATTAAAAATATTAGTTGACTTAACATGTGGCTCTTAATATCATTTTTGGATGACCTTTTCCAATAAAAATGTATTTTTTTCTAATAATTTAGATGAGATTATTGGATTTCTCAAAATGATTTCTTCAATTATGTTTTTATGTTTTAGGAATATGTTTTTCATTTAAAAATCAATTTTCATTTATATCTTATAACTCGTGTTAGATTTTGTTTTTACATTATTACTATGGTTAAATTCAATATATTTTAAATTCTATTTTCATACATTCATTTTATTTTAAAGAATTTTTCTTATATTTAAACTTTTATTAATATCTTTTAACTTATTTTCTTTTTTGAATGATTTCTTCATTAAATTTCTAATATAGAGTAAAGTACCTTAAGCTTGAGTAGCCTAGCCTAGGCTACTCAAGAATATACTAAGGTAAGGTAGAGTAGGCTGGGTTAGGCTAGAATAGGCTAGAGTAGCTTAGGATAGGCTAGACTAGACTAGGATAGGCTAGGTAAGAGTAGGTTAGGCTAGGGTAGGCTAGAGTAAGCTAGGTTAGACTAGGCTATTCTAGGTTAGACTAGGCTAGGTCAAGCTAGGGTAACTTAGGGTAGCTTAAGCTAGTCTAGGCTAGGATAGGATAAGATAGGCTAGGATAGGATAGGTTAGGCTAGGATACTATAGCCTAGCATAGAGTGGATTAGTCTAAGCTAGGTCAAGTTAGGATAGGCTAGGCTAGGCTAGGTAAGACTACACTAGGGTAGGCTAGGTTAGGTTAGGTTAGGTTCGGCTAGGCTAGGATAGGTTAGGGTAGGCTAGGCTAAACTAGGTTACGGTAAGCTAGGTTAGGTTAGGTTAGGATAAGCTAGGCTAGGGTAGAATAGGCTAGGCTAGGCTAGGCTAGGATAGGATAGGATAGGCTAGGGTAGGCTAGGCTAGGGTAGGTTAGGTTAGGCTACGGTAGGGGAGGGTAGGTTAGGCTAGGATAGGGTAGGCTAGGTTACATTAGGTTAGGTTAGGTTAGGCTAGGTTAGGCTAGGCTAGGCTAGGCTAGGGTAGGTTAAGGTAGGCTAAGGTAGGCTAGGATAGGTTAGGTTAGGTTAAGCTAGGTTAGGTTAGGTTAGTTTAGCGTAGGTTAAGTAGGCTAGAGTAGGCTAGGCTACGCTAGGCTAGAGTAGGCTAGGGTAGATTAGGCTAGGTTAAGCTAGGTTAGGTTAGGCTAGGCTAGCTTAGGGTAGGCTAGGCTAGGCTAGGTTAGGATAACCTAGGCTAGGCTAGGCTAGGCTAGGCTAGGCTAGGCTAGGTTAGGCTAGACTAGGGAAGGCTAGGCTAGGCTAGGATATTTTAGGGTAGGTTAGGTTAGGTTAAGGTTAGGTTAGGCTAAGCTAGGCTAAGCTAGACTAGGCTAGGGTAGGCTAGAATAAGCTAGGAAAGGCTACGATAAGCTAGGGTAGGCTAGGGTAGGCTAGGGTAGGCTAGGGTTAGGCTAGGCTAGGCTAGGCTAGGCTAGGTTAGGTTAGGTTAGGTTAAGTCAGGCTAGGTCAAGTAAGGTTAGGGTAAGCTAGGCTAGGCTAGGTTAGGCTGGGATAGGCTAGGTTAGGTTAGGTTAGGCTAGGGTAAGCTAGGGTAGGCTAGGATAGACTAGGCTAGGCTAGGCTAGGCTAGGCTAGACTAGGCTAGGTTAGGTTAGGTTAGGTTAGGTTAGGCTAGGCTAGACTAGTGTACGGTAGGTTAGGCTCCATTAGGTAAGGCTAGGCTAGGTTACGCTAGGCTAGGCTAGTCTAGGGTATGTTAGGATAAGGTTAGGTTAGGACAGGTTAGCTAGGTTAGGCTAAGCTAGGTTAGGTTAGGCTAGGCTAGGCTAGGCTAGGCTAGAATAGGCTAGGATAGGCTAGGATAAGCTAGGGTAGGCTAAGCTAGTGTAGGGTAGGCTAGGGTAGGCTAGGCTAAGCTAGGCTAAGGTTAGGTTAGGTTAAGTTAAGTTAGGTTAGTCTAAGCTAGGCTAGGCTAGGCTAGGCTAGGCTAGAATAGGCTAAGATAGGCTAGGATAAGCTAGGGTAGGGTAGGGTGGGGTAGGCTAGGCTAGGGTTAGGCTAGGTTAGGCTAGGCTAGGATAGGCTAGGATAGGTTAGGATAGGTAGGCTAGGCTAGGCTATGTTAGGGTCTGCTAGGATAGGTCAGGCTAGGGTGAGTTAGGTTAGGCTAGGTTAGGTTAGGTTAGGCTAGGTTATGTTAGGCTAAGCTAGGGTAGGGTAGGGTAGGCTAGGGTAGTTTAGGCTAGGTTAGGTAAGACTAGGCTAGGCTAGGCTAGGCTAGGCTAGGTTAGGTTAGGCTAGGCTAGGTTAGGCTAGGCTAGGTTAGGTTAGGCTAGGCTAGGCTAGTTAGGCTAGGTTAGGGCAGGCTAGGATAGGGTAGGTTATGTTAGGCTAAGGTAGGCTAGCTTAGGTTAGGCAACGAAAGGTTAGGCTAGGATAGGTTAGGATAGGGTAGGTTAGGTTAAGCTAGGCTAGGCTAGGCTAGGTTAGGCTAGGTTGAGGTTACGCTTGGTTAGGTTAAGTTTAGGCTAAGCTAGGCTAGGCTAGGCTAGGCTAGAATATGCTAGGATAGGCTAGAATAAGCTAGGCTAGGCTAGGCTAGGCTAGGCAAGGCTAGGCTAGGCTAGGCTAGGCTAGGTTTAGCTAGGGTAGGTTAGGCTAGGCTAGGCTAGGTTAGATTAGGCTAGGCTAGGCTTGGCTAGAGTAGGTTAGGCTAGGCTAGGCTAGTTTATGCTAGGTTACGTTAGGGTAGGTTAGTTTAGGCTATGCTAGGCTAGGTTAGGTTAGGCTAGGCAAGGTTAGGTTAGGTTAAGGTAGGCTAGGTCAGGTGAGGTTAGGTTAGGTTAGGCTAGGTTAGGCTAGGCTAGGTTAGGTTAGGTTAGTTTAGGTTAGGTAGGCTAGAGTAGGGTAGGGTAGGCTAGGATAGGCTAGGGTAGGCTAGGTTAGGCTAGGCTAGGCTAGGCTACATTAGTGTAAGCTAGGTTAGGTTAGGTTAGGCTAGGCTAGGCTAGGCTAGAATAAGCTAGGCTAGGCTAGGCTAGGCTAGGATAGGCTAAGCTAGGCTAGGCTAGGCTAGGCTAGGCTAGGTTAGGCTAGGATAGGTTAGGCTAGGCTAGTCTAGGTTAGGATAGTGTAAGGTAGGGTAGGCTAGGTTAGGTTAAAGTAGGCTAGGGTAGGCTACGCAAGGTTAGGTTAGGCTAGGTTAGGCTAGGTTAGGTTAGGTTACGTTAGGGTAGGTTAGGTAGGCTAGAGTAGGGTAGGTTAGGTTAGGGTAGGCTAGGCTATGCTAGGCTAGTCTAGGCTAGGGTAGGTTAGGCTAGGCCACATTAGGCTAGGCTAGGTTAGGCCAGGTTAGGTTAGGCTAGGTTAGTCTAGGTTATGCTAGGGTAGGTTAGGCTAGGGCAGGTTAGGCTAGGGTAGGCTAGGATAGGGTAGGCTAGGCTAGGTTAGGCTAGTCTAGGCTAGGCTACGTTAGGCTAGGTTAGGCTAGGCTAGGCTAGGCTACGTTAAGCTAGGCTACGTTAGGCTAGAATAGGATAGGTTAGGCTAGGCTCCCTAGGTTAGGATAGATTAGGCTAGGCTAGGTTAGGTTAGGTTAGACTAAGTTAGGTTAGGTTAGGCAAGCCTAGGTTAGGATAGGTTAGGCTAATTTAGGCTAGGGTAGGATAGGGTAGGCTATGTTAGGCTAGGGTAGCCTAGGCTACGCTATGCTAGGCTAGGCCAGGCTATGTTAGGTTAGGTTAGGCTAGGTTAGGTTAGGTTTGGCTAGGGTAGGTTAGGTTTTGCTAGGGTAGGATAGGTTAGGTTAGGGTAGGGTAGGATAGGCTATGTTAAGCTAGGGTGAGTTAGGATAGGCTAGGATAGGCTAGGCTAGGGAATGTTAGGCTAGGTTAGGTTAGGATAGGTTAGGAATGGAGACATGCACGATGATTAACCTCAATTTTTCTATGTTAAAACTATATTATATTTCATGATCTTTGGACCACCCTTGAATTTCCAAACCTTTGGTGGATGTCGTGAATTTCTAGAGTTGATGTCATTACAAAACCAGAGGTGCACTATAAAAAAATGACACAAGATTAATAATTAATTTACATTTTCACATTGAATTTCGCTAAGTTAAAACATATATTTTTCTAAAGGTATAATTATGAAGAAAGTGTTTAGAATTGTTGCGAGCATGGATTTTTAATCAATGATATTATGCTTGTATCTATGCTACCGTATTTTTAATGACATATTATAATTCGTATGGACAGGAGAAACCCTAAGGTTAGGGAATTAGGGCCACTTTATTAGGATTGGAAAGGAGAAAGTGCAACCTTTTCAGGCTTACAACATAAATACAAAACACTACAGGAAAAACCCAAAAATAAATTTAAGGTAGAGGTATATTGTCATATAAATGGAACATGGCGATATGATAATGATGATTTACAATTTTTAGGTTTTTAAAATAACACATGTCATTCTAAATAGGGAGGATTACAAAGAAAAAAAATATAAAGAAAAAGGTGGATATATTGTATAACTCTGTATGTGGAATCACGGCATTTGGTTTTGTGAGTGTTTCCAACGATGAGATAATAGTTTGTAATTTTTTGTACTCAATTGTATCAATATTTTATGTTCCATGCTTCTCAATAATATAATTTCCATGTTACAAATATATTGCAATTCCTTTTATTAGGAATCCAAAATTATTATAAGAAAAGTATTTACCATGTTAAGTATCACAACAAAATTTGATTTCTCAATTATTTGTTCCTTTTTCTTTCTTTTCTTAGCCATTGCCTTATACGATGAAAATGATATTAGATCACAAGGATGAACATGATATCATAAGAAAGATGTAGATCAAATATTCATTTGTAGAACAACCATAAAAAACCACGATCCAAAGTTTCTCCTTAAAATTAAAATAATTGCGTGTGTGCAAAGGAAAGTTTGTGTTCATACTTTTTCTCCTGTACACAACACCTCTTCTAATGCACCCATCATTAGTTCCATACACTTGTTGTTCTACACAACTTAAAGTGTAAAAGTTCAAAATGAAATTAGAACTAAAAAAGTTCAAATGAGATAACATAACCAAGGGATAGCTAGCCATGACTACAAACACCCCCTGCTCTTCCCAACACCACCCCCCCCCCTCCTCTCCTCTCCTCTCCTCTCCTCTCCCTCCTTTAAGTAAAGGACCTAGGAAATGTACTAGCAATTTAATGCATAACAATGTTAATGTGAGTGTTAGTGTCAAACCAATCACTAACAGAATGGCCATTTACAAAAACAGTATTTTTGCTATTTTAAAATTATTTGTTAGGTGCTCACAAACAATTAAATTAATGTCACATATAGATTTGTTCAACAAATGGAACATTAGAAATACGATTTACGAAAATTAGGGAAATAATTTTTAATCTACAATAAGTGCAAATATTCATCATTTTCTAAAACATTGGTTAAAGTCACAAAAACTCTACAAACTAATCCATAGTCAAAGGACTTTGACCTTAATAAAACCAAGAAAATAAATTCACTTAAAACTTACATTTAAAACTTTCTTATCTAATTTATGCAAAAATCATATATTGAGTGAAAAAATAAATTTAAATAACACAATTCAATATTGAGACAATTCCTTAAAATTATATGAATTTAATATTATTATTATTTTTATTTAAACAATAATTTAAAATTATGTATATATAGATATTAAAAAAAAATTATCAACATTTCTAAATCGGCATTCTCTATCCCATCGCTATTATCACTCTTTTGTAAGTAAATTGAACTAAGTTTAAGTTAGGGTTTTACCCATTTCAATATGGAAGGAAGAGCTCGATACAGGGGTTGATGCAGAACATAGTGTAGGTAATGCCGAACAGATTGCGCCAGGATTTGGAGAGTTTCTGGCAGCAACATGGTTTGCTGTTGGGGCACGAAATGATGGATGAACTCAGGCGTCCCTTACCAATTGTGATGACAGATGATTGGGAGAAAAATGATGACAATCATGAGGATGAAACAAGTGAAGAAGAAAGCGTGATTCATTTAGGGATTGTTGAAGAGGAGACAAATGATGACAATCATTCAGGGTTTCTTGAAGATGACGAGATAAGTGAAGAAGAATTGAAGGCACAAATATTGGAGTGTTGGTGTGAACCAATCGAAATAGGTGAAGAAGAAGAAGGAGAGAAACAGTCAATTTCTCGAGGGTGGAGAGTTTTGTGGATTTGTAGCCAATGAAATAGGGTTTTTCTTGTTGCAACTCGGCTCATACCCTGGTGTGTTTTCCAACTAGTAGGTAACACAAAGTTTTCCTAGATAGTGTTACTACATATTAAACTTCTTCTTCCTTGATATTTTTATGCTAATCATTATAGTTGTTGCATATATATGGTTCCGAGTGTTTGAATCACAGTGGACGGGATTTTAGGTAAGAGATTCGATATCTTAGTTCAGTTTTTTTTTTTTTTTTCTGTGTCTCTCTTCATGGTGGTTAGGTTGAAATTCTCTCTGCCCTATATGATGAATTTATTTTCATTTTAAGTACAATTTCTCGATGGTGGAGAGTTTTGTGGATTCGTAGCCAATGAGATAGGGTTTTTCATGTTGCAACTCGGCTGATACCTCGACCTTTCTTATTTACAGGTTCTTCATTTTCAATGTAGGAAGGAGGAGAGAAACAGTCATGTATTATTTGCATGGCAAGTTTTGTGGAGGAAAATGACAATCAAAATGCCAGAAATCGCAATTTCTCTGTGCATCCTTTACCATTACGACATTTTATGACATTATGGTTTTTGTAGTGCACTGCACTACAAAATCTAACAATGAAATTGCTGAAGTTGGGGTCCACGGTTTATGGTTTTTTGTTTTTTAAATGTGTTGATTCTAGATTATTGAGATAATGTAGGTACTTTGCTTCAATCCAATTTCAAATCCATATACAACATTATTTGTATTCTTATAAATGTGAGTTATAGAAGTATTGTAAAAGGGGTATGTAGATACAAAAATTTATTATTGAAGGGTTGGTAAGGAAAAATTCTCACCAATTTCTTCACAGATCCATTTGATAATTAACATTGAGTTCTCCAAACATTTGTAATTGGGTTAAGATATTTCTTTCTTCACTAGATCTAGATTTAAAAGAAATATTGTAATCTATATTAGTTCTTTGAAGGCTCCCTTGGATTTTAAGCCTCCTTGGATTTACTTATAAAACACCAATGAAAAAAAACCATCGAATATTTATATCTATTTTCTTGTTAAAATTATTGTACTTATTAAGGAATTTCGTGATATTTGAATATTAGAAAAACCCATGGCATATTTATATCTATTTTCTTATTAAAATTATTATACTTATTAAGAAATTTTGTGATATTTGAATATGAGAAAATAGACTGTCATATTCCTTTTAATATTGAAAATAATCCAAATAGATATAATGATGTGGTGCGATCCCTACGCTAAAAAAAAAATGACAACGCACTTTGTTGAGCCTTTAATTAAACTAAGAGGGGGGGTGGAATGAGTTTAATGCATTCCTGATCTTTTAAAACTTTTCATTAAGCTATTTACACCTTCATTTCATATCCAATTTAATGTGCAAGTAATCTTAGAATGCAAGCAGCAAGTATTAGTTTAATATAGCAGTAGACTTAATATGAGAGTTGCAGGTATTAAGTAGATGATACATATCAGATTCAATACATAACTATCATGCACAAAGACACCAGATATAAGTGGAAACCCATAACGGGAGAAAACCACTTCTAACCCCTTTTTTCATATCAAGATGATATTACTTATAGAAATTTCTTGATGACTATTTGTTTTCCTTTAGGAATTCGAAATGGATGGTCATACCCCTTGGTCTTCTACCTCCTCATTTCTTTATCCAGCTCAATTTAAAATCATAATAATATGTACAAAATTTCATGCTATAGTGGGATTTTGTCTTTTCCTTAGGATACTTGCCTTTGCATCACAAACAATAAAAATTAATTACAACATTTACATTCACATTTTTTATTACATATTTCAATTTCACTCAGCTCCTTTTCTGGATTTTGGCTTTACTGGATTTGTCTTTTCCTGCTGCTGTTAAGAAGCTGTTCTGCATCTTCTTTGTTTACTGTCATCTGTACATTTCACCTGTTCACAGCTCTTTTGTATCCCTGTATTTTTCTTGTTCACGAACTTTCGTCTCTGTGTTTAATCACCTGTTCACTATCCCAGTAAATTTCAATATTTCACTTAACTGTGTGTAAATGCATCCCAAACTCATGCCCAATCATCCCCCAATCCATGCACTCTCCTCCTTGTCTTTAATTCCACGCTAGCAAATCCAACAAGCCTGGTTTATTTATCATATCTCAATTCAGGGAATTGAGATATTGCTTCAACGTTCCCTTTATAGCTATAACCAAAACAATAAGTCTTCCACACCATGCGTATCAGATCCTTGTTCTTTTAACTGCACGCCTAATCACAATTCAAAAACCATAATATCCCAATGTATATAATATCTGCAATTCGTTCACACAGATAACCCATCATCCACATATTTAAACTATATTGTAATTGATCAAATGTCAAGACCCGTGGTAATATGTAATATATTTACGAGTTTGTAACACCCCCAAGTTCTATGCTTTTCAAATGAGACATTTGAACATAAATCCAAAGGGGAGTGGACCCCAGTGGATGATTATTGTGTGGATGTGGTTAATTATGTAATTATGAAAAATAAATAAAATATTGTGCATGCACTATGACCAGATGAGAAAGTGAGATCACATGCCTAATCCATGAGGTAATGGAAAAGGAAAAAGACTTTCCCCAAATCTTTCAAAAATCCTTGAAAGAAATTATTTCTAATTTAGATTTTTGAGGAAAAAAATCTAAATTTCCCCAATGAAGAGGAGTAGTTGGGAAGAGGTGAGAAAAAGCTGGAAAAGCTGAGGAAAAGCTTAAAGCAGCTTTAAAGAGTCCCAAAATGGGAAGCCTAGGCTAAACGAGGGAATAAAGCATCCGAAGGTACGGGCCAACGGTGGAAACGAGGCTTAGAGGAAACCCGGCAAATAGGCTGCTCCCGAACGATTGAGGTTGGTACGTTACAGGGGAGGATCTCTGCTCGGGGTGAATCCTGGAGATAGAGAAGGATTCTAAGGTTAGGAGGAGAGGAGGTAATTGTGATAGAGGTATGCATTTTATTGTTGGAGATTCTTGTAGGTCTATATGAAATATATCACAGCACATGAATTGTGATGTTATCATTTCTTATGCCATTTATGAATTGTGATGTTATCATTTCTTATGCAATTTATGAATGGTGATGTTATAATTTCTTATACATTTATGAGTTATGTTATGGTTCCATTATGAAGATTGTAGATTGATTATTGGTTCAGTAACTCATGCAATTGTAAACCAAAGCTATTGATAGCAGAGACAAATGGTTGGAATATAGAGATGAGTATCTTGTAAAATGGAGTTAGAGATGGTAGAACCTTTGAATAGAAAATTTCATGATTTTGTCCATGTGTAGCTTGCTGCCCTTCCAAGGAACATTAACTTACTGTGTGTATAGACAGAAAATGTTAACAAACCAGTAACCATGAACAACAAGTACCAAATAACTAAACATATCAAAAAAAAAATATTGGTGACACAGAATTCCCTGTAACAAATCACAGAAGATAGGACACAACAACCCTGTGATAGTAGTATGGGGTTCAGTAAGTCGGTTGGGTTACAATGGAGGGAATTGAAAAACTAAGAATTTAAATTATTCTATTAACTGTAAGTGTAAACATATGAAAGTAGAAGTTGAAGCAAAGAGGATCTGTGTCCTAGCGAATAGTTGAATCTGCACCAGAGTGTCAACCAAGTTGAAAGTTGTAATAGTAAAATACAAGGGAAATCCTACTTGCACAACCATTGTGTGTTAAGAAGTTGTGTGAGGGAAGATTGTAAGCATATGTAAGAATACAATGACCAGAGCATCTAGTTACCTTCCATAAAAACTGCGTGGAAAGTAGTTGGAGCCATGGAGGTTAACTGAGTCTAAATAGAGGTATGCGAGGAGGCATACATCTATATATCGATGCTGCACTTTAAAATGTTGAAAAATATATCAGGCCTGCAAACTGGTAAGTTTGGGTAAGGGCCTAGTGATCATCTAGAGTTGGACAAAACTCTGAACAGAAAACCTGAGAAATACAAAGTAGTATATATAGATATATAAGTCTACTCTATTGACTAAGAAGAGGGGAGGTCAAGCCCAAAGATTTTCATGTAGATTCTTGTCTTCCATGGCTGTTTAGAAGTACTGAAAAGAATCTAAACCCTGGATAACATTCTGAATTTGGAAGTAATTCAGTATAAAAACTATAACTGTTATCGGTGCATAAAGCGGAGAATATTTGAGATATGTTATATGTGTAGCACCCATTCCAGGATTCAATTGTCTTCCCCACATCAGGGTAATGTATCTAGACATGTTAAGAAAAAAAAAATTTGGGGTCTGGGAGACGTGACAAATGGTATCGGAGCAAAGTTCAAACCTTGGGCAAGATATGTGCTCACAAAGAAATGGTTGCTTGGATATACTTTCAGGTATACTTTCAGGTATACATGTAACTTATAATGGTGTTAAAACTGGAAACCGATATCCGTCAGAAAAATAGTATTTCGATGTAAAATAATAGAGTATGATTGTTTCTTTACTCGAGCTATATATATATATATCCATGATGCTAACAAATATTGTAGAACAACTGAGTTGCATGGTCTACATACAAATAGAAGAAAGAAAAACATTATAACATGAAATTCGAGATCTGTTCTATAGCAAGAAATTCTAGTTATAGGAACCCCAGAATCTCTAAACCAAAGTCGGTTTAAATCTGAAGTACTTGGCCTCTACAAATGATTAATTTTTTTTGTGTTCCCTGTAGACACAAAATGATATGATATGCTTATGTGCATGCATGCTAGGGAAACATCAAAGAAGCGCTGAAATATACATGGTGTGTAACATAAAGGAAGAAAACAATATAGAATATAGATTGCACATAAGAGCATTCTAACATTTAAAACATTTATAGAATGCATATATGAATATTGTAACATTCATCATGGTGCTAGAAAAAGATTAATTCTACTCTATATGAACATTATACCATTTATAAGGGTATAGATTGTATATCTAAAAATATCCTTACTCCTTGAAGACCTGGAAGATAGCAGAATATTGGCCTTATAACTAAGGCTCTCTAGTCAAGCACCATGGAATATCTATAGGAATACTTTAAAAGAAAAATAAAATGTACAAGCAAGTATTCTAGAATATGTATTTTGATTTTTATTAAACCACAAAGTAAATTGTACGCTATAGAGGGGTTAAAGTTCTCCTAGCAATTATCAAGTAGTTGGTGTGTTAATCTAATCTCCAACCTTTGATACAACGTTAAGGAAATGGAGAAAAAGCTAGGCTCACGGCATATCATCAAGTGCGCTAGCCAATACCTATGTATATATATGCATTTAAGACCCAAAAGTATATATATATACATTTACTAATGAGTATCGAACATTACAACCTCTATAAAGGCATAGATTTATTTTTAAATCTATCTTGAAATCAAGTGGGGTAGTTCAAAAACTTTCATTATAAGTAAGAACCCCTATGTAAGCACTACTTAAGACTCATACACATGTGTAACGAAAAAAAATATATATATATATATAAAGTTGTAAAAGATTTTACCTGCCGCCTCAAGGTATATATCATTCTAAAACTATTTTAAAATTTGAAATACAGATCATAAGACTGTAATATTTCTTAGCGGGTATTGTACAATAAATGGATTTATTTCTTAGCGGGTATTGTACAATAAAGAAAAAGGGGGGGTCGGTTTGCGCATACGGTGCTCAAGAGTGAAATAGAATTAAACCATTGAAATGCGCATACGGTGCTCAAGAGTGAAATAGAATTAAACCATCGAAAAATGCGCATACGGTGCTCAAGAGTGAAATAGAATTAAACCATCAAAATAGAATTAAACCATTGAAGTGAAATAAAAGCGAAAACCTACTTCCACGTAGGGTAATAACAAAGATATGATGGGAAATTAAAATGAACCATATATATGGCACCGAGAACCATATATATCATAGCTCTATCATAAATGAACCATATATATAATAGCTCTATCGACCTTTAAGAGTTCACATATGCATATAAATAAACCCTAGTCAACAGCGGGTATAAATACGGCTTATTGAAAGTCCAAGCATATAAATGCGAATATATATCCTTAACCTTTGCAAATAAATGGAATGGAAATAGATAAAATCAAGGATGACATGGGGCCTTTCTCGGTAAATCTGACCAAAACTCATCTGGAAATGAGTACTTCCAGCAAATAAAAATTAGCTATAAATTTTGGGGCAAGCTACTTGAAAATTGCATGGAAGAGGAGAAGACCTTTAGGGGATAATTGTAGGAATATATAGAAATATATAAATTTGTTTACCTATTGTAAACTTAAATATGTCATTGTAAACTCCCGTTAACCTTGCTCGTAAATAGTTTTATATATTTATATAGGAACATATAGAACTGTTATATATATATTGTAATCAGGTATCAGTCCAAAGCACATGAAGCGTGTGGTACCTACCGAATCATAGAAAATAGAAGCAGGTGTTAGTGGTGTAATAGCAGTTTTGAAAATTGCAATACGTTACCGGTAATGAGCAGAGAATGCCGAATGAGGAATCTGCAAACGCCAAACGGACATGACCTCCACCAAAAACCTGAACCGTTACGGGACATGCCATAATAAAATAGATATGTGCAACCAAGTTAAATCATGGTAGGCGACGATTGAGGCGAGGGTAAACTATTATTACCCGGCATGCCATCCACTGCCATAATAAAAAAAAATTATTTTGATACTTACTCAGAAATGACCGGGGACGATAACCCAGAGTCATGACCGGTTCAAAATTGGGCTGCAACGAAAAATTTGTCAACATATATGGAAAATAAAAATACAAAAGGCCGAACGAGTTTTTAGTGGATACAATGAATCGAGTTGGAAAACAAGCATGCAGTAAGTAATATAATTCCGACTGATCCCGTCAGATTTACTCAGCGGCACATAATAAAAACATACCAAAGAAAATATGAACCGAACTCTGAAACATTATCAGCCAGACGAAAACACAAGAAACCTCATGCGTGAACCTGCTTGGCCAGGAATCCAACCCTTCGCCGCGACTGAAACTCGGAGCCAGCGGATCATAAAACAAACCAGTGCGATAGGTGAATAACTCGGCGTGAATTCTTCAATTTAAAAGGAAGAAGAATTCTCAGAAACCCTAAACACTCTGCCGTTTCCAAGGACAAGTACCAGATGATAGGAAAGGGAGCAGAGAAGGCAGGGGCGATATTACATCTCACATGTGTAAGGGAGGAACCCTAGACACAATACCCTTACAGAGACAGAATTCGGCTTGGTACTGGTATCAGTCAAAAAAAGTGACAAGTGGCCAGCCATCCGTCCAATTCTGTGGAGTAGAGAGCCAGTTACTCCTGCAGCGGGTACCCTACTCTTCCTAAAGTTACTCCACCCTATCTGCAAAACCAGGTCAGAAGAAAGAAACAACTCAGACGCAACACTCTGTCGACCTGAGCACAGTACGAATTGAATTTTTTAAACAGAAATTAAAATACATACATCATCACAGTGAAAACGCATAGGGTCAGAAAATCAAATTGATCATTTACACGCCTTCGTATGATGAGCTGTATGGGTAGAAAGCTCAATGAAGCTGGCACGCAGGTCTGAGTATCATTGCATGAAACGGTGGATAGGGATTTATAAAATTTTAAATCACAGTCAGCACGGCAAAGAAAGAAAAAAAAAATTACATCCACGAAGCACACATCAAATTAAAAAAATTCAACCGGCGCATCGTAATCATGAGATACCTGAACCTGTGCTAGCGAGGAAAAAACCCTACGAGGTTAAACGTACGCGGGTATACGACCTATGCCTATGCCTTGAAATTATAGAATTACACATTTTATATTATAGCTAAAATTCACGGCGAACTGTATAATTTTTCAGAATTTCAGCGGTGGACACGTGTATAAATCGCACTTATGGCGGAGAGGAGGTCATTTTATAAGTAAATGGTATGGCCATTCCCAACCGTGAACTGTCAATTTATATATATGACAATTAAAATCCATAGGCATATATTAATTCCGCCCACGAATACTTTAATACCACGACCTCGAATACTTTATTAAGAGTAAGACTTTATGAGTGTATGTAATTATATCCTTATATATATATATCTATATATATATATATAATCATATGTACCTAGCTAGGTGAACAAGCATACAAAACGGTACGAAATTAAATATCCTTAGCCATAGTAGATAAATAAAAGGAGCGATATATATATATATATATATATATATTTGCAGTGCACATACTCGAGTTTGTGAGTGGGCTCGATGTTATATATAATTGAATGTAATATATATATATTCAATATGATGATATATCCACTCTTAAATAAATCTTGAATGTAATATGATATATTCAATATGATGATAATTGAATGCCACTCTTAAATAAATCTTGTTCAAATGTAGCCACATATATAGTTCGATATTTTATATTGTATAGATACATGTGGTATATGAGGATCCTATATGGAAGAGCAAGGATTTGGATATGTGTTATATTTATATATGAACCTCAGAAATACATATATATAGTATGTAGGAATTTAATACATATGTATATATATATGCTATGTAGGGATTTAATACATGTAGATATATTGTGCATGCTCTATACAAATATCCTATATACGGTATATGTGTGTGAGGTGAGCCGCCTTAAGGGGAGGAATACTTCGAAATGAGTAAGGAATTCCAAGAGTACAACAAAAAAATTGTAAACTGGATGTGTTACAAATAGTATCGAATGACATAGTCGAGTTGGTGGATGGACTCGAGGTTATATATATTTGAATATATAATATATATATTCAATATGATGATGGGAAGGATTTTTAGAGAATATATATGCCATTGGTAAATGTATTAAACTATAAACAAAAACATATCATGAGAATATGTAGGTATAGCTATTAACTATAAACGAAAATATCTCATGAGAATATATATGTATAACTAAATTTGGGATCAAGAAATTTAGTTGGAATGTCAAATGTTATTAGGATGAGAAAAATGTTAGATGGAAAAAAAAATAAAAAAATTCACACGTATATATATTATTAGGGTAAATGAATATACCCTTTGAGCATTCCATGAAATAAAACACAAAAACAATAAGGGGTATCGACAAATATATGAAATATATAAATATCGAAGTGCGCCTTTTCTAAGTGTTATTAAAGTGGATATGGACATAGCTATATCTATAGTTTTATTAGAATGGAAGTAACACATGGATGTGGTTTTAATCAATTGAGTGTACCATATATATATATGGGTGTATTGAAGTAAAGTTAAACTGTAGTTTATTAAGTGGAGGTAAACATATATTGATATATATTGTGCGGAAGGGTACACAAAGGTCAATTTAATTCTAATTCAATAATATACACATATGGATTGTGTATAAGCTACGAGTATGATTTATAGTTATATATATATATCCACAATATATATTGGTCACTCAGTAGCAGAGGTATGGAAAATAGTAGAAAAAAAAAAAAAAACAAATTCCCTAGTGAATACTAAAAAGTGAATTCACCTTAAACGTTGCAAGTGAAGTGGAAGGACATATTCTACCCTATGGCCAGAATATTATTACGGTACTTATGGTGAAAGGAGTTATAAACACAGCCAAATAAGTTGTTTTAGTAAGTATGGACTGTTGCAAATCCATTATATTGAGTTAAACATGAATGAACAGATTTAAAATAAAAGCATA
>JAXQQM020088328.1:0-33704 GCA_034641835.2 Pinus albicaulis
CAATAGAAGCCGAGTATGTTGTTGCTATAGAGGCTAGTAAA
Organism: Pinus albicaulis; assembly: GCA_034641835.2. Taxonomy (NCBI): domain Eukaryota; kingdom Viridiplantae; phylum Streptophyta; class Pinopsida; order Pinales; family Pinaceae; genus Pinus; species Pinus albicaulis. The sequence goes on from JAXQQM020088328.1 coordinate 42, forward strand.
GAAATGATTTGGTTACAAAGGTTTTTGGATGAATTGGGTAAGAAGCATGATATGGGCACACTATACAGTGATAGCCAAAATGATATTCATCTTGCAAAGAACTCAGCATTTCATTCCAGGAATAAACACACACATCTCAAGTACCATTTCATACGGTCAGTATTGGAAGATGGAGAGTTGAAGATGGAAAAGATACGCACTATTCAGAATGCTGCAGATATGCTAACAAAAGTTGTAACCAGGGAGAAACTGAGAATGTGCTTAGTTTCAATTGGTCTTCAAGGATGAAGATGAAGATGAGAAACAACCAGGTCCAAAGAGGAATCATTGTCCAGAAAATGAAGCAGCGGTGGAGTTGCTACATCAGTCTCCAAGTGGGAGATTGTTGGGTGTGGAGCCTGATTATCTTGTTTACTTTGTATCACAACATTGGACCCCTGTACCTAAAAAGGGGCGGCAACGCCGCCCGTAATTAATCGCTGTCGTGCGGGGTCCAGGGGGGGCGGCAGCGCTTTTCGGAGCCCCCCCCCCCCTAGTGGGGGTTTTCGGGGGCAGCGCCCCCGAAGCTAAAAACAGATGTAAAATTTCCTTGTAAAAGTATAGTAATTTCTAGTCAATCTGGGCCGTTCATTAGGCAAATGATCTAATGGTAGAAGTTACGTTTAGATTAGGATTTTTTTCCCTAGAAGGCAACCCCCTTGTATATATGAGGGTATTTTATTGCGGCTGTGTATTATGTGTGTATTCTCAGAGCGAGAAACAAAGAGGGAGACTGTGAGAGAGAACAAGGGATATTACAGTGGATCTGCTGTAGGTTTTGTCTCTTCATTTTTGCTAGATAATAGAAAGGAAGGACTGGCTATTTGGGATGGACATAGCCCAAACTGGGTGAACCATGTATATCTGTGTCTCTCTAGTTTTATGTGTTTTGTGTGCTTTTATTTTCCGCATATTTTATGTGTTGCATTGCTCTGTAATATTTAATTTTCTAACATAGCCTAATATCACTATTTCAGATTTTAAATATCACATATTTAAACCCATTCATAGAGAGATCCCTCTCTGGATTCAGGAGGGCTAGATCCTAGAATCCCAAAGTTGGTTGAAATAATGTTGCTTTTGCAGTTTTAGTCTTACCAATCTGCTAAAATTACAGTTCTTGTTTCATGGTGACTCATTGAAATTCTCATATAAAAACTTCATATATCTTGTGAGTAAACGACCTTTGAAAGCATTTGTGAAATGTTAATCATGATGAGCATTTGAATCGGTGACAAACTAGGCAAACCCTAGGATTCTCCTAAGACTTTATCCAACCTTGAAAAATCAGTTGGTTTAGCCATAAGAGTAAACTGTCTTTGTCTCTAACCGTAGCTAAGTTTTGAAACAGAGTTAGGATATTCTAAAAAAACCACACAACTAAAAAATAACTCAGAAAACCTGAAAATATTTCATATTGGTATTCAATAAACATGGTGGTGGACCATAAGACCTTTTACCTCTTAAAAGAGCTAAAAACTTCCACTTGGCGACTCCACAATCCTGAACAGACCTTAAGACTCCTCTGGGAAGAACCCTTATCATTGTAACACCTTTCAAACTCAGTTAGAGGACTGTATGATTAAAATTTGTGTAAACAGACTAGTTAACCTCTTAAAGATTTTCATACTTGGTTGAGCTTATCTTTTTTATTTTTGGGTCTGAAAAACAAAACATAGTGGCTTCTAGAAAGATTCACACTAGAGCCTATCCTAACCCTGATCTACCTGAGATATTTGATAACCTAGAAAGTATCCTTAGGAAGTCCCCTAAGATAAATTTTTCAACCATTTTCAGATCACCCTTGAGAGCCAATTCTGTCCCTGAAAATCTGTCAGCTCTACAACAATCTCAAGTTGACTTAGTAAATCCATTTAGAGCTAGGTATCTTAGTGATTTATATTAGTTGGGTGTAGTCTTCACTATCATCCAGCAAGCAAGTGAACATCTTGGTAGCAGAGAGACAACACCTCTTGATTTGCATTTTCTTCACAACTTAGGTGCCCCTCATCCAAGATCAACTCAGCAGTCTATTCCTAGTCCATCCACTTCTTCTCACCCTACATCCACTATTCAAACCACTCCACTTCAGCCCATTGTCCCTCTTGTAGATCCACCTCCACCTCCTGCCATGGCCACATGGTATGCTCCCCTAGTCATTCCTGTACCACTAGTCAATCTTCCACAGGACTATCAGTCCAAAATTCCATTATATGATGCTACCAATGCTACGACTGCATCACAACATGTGGATAAGATGAATGACTACTTTGACAGAAATGAAATTGATGGTGATTCGGTCAAACTTAGGTTATTTTATAAAGACAGGGGGAGAAGTGAAAGTAGTTCGAAGGTTTAACCCCCATAATGTCTGTGATCTAGGCAACTGCCATCAAACATTCTTAAACATAAGGCAGGAAGTAAAAAAAAAGCCCTCTCCAAGTCCTTTCGACTATAAAATGCGCCAGGAGACAGGAAAGTGTGCAGAAGCTTATTGCTGTTAGATTCATGTTGTATAATGCACTTTCAGAAATAAAAAACTACAAGGCTCAAATTTAAAACAGGATTTGCAAGAAGGGTTACGATCTTGAAAGGATACCAGTACTGTCGGTTGAGGGAAGTTACAACTCTTGAAGATATGAAAAAAATTATGCTGCAGCAAGTCAACCTAATGGAGAGAAACTGAAATGGTGAAAGGTATCCTTCAGAGAGGAAAATGTCCCTTCTACTTCCAACTCCAAGATAGAAAGAATGATGGAGGAGATGATGAAGAGAATGAGAATCCTTGAGAGAGCACAAGAAAGTCAAAACCAAACTGCTCCTCAAAACAAGAACCAAAACCAGAATCAGAATTTTAGAAGGAACCAACCTCCAAATAAACCTAGGGAAGATGATCAACAGATCACTCCTCCCTTTCATCAAAAATATATAAGTGAGGTTGAGGAAATAGAGGAGATAATAGAGGAGCATGATATCAACATGTTGGGAGTAGATAATGATGAATTTGACATTCATTTTGATAAGGAACAAGGTTTTCATACCCCTTATGATGACAACAAAGATGATAATGCAAGTTATTTTCAGGAAATGGAAAATGTTATCATAGAGCCTCAAAAAGAGTATGACCTTAGAAGAACAACAAACTCCCGACACCAAAACCTTTGATAAATATTCACAAAAAAACAGTACAACCAAGCCTAAAATTGTCAAACAAAAGGATAAAACAGTAGCTGTGAATTCTTATAGAGATAGAGAGAAAGGCACTCAAAATAATGAAAAACAGAGTGCGCACATTAGTAGTACTACCACTTCAGATAGTACTCCTATTGAGACCATTTTGTCAAAAACGAGTAGAACAAATCAGCAAGCTGATGTTGCTGATAGACTGGGAGCTAGTAAGGCTGAGACAAGTTCATCAAAGAACAAGATTATTTTCAGCCTAGAGCAAGAAATTTCAAAGATCAGAATCTCTGTTCCCCTGACTGAGTTAGCTGCCCAGAATGTATATAGGACCCAAATTTTGAAGGCTTTAAATATTGAGGATAATAATGACTCAGTCAATCTTAATGATGACCAGCCAGAACTCATTTTTGGTCCTAAGATTGAAGGTATATATCAAGAGGGACCTATACCTCCCTTTTATATGAGTTTTAATGTTCATGACAAGATCCTGTATAATGCTATGCATGAATTTGGAGCCTCTCACAACCTTATGCCAAAGGTGATAATGGAAAGGCTAGGATTAGAAATAACCAGAGCTTACAAGGATTTATATTCTTTTGATTCAAATAGAGTAAAGTGCCTTGGCCTGATCAAAGACCTTTGTGTGAGTTTGACCCAAATCCTAGCCAAGTGCATGGTGATGGATGTTGTGGTGGCTGATGTTCCTCCTATGTATGGCATGTTATTGTCAAGATCATGGGGTGCCAAGATGCAAGGTACCATACAGATGGACGGGACATACGCCACTATTCCTATTTTTAGCCAGCTCAGAAGACTGTACAGAGAGTCACACATGAAATTCATGGTCAGTAGCCCAGAAAAACCTGAAAATTCTCCCATTTATTCTGTCCATACTGACCTGGATTCGTTTATATTTTGCAATAATGAATCCACAAAACAGTCAGATCCAGAACACAATGACTCAGATAAACGGTTAGAGACCCCAAATCTAGAAATAAATACAGTTCTAGATATGGAAGAAAACAAGAGATAAATTTTGGAACAACACGTTGAAACAACGGACCAGAGTGAACAAAGACGAGATGGAAAACAACAGACTTCCCCTCATGCTCAACGCCATGACAAAACTGAGAAGGTGAAACAAATACAATTAAGTACCGAGATTTCACAACAACCCTTGAGCACGTTGGTTGAAGGGGACAATAACCAAGACGAAACCGAAAATAGTCCTCTGTGGAGTATGTATTTTGATGGGTCATGCACTAAAAAAAATGCTGGTGCAAGTGTTTGGATTACCAACACTGAAAACAACCACACAGAAAACATTTCCTGCAAATTAAACTTTCATTGTTCCAATAACATATCGGAATATGAATCCCTTCTCTTAGGCTTACATCTATTAAAAAATTTAGGAGCCACAAGAATTAATGTGTATGGGGATTCAGAACTAGTCATTAAACAAGTCAATGGGGAATATAACGCAAATCATCCCAGGCTTAGAGCTTATCGAAATGATGTCATGAACCTTTTAAAAACTTTTGAGGAGTCCAAATTGATTTTTGTTCCAAGAAAAAGAAATATTGCCGTACACAATTTAGCTTTTGCGGCTAGAACATGCTTAACGCCATTTGAAACCGAAGACTCTACAACTCAAATTAAGTTTAGACCAGCAGTGCCAGATAATGAAAAATATTGGCAGGTCTTTGAAGATGACAAACAGATAGATGATTTTCTGCTGGGCAGGAAAAAATTTGAGTCATCTGATTCGTATTCTAAATCCGATGAAAATCGCCTAAACAAAAATTCCCCTGAAAAAGAAAAACCATCTGGTCCCATAGAAATCAACATGTTAAATAAAGAACTTGACACTCATACTGAAGAATACAAGGACACAGAAAACGAAGACATTGAGGTATTGTCGTCAAAAGACAAGAACATACCTAGGGGGCTAGCACCGTTAGAAGACCTCTTTGATTTTAACGACATAGCAAAGAATCCCACCGTAGAATACACAGAGTCTGAAGTTGAGGAATGCAACATAGGCAACAAGGATCAGCCTAAAATCATTAAATTAGCTAGGTCCTTGCCACCAGACATGAAAAGGAAATACGTTGATCTATTTAAATAGTTTGTCGATGTGTTTTCTTGGAGCTATGAAGACTTGAAAGCCTACGATACAGAAATCATCCAGCATAAGATCCCTTTGAAAGAAAACCAGAAACCCTTTAAGAAAAAAATGCGTCGAATTAATCCAATACAACTGCCTCTAGTAAGAAAGGAAATCAAGAAAATGTATGAGGGAGGAATCATTGTTCCTGTGAGGTTTTCAGATTGGGTTTCTAACCTTGTAGCCGTAAGGAAAAATACAGGAGAAATCAGATTATGCATTGATTTCAGAAACCTTAACAGAGCCTCCCTAAAAGACAATTACCCTTTACCCAAAATGGAACACATTCTACAAAGGGTAGTTGGTTCGAAGAGGATTTCTCTGTTAGATGGTTTTTCAGGGTATAACCAGGTTTTAGTACTCCCAGAAGACCAACTCAAGACAGCTTTCACCACTCCTTGGGGCACTTTCATGTATGTGAAAATGCCTTTTTGATTAATGAATGTTGGGGCCACTTTCCAAAGGGCCATGGGCATTGGATTTTCAGAGGAGATAGGGCACTTCATCGTAATTTACCCTGATGACATAACATTTTATTCCAAATCTGATAAAGAGCACCTGAAACATTTAAGAAAGGTCCTTGAAAAGTGAAAAAGGTTTGGGTTATCTTTAAATCCCAAAAAGATAGTGTTTGGCCTTCAGGAAGGTAAGCTCCTTGGCCATATCATATCAGAAGAAGGGATTAAAATAGATCCAAATAGAGTTGAGGGAATACTACAGATTAGCCAACCAAGGAACATAAAATAATTGCAGTCCTTTATTGGAAATATTAACTTCTTGAGGAGGTTTATTCCCAACTTAGCAGAGCTCCTTAGAAACATGACTAATATGCTCAAGAAAGAAGTAGGAGTGAAGTGGACTGTAGAAACCAAAAAATCCTTCGAATTGGTAAAACATGCACTCACCCGGGCACCAGTCCTAATCAGCCGAGACTTTTCAAAAGAGTTCCTTATTTTCTCCTTTGCCTCAGAGCATGCTGTGGCTGCAGTTCTGTTGTAGAAAAACCCAAAGGGACAGGAACAACCCATTGCTTTTTTCAGCAAGGCTTTAAGGGATGCACCCTTGAAATATAACATAATGGAAAAACATGCCTATGCTTTGGTAAAGGCCTTAAAGGACCTCAGGGTGTATATTCTACATTCCCACATCATTGCCTATGTACCTAATATAGTGGTAAAAGACATCTTGTCACAAGACCCAGATGGAAAGAGAGGTAAATGGATTGTTGCTATATTAGAGTATGATTTGGAAATCAGACCAACCAAACTTATTAAAGGTCAGGGCTTAGCTCAATTAATGGTTGAATCTAATCTACAAGCCCTTGACATTAACATGGTAGATGCCTTCGATGAATAGGAAGAATTACCTGCTCCCATTGTCGAAGAGCAGTTTCAAAACTCACCTTGGTACACTGATATCTTGTATGTGCTTGAAAATCTTAATGCTCCTCCTGATTTATCAAAAACAAAGGCAATATTTTTAAAGTTGAAAGCTAGGAACTATTTCATTTTAAATGAATGTTTATACTGGAAAAATGATGATGGTTTATTGCTTAAATGTTTGCCTGAAGTTGATGCAGAGAGGATCAAACATGAATTCCATGAAGGAGAGTGTGGAGGTCATCTTTACTGGAAAACCACAACCAATAAAATCCTTAGAGCTGGCTATTACTGGCCCACCCTCTTCCAGGATGTCCATGAAATGATAGTTGCCTGTCACAAATGCCAAATTTTTGAAGGCAAAAGAAAACTTCTTCCTTTACCATTACAACCTATCACTGTTGAAGCTCCTTTTCAGCAGTGGGGCCTAGATTTCATAGGGGAAATCCATCCTGCTTCGTCTTCCCAACACAAATGGATTCTCACATCCACTGACTACTTCATGAAATGGATTGAAGCCATCCCTTCTAGGAATTCCACAGATTCTTTCATTATAAATTCCTTGAAGACCATATCTTGTCTAGATTTGGATGCCCTAGGAAGATTATTACTGATAATGTTGCTTCTTTTTGTTCCAAAAAGATGATTGATTTTTGTCACAGGTATCAGATTACACTTGGTCATTCCACTGCTTACTACCCTCAAGGTAATGGGCTAGCAGAATCATCAAATACAAGTTTGGTGACCATCATCAAGAAGCTGCTTGAAGAGAAAAAAAAATCATGGCATAACAAGTTGGTGCACGCTCTGTGGGCAGACAGATTGACCACAAAAAGGTCCATTGGAATGTCCCCTTACCAGCTTTTTTATGGAGCAGATGCAATGTTTCCTACCAGCCTAGGTGTACCAGTAATAAAATTAATCCAAGAAATACAGTTAGAAGAGGACAACATGATTAGGAGGATCAGCCAGACAATACATCTCCAGAAGACAAGGGAAGAGGTTTACAATAGGGCTCAGAAGGTGCAAGAAAACATAAAGAAGTTGTTTGACAAAAGAACAAAGGCCTGTGTTTTCAACATTGGAGATAAGGTACTCAAATGGGATTCCAAAAGAGAGGATAAGGGTAAACATGCTAAATTTGACAGTTTGTGGCAAGGTCCTTACATCATCTAGTCCACCATTGGTCCTAATGCCTTTTTTCTACAAGAGTTAGATGGCACAGATCTGTTTGGGGGTCCATTCAATGGCAGGGTTCTTAAGAATTACTACTGCTGAGTTAGATTTTAAAGCTTTCATTTCCATTATAAATACCATGTGCTTTGTTCAGTCTCATAAAAGAAAAAATACAAAAACAATTAAAGAAAGAAAAGAGGGCAGATTGTCAAAACAAGAAAGGTATAAGCCCCATATTAAAAAAGAGAAACAAATCTGAAAGTGTGCAAGCTCAAATGCCACTCCTACAAAACACACTTCTAGTTAGTCAAACAGCCTAAACTTGACTAATTAGCTTTACATTTTCTGCTGATAGGATAGTGAATTTGATTTTCCAAACTGTTTAATCTTGGCTTATCAGTAGATAGTTTAGGATAGAAATTAAAGGTTCAAACATGTTCAAAATCTGGACCTAAGTTCCCAAAAAGACATGACTCAAATCTATTTTATTTTCTGAGTCAAAAAAGATGTAAATCTGGTTCTAAACAGCTCAAAATCTGAACCAGAAAACAAGGAAGAAACAACTCAAAAAAGAGTCAAAACAGAGTTGTAAAAAGATGAAGGAAGTGCTTTAAACTTTCAGATCTTAAGCCTTCCATTTTGATTTAATTTTCTGCAAAATAAATGTCTGTGTGCAGCTTTTTTTATGCCATAGACTAGCATCAAGTTAGATTGTTCAATCCTGACTTGAATGCTTTTTACATTTCTGTTGTAGAATTTAGAGAATAAAAATCTGTTAGACAGTTTAATCCCAACAGATAGTAGATTAGGTAGAGAATTATATGGATTCAACTGTTTAATCTGAATCCATGGAGAAATAAGGAGTATAAATAGATTAGATTTTTGCTTTCAAAAAGAATAAAATGTTGTAAGAGAGTTTGCCAATCCAAGTGCACTCTAAGAAGAAAAAATGTTAGATCTATAGGATTGGGTAGGTAGAAAGCTTGTAGATGAAAGTCCATTGTTATTATAGCTGCTAATATTTTTTCAGAGCAAGATCATCCTAGAAAAGGAATGAAAGCCCAATGGATCAGGCACAGGTTAGACTCCCAGAGAAACATAATGGATGTGGCACAGGTCAGCCTCCCAGAGAAAGCAAGTCTGAAGTTCTTGATGCCTTCAAGAAGGCACCATCCCCAAGTGGAGCCACTGTTGGCCACCTGTAAAAATTTTCCTATAAAAAGGTGGCCAAAACATTTTTCAGTCTTCAAGAAACACTTTCATGGCCAAAATGTTATCTCTTGAAGCCTGTGGGAGATCTCATGCTCATGTTTAAAAAGTCTTCACTACTGATTCCCTCCAGAACTCAAAAATTCTGCTAATTTCATAAGAAGAAACTATTGTAAAAACACCATTCTTCCTCTCCCCCTCTTCCAAACTCACCTTCATTCGCTCCCCTTTTTCTCCATAAAAACCCCTTTGTTTTCATGGTTTCTTTTCTCCCCCCTCACGAGAATCACTTTTATAAAGTTAAAGACCCATTCTTTAGCTTTACCAAAACCTCTAAAAACCATTGAAAACTCTGAAAATTTCATAAAAAACCAAGTTTTATTCCTATGGACTTAAGCCCCTTGGGCTAAGTCCTAACCACTTGCCCCACATGTCCTTTCCCTAGAACCAGGCGCTAGTCCCATCGGCGCTTATCGCATCGGAATAAATCAGATGAGCGCATATGTTTTGTTACACAAAAACCCTGATGCGATCAGCTCCCTTTGATATAACTCTAGATCTCATGTTTCTTTTAAAAAAACCAAGAGTTATTACCCTGAGCGCTAATCGCATCGGAAATATCCAAATGCGTGAGACTTGTGCTCTATTCAAAAGTTCCGATCGCGATCATGCTTTGGATTGAAAAACCCCGATGCGATTAATCCTTTGCGTTATAAAAACTCCCGATTGCATCATTTTATATATATATATCCTGTGGGCCCGCCTCCACCCTTAAAGCCTTGTAAAATCCTTCCCGATCACCTTTTTTTGTTTATAAAGTCAAAAACCCATTTATCCAAACTTTTGAACTAAAAACCAAAAGCTCATGTTAAATATTTTAATGGATAGATTAAAAAGACCGATTGCGCAATCGAAATCGGAAGTTTCAAATGGGTTGATCGAAAAGACTCGCATCAAAGTTCCGATGCGATTGGGTCTTGTATATAAACTCCGCCCCCCTCGCCTCTGTTTCATATGACTTTCCCTGGGCCCAAGTGTTAAAGACCCCAGGCGCTGAATCGCATCGCAAGATTTCGGATGGGTAGATTAAAAAGACTAGGCCCGGTCTTCCGATTCCGATTGGCCCTTTTTATATAAAGCCCCGGGCCCTTTGAATTTCATACAGCCAGTGGCCCCGCAGTCGGGCGCCTATCCTTTTTTATTTTTTCACCCCAATCCATTAAAACCTTTGTTTTGTATTAAAAAACTTTGGGTTTTCATGTATTATAAGGGTTTCCGCCTTTCATTCTAAAAACTAATCCTCGTCGTTGATTGAAAGTCGATCAAATGGCCAGCGCTCCGTCGCATCGGTGATTTCAATCGCATCGCAATTTTCAATCGCATGCATTTTTTTTGTCCCTCCGATCGGCCAGATCTCTGATTCATTTCCCACCATTGATCTGGTCCTCAGATCGACGACCATCGCTTAATCGCCTCGGCCCTTCTGATCGCGCAATCGCATCGGAGTTTTTTTCATCGCACTCCTTTTCTCCTCCCACCGATTGCAAACCCCCGATTAAATCTGGACCATCCACGTGTCCAGATCCAACGGCTACGCTCCTTCCCCGTCTTCTGAAGAAGTTTAACCTATTTTTGCAGGATTTCGTAACATTTTGTTTGTTTTGCAGGTCCCGAAGGTTCTGTCCATATTAGGAATGAAAGAAAGCCAAAGGCCCCGATCTTTCGGCCTTTGGTTATCAAAGGGAAAATGACTAAAACAGGGTTCCGGTCCACGATTATCAATGTTTCATGGGCGCTAATACTATAAAGGCCCTACGTGGCCCTGCACATCAACAAGACACTGTGTTCTTAAATCACAGTTAAAAGAGTATCAGTTCTTGCCAGAGCAGAAGATCGAAAACACTTAACTAAAGTGAATAAACCTCTCCAGCCCCCAAAGGGAAACTGAAACCTCATGGTAATTAAAGAAGACTTAGTCATTATTACAAACATGAGGTGTTTTTCCCAAAGACAGCCAAAAAATTAATGTTACTCAAGGATCTTATCTCTAATTGTCGGCAAAACTATTTTAAAATATTAAAGAACAGTCCAGAAGAAGATATTTTCAATCATTAGGCCTCGAAAAGCAGAAATAGAGTTATGAAGCAGAGTTAGAAATGATTACATTCCCGCCTTATGCCTTGCCTGGTTCTCAAAAGCCAAAAATTGCATTGATTACATAATTAATGATACTTGACCCCTGGGAAATCCTCCCACCTCTTCATTCTACTATAAATACTTCTGTAGAAGATGAGAAAATGTTGGTCTCTGGACATCTGAATGTATGTAATAGTTATTCTGAAGCTACTAATGCCCTGTTTTCAATTCAAAGATATATAAGCTGATATGGGAAGTTTGAAGTTGTAGAGACCCACCAGGCTTGCTGATTGTAACTGGTTTGAACATCAAATACAAGCTGTTGATTTATGGGATCCTGATTTGTGTCAATGGTGATGTGTTCCTCACTGTCAATTGTTATTTTTCTTAATGTTTTCACTCTGTTAATTTTCTCTGATAAAGGGCAGCAAACATAGAGCTAGGATTTACTCTCAACAGTACCCTACTCTTACTAAAAGCTTTATTGTCTATGTTTTCTTCATTTGAAAGTTCTCTTTGAAGAGTACATTAATGTAGGTTGGTTTAAAGGAACTTGCATGATCTAAATTGCTCTTTGTCACTGTTATTTATGGTTTTCTTATTGAATATGTTGAAAGTAGGGTAGTTTAAAGGCACTTATTTGATCTAAAGCTTTCCAACTGTTTTTTCTAATGTTTTCTAATTAAAGGTATTTCAATGCAGGCTGGTTTAAAGGCACTAACCTAATCTCATAATACTTTTATGTTTTTTTATTGAATATGCTGAAAGCAAGATAGTTTAAAGGCACTTACCTGATCTTAAGCTTTCCAACTATTTTTTCAATGTTTTCTAACTGAAATTACTTCAAATCAGGCTAGTTTAAAGGTATTACCCTGATCTTAGAATACTCTTATGTTTTTCTTTAAGTACATGCTAAAGCAACATAGTTTAAAAGAACTTACTTGATATCAGGCTGTTTCACTATATCTTCATTTGTTTGTTCTTCATTTCCTATCTGTTTCATTCCATAAAATCACCTTAAGAGATCCTTTGACATAAGTGACTTGCCCCATGGATTCTGCTCGAACCTTGCTGTCCAATTAAAATCCTCCTATGACTCCATAGCCCAAAGGGTTAAAACTGTCTTTGCCTTTTCTATCAGCCAAATCATTCCTTCACCTACAGACACCTCCACCCTTAATTTTAAAACTGCCTTCACCTTCATCATGTCCTTGCCCAACCAAAACAAGCAAAACCAAAACCCAAGCTCTTCATAACTAGCCTAATATCACTATTTCAGATTTCAAAGATTACATCTTTAAACCCATTCATAGAGAGATCCCTCTCTGAATTCAGGAGGGCTAGATCCTAGAATCCCAAAGTTGGTTGAAATAATGTTGCTTCTGCAGTTTTAGTCTTACCAATCTGCTAAAATTACATATTCCTAACATTTCTGGTGACTCCGCTGGGGAACTACTCCCCTTAAAAACTTCATTAAAGTTGTGAGTAAAAAGCAGCATTTTCAAGCATTGCCAAAGAATGGTAATCATGATAAAACTTATTTGAATCAGTCACAAACTAGGAAAACCCTAGGATTCTCCTAAGACTTTATCCAGCCTTGAATAATCCACTGGCTTAGCTATAAGAGTAAACTGTCTTTGTCTCATAACCGTAGCTAAGTTTTGAAACAGAGTTAGGATATTCTTAAAAAACCACACAACTGAAAAATAACTCAGAAAACCTGAAAATATTTTAGATTGGTATTTAATAAACATGGTGGTGGACCATAAGACCTTTTACCTCTGAAAAGAGCTAAAAACTTCCACTTGGTGACTCCACAATCCTGAAAAGACCTTAAGACTCCACTGGGAAGAACCCTTATCATTGTAATATCATTCAACCTCAGTTAGAGCACTGTAGGATTAAAATTTGTGTAAACAAACTAGTTAACCTCTTAAAGATTGTCATACCTGGTTGAGCTTATATTGTTTATTTTTGGGTCTGAAAAACACAACATAGTGGCTTCTAGAAAGATTCACACTAGAGCCTATCCTAACCCTGATCCACTTGAGATAGTTGATAACCTAGAAAGTATCCTTAGGAATTCCCCTAAGATAAATTTGTCAACCGTTTTCAGATCACCCTTGAGAGCCAATTCTGTCCCTAAAAATCTGTCAGCTCTACAAAAATCTCAAGTTGACTTAGTAAATCCATTTAGAACTAGGTTTCTTGGTGATTTAGATCAGTTAGATTTTGAGTCTTCACTATCATCCCCACAAACAAGTGAACCTCTTGGTAGTAGAGAAACAACACCTCCTGATTTGCATTTTCTTCACAACTTAGGTGCCCCTCATCCAAGATCAACTCAGCAGTCTATTCCTGGTCCATCCACTTCTTCTCACCCTACATCCACTGTTCAAGCCACCACACTTCAGCCCACAGTCCCTCCTATAAATCCAACTCCACCTCCTACCATGGACGCATGGTATGCTCCCCTAGTCGTTCATGTACCACTAGTCAATCTTCCACAGGACTATCAGTCCAAAATTCCATTATATGATGCTAACAATGCTACAACTGCATCACAACATGTGGATAAGATGAATGACTACTTTGACAGAAATTTCTGCTAAGTGATTCCAGTCAAACTTCCCAAACTTAGGTTATTTGCTCGAAGTTAGGGGGGGGGGCAGAAGCTCGGGGGGGGGTTAACCCCCCATAGTATCCGTGATCTACAAGCCTTCCATCGAACATTCTTAAACAAATTGGAAGTAAATAAAAACCCTCGCCAAGTCATTTCTGACTATAAAAATCTCCATAGAGCCGGGAAAAGTGTGCAAGCTTATTGCACTAGATTCAATAGTGTGTATAATGCACTTTCCCCAGAACTAAAACCTCCACAAGGCTCCAACTTTATTAATTTCACCGAAGGGTTCACGATCTTGAGATACGGCACTTTTATCCCGGTGGGGAAGAAGAGATTTTTTAAACTCTTGAAGATATTGAAAAAAGGGTGCTCTTCTGTGGAAGTCAGCTAATGGAGAAGAGAGCAAGAATGAAAACTGAAAAGAGAGTATCCTTCAAAGAGGAAAATGTCCCTTAAACTTCCAACTCAAAGATGGAAAGAATGATGGAGGGGATGATGAAGAAAATGAGCATCCTTGAGAGAACACAAGCAAGTCAAAACCAAACTGCTCCTCAAAACAAGAACCAGAACCAGAATCAGAATTTTAGAAGGAACCAACCTCCAAACAAACCTAGGGAAGATGATCAATAGATCACTCCTCCCTTTCATCAAAACTATATAAGTGAGGTTGAGGAAACAGAGGAGATAACAGAGGAAGATGATATCAACATGTTGGGAGTAGGTAATGATGACTTTGAGATTCATTTTGATAAGGAACAAGCTTTTCATACCCCTTATGATGATAAAAAGATGATAATGCAAGTTATTTTTAGGACATGGAAAATGTTATCATAGAGCCTCAAAAAGAGTATGACCTTAGAAGCAAAACCAGGCAAAAAACTCCCAACACCAAAACCTCTGATAAATCTTCACAAAACAGCACTACAGCCAAGCCTAAAATTGTCAAACAAAAGGATAAAATAGTAGCTGTGAATTCTGATAGAGATAGAGAGAAAGGCACTCAAAATAATGAAAAACAGAGTGCGGACATTAGTAGTACTACCACTTCAGCTAGTACTCCTGTTGAGACCTTTTTGTCAAAAACGAGTAGAAAAAATCAGCAAGCTGATGTTGCTAATAGACTGGGAGCTAGTAAGGCTGACACAAGTTCATCAAAGAACCAGATTCTTTTCAGCCTAGAGTAGGAAATTTCAAAGATCAGAATCTCTGTTCCCCTGACTAAGTTAGCTTCCTGGAATGTATATAGGACCCAGATTTTGAAGGCTTTAAATATTGAGGATAATATTGACTCAGTTAATCTTAATGATGACCAGCCAGAACTCATTTTTGGTCCTAAGTTTGAAGGTATATATCAAGAGGGACATGTACCTCCCTTTTATGTGAGTTTTAATGTTCATGAAAAGATCCTGCATAATGCAATGCATGACTCTGGAGCCTCGCACAACCTTATGCCAAAGGTGATAATGGAAAGGCTAGGATTAGAAATAACCAGAGCTTACAAGGATTTATATTCTTTTGATTCAAATAGAGTAAAGTGCCTTGGCCTGATCAAAGACCTTTCTGTGAGTTTGATCCAAATCCCAGCCAAGTGCATGGTGATGGATGTTGTGGTGGCTGATGTGCCTCCTAAGTATGGCATGTTATTTTCAAGATCATGGGGTGCCAAGCTGCAAGGTACCATACAGATGGACGGGACATACGCCACTATTCCTATTTTTAGCCAGCTCATAAGACTGTACAAAGAGTCACACATGAAATTCATGGTCAGTAGCCCAGAAAAGCCTGAAAATTCTCCCATATATTCTGTCCATACTGACATGGATTCGTTTATCTTTTTCAATAATGAATCCACAAAACAGTCAGAGCCAGAACACAGTGACTCAGATAAACGGTTAGAGACCCCAAATCTAGAAATAAATGCAGTTCTAGATATGTAAGAAAATGAGAGAGAAATTTTGGAACAGCGTGTTGAAAAAACGGACCAGAGTGAACAAAGCCGAGATGGAAAACAACAGACTGCCCCTCACGCTCAGCTCCATGAAAAACCTGAGAAGGTGAAACAAATACAATTAAGTACCGAGATTTCACAACAACCCTTGAGCACGTTGGTTGAAGGGGACAATAACCAAGACGAAACCAAAAATAATACTCTGTGGAGTATGTATTTTGATGGGTCATGCACTAAAAACAATGCTGGTGCAGGTGTCTGGATTACCAACACTGAAAACAACCACACAGAAAACATTTCCTGCAAATTAAACTTTCAGTGTTCCAATAACATAGCAGAATATGAATCCCTTCTCTTAGGCTTACATCTATTAAAAAATTTAGGAGCCACAAGAATTAATGTGTACGGGGATTCAGAACTAGTCATTAAACAAGTCAATGGGGAATATAACACAAATCATTCCAGGCTTAGAGCTTATCGAAACGATGTCATGGACCTTTTAAAAACTTTTGAGGAGTCCAAATTGATTTTTGTTCCAAGAAAAAGAAATATTTCTGCAAACAATTTAGCTTTTGCGGCTAGAACATGCTTAACACCATTTGAAACCGAAGACTGTACAACTCAAATTAAGTTTAGACCAGCAGTGCCAGATATGAAAAATATTGGCAGGTCTTTGAAGGTGACAAACAGATAGATGATTTTCTGCTGGGCAGGAATGAATTTGAGTCATCTGATTCAGATTCTAAATCCGATGAAAATCACCTAAACAAAAATTCCCCTGAAAAAAGAAAAACCATATGGTCCCATAGAAATCAACATGTTAAATAAAGAACTTGACACTCATACTGAAGAATACAAGGACATAGAAAATGAAGACATTGAGGTATTTTTGTCAAAAGACAAGAACATACCTAGGGGGCTAGCACCGTTAGAAGAACTCTTTGATTTTAACGACGTAGCAAAGAAGCCCACCGTAGAATACATAGAGTCTGAAGTCGAGGAATGCAACATAGGCACCAATGATCAGCCTAAAATGAGTAAATTAGCTAGGTCCTTGCCACCAGACATGAAAAGGAAATACGTTGACCTATTTAAAGAGTTTTTCGATGTGTTTGCCTGGAGCTATGAAGACTTGAAAGCCTACGATACATAAATCATCTAGCATAAGATCCATTTGAAAGAAAACCAAAAACACTTTAAGAAAAAACTGCGTCGAATTAATCCAATACAACCACCTCTAGTGGAAAAGAAAATCAAGAAAATGTATGAGGCATGAATCATTGTACCTGTGAGGTTTTCAGATTCGGTTTCTAACCTTGTAGATGTAAGGAAAAATACAGGAGAAATTAGATTATGCATTGATTTTAGAAACCTTAACAGAGCCTCCCTAAAAGGTAATTACCCTTTACCCAAAATGGGACACATTCTACAAAGGGTAGTTGGTTTGAAGAGGATTTCTCTATTAGATGGTTTTTCAGGGTATAACCAGGTTTAGGTACTCCCAGAAGACCAACTCAAGACAACTTTCACCACTCCTTGGGGCACTTTCATGTATGTAAAAATGCCTTTTGGATTAATGAATGATAGGGCCACTTTCCAAAGGGCCATGGACATTGCATTTTCAGAGGATATAGGGCACTTCATTGTAATTTACCTTGATGACATAACAACTTATTCCAAATCTGATGAAGAGCACCTGAAACATTTAAGAAAGGTCCTTGAAAAGTGCAGAAGGTTTGGGTTATCTTTAAATCCCAAAAAGACAGTGTTTGGCCTTCAGGAAGGTAAACTCCTTGGCCATATCATTTCAGAAGAAGGGATTAAAATAGATCCAAATAGAGTTGAGGGAATACTACAGATTAGCCAACCAAGGAACATAAAATAATTGTAGTACTTTATTGGAAAGATTAACTTCTTGAGGAGGTTTATTCCCAACTTAGCAGAGCTCCTTAGAAACATGACTAATATGCTCAAGAAAGAAGTAGGAGTGAAGTGGACTGTAGAAACCAAAAAATCCTTCGAATTGGTAAAACATGCACTCACCTGGGCACCGGTCCTAATCAGCCTAGACTTTTCAAAAGAGATCCTTATTTTCTCCTTTGCCTCAGAGAATACTGTGGCTGTAGTCCTGTTGCAGAAAAACCCAGAGGGACAAGAACAACCCATTGCTTTTTTCAGCAAGGCTTTAAGGGATGCACCCTTGCAATATAACATAATGGAAAAATAGGCCTATGCTTTGGTAAAAGCCTTAAAGGACTTCAGGGTGTATATTCTACATTCCCACATCATTTCCTATGTACCTAATATAGTGGTAAAAGACATCTTGTCGCAAGACCCAGATGGAAAGAGAGGCAAATGGATTGCTGCTATATTAGAGTATGATTTGGAAATCAGACCAACCAAGCTTATTAAAGGTCAGGGCTTAGCTTAATTAATGGCTGAATCTAATCTACAAGCCCTTGAACTTAACATGGTAGATGCCTTGGATGAACAGGAAGAATTACCTGCTCCCACTGTCGAAGAGAAATTTCAAAACTCACCTTGGTACACTGATATCTTGTATGTGCTTGCAAATCTTAATGCTCCTCCTGATTTATCAAAAACAAAGGCAAGGTTTTTAAATTTGAAAGCTAGGAACTATTTTTTTTTAAATGAATGTTTATATTGGAAAAATGTTGATGGTTTATTGCTTAAATGTTTGCTTGAATTTGATGCAGAAAGGATCAAACATGAATTCCATGAAGGAGAGTGTGGAGGTCATCTTTACTGGAAAACCACAACCAATAAAATCCTTAGAGATGGCTATTATTGGTGCACCCTCTTCCAGGATGTCCATAAAATGATAGCTGCCTATCACAAATGCCAAATTTTTGAAGGCAAAAGAAAAATTCTTCCTTTACCAATACAACCTATCGCTGTTGAAGCTCCTTTTCAACAGTGGGGCCTAGATTTCATAGGGGAAATCCATCCTGCTTCGTCTGCCCAACACAAATGGATTCTCACAGCCACTGACTACTTCATGAAATGGATTGAAGCCATCCCTTCTAGGAATGCCACAGATTCTGTCATTATAAAATTCCTTGAAGACCATATCTTGTCTAGATTTGGATGCCCTAGGAAGATTATTACTGATAATGTTGTTGCTTTTTGTTCCAAAAAGATGATTGATTTTTGTCACAGGTATCAGATTACACTTGGTCATTCCACTGCTTACTACCCTCAAGGTAATGGGCTAGCAGAATCATCAAATAAAAGTTTGGTGACCATCATCAAGAATCTGCTTGAAGAGAATAAAAAATCATGGCATAACAAGTTGGTGCACGCTCTGTGGGCAGACAGATTGACCACAAAAAGGTCCATTGGAATGTCCCCTTACCAACTTGTTTATGGAGCAGATGCAGTGTTTCCTACCAGCCTAGGTGTACCAGTAATAAAATTAATCGAAGAAATACAGTCAGAAGAGGACAGCATGATTAGGAGGATCAGTTAGACAATACATCTCCAGTAGACAAGGGAAGAGGTTTACAATAGGGCTCAGAAGGTGCAATAAAACATAAAGAAGTTGTTTGACAAAAGAACAAAGGCCTGTGCTTTCAACATTGGAGATAAGGTACTCAAATGGGATTCCAAAATAGAGGATAAGGGTAAACATGGTAAATTTGACAGTTTGTGGCAAGGTCCTTACATCATCCAGTCCACCATTGGTCCTAATGCCTTTTTTCTACAAGAGTTAGATGGCACAGATCTGTTTGGGGGTCCTATCAATGGAAGGGTTCTTAAGCATTACTACTGCTGAGTTAGATTTTAAAGCTTTCATTTCCATTATAAATACCATGTACTTTGTTCAGTCTCATAAAAGAAAAAATACAAAAACAATTAAAGAAAGAAAAGAGGGCAGATTGTCAAAACAAGAAAGGTATAAGCCCCATACCAAAAAAGAGAAACAAATCTGAAAGTGTGCAAGCTCAAATGCCACTCCTACAAAACACACTTCTAGTTAGTCAAACAGCCTAAACTTGACTAATTAGCTTTAACTTTTATGCTGATAGGATAGTGAATTTGAT
Source organism: Pinus albicaulis (assembly GCA_034641835.2). Taxonomy (NCBI): domain Eukaryota; kingdom Viridiplantae; phylum Streptophyta; class Pinopsida; order Pinales; family Pinaceae; genus Pinus; species Pinus albicaulis. Next base: position 19,969 of record JAXQQM020088328.1, read on the forward strand.
TTGCCAAACTGTTTAATCTTGGCTTATCAGTAGATAGTTTAGGATAGAAATTACAGGTTCAAACATGTTCAAAATTTGGACCTAAGTTCCCAAAAAGACATGACTCAAATCTATTTTATTTTCTGAGTCAAAAAAGATGTAAATCTGGTTCTAAACAGCTCAAAATCTGAACCAGAAAAGAAGGAAGAAACAGCTCAAAAAAGAGTCAAAACAGAGCTGTAAAAAGATGAAGGAAGTGCTTTAAAATTTCAGATCTTAAGCCTTCCATTTTGATTTAATTTTCTGCAAAATAAATGTCTGTGTGCAGCTTGTTTTATGCCATAGACTAGCATCAAGTTAGATTGTTCAATCCTGACTTGAATTCTTTTTAAATTTCTATTGTAGAATTTAGAGAATAAAAATATGTTGGACAGTTTAATCCCAACAGATAGTAGATTACGTAGAGAATCATATGGATTCAACTGTTTAATCTGAATCCATGGAGAGATAAGGAGTAGAAATAGATTATATTTTTTCTTTCAAAAAGAATAAAATGTTTTAAGAGAGTTTGCCAATCCAAGTGCACTCTAAGAAGAAAAAATGTTAGATCTGTAGGATTGGGTAGGTAGAAAGCTTGTAGATGAAAGTCCATTGTTATTATAGCTGCTAACATGTTTTCAGAGAAAGATCATCCTAGCAAAGGAAGGATAGCCCAATGGATCAGGAACAGGTTAGCCTCCCAGAGAAACATAATGGATGTGGCACAGGTCAGCCTCTCAGAGAAAGCAAGTCTGAAGTTCTTGATGCCTTCGCTAAAGTTAGGCGCTCCGCCAAATAAGCCGCCAGTTCGTTGGTGCTATGGAATAGGGCCACGGGACCATGCCCGATGGAAAATTGGTTAAGAAATTTGATTTTATAGCAGAAAAATTTAATGCAAAACCATATATTAAACCACATAATAGAACCCGTCGTTTAACACGTGACCACGTCCATAATGTTGCGCGCCGATTGATAAGCCATGGTTCCGAGCCATAGGGTCGTATGCAGAGGGGGCTGGCCCCCTTTCAGGCCCCGCCCAAAACAAAACAAAGTTTAAATACCACAGTGTGAGTATGGTTTATAAGAACTACTCGTGGCCCGACAATTGGGCCGCCCGGTTGCCACCGACCAGACCAGGGTCGATTCCTGCCCGCTCCAAACAAAATTTTATAACAATGTTTGTTTGACCTTGGTGCCACGTGGCGGCCTCCGGGCTGGCCACGTGGCACCCTATGATTGGCTACCAGTGGAATATCTCGTAGAATATTCCACAAAATATTCTGTGGAATATTTTCTTTTGAATAATTTTTTTTTTTATAAAGTCAAACTAGCCTTTTTTTAACTGAAATTGGCAAACTTCAAAGCTGAATAAATTTCTCATACAGTGTCGATTTTTAGTGTCGTTCACGTCTACAGGATCATTTTTTCGAGCTCTTTCCTTTCGTTCTAGTTTGGACCAATTCTGAGCAACTAATTTTTTGAGCATTTTTCCATTAAGTACTTGCTCACTTGATCACGCCTCCCAAATGGGAAGATTTTGGACCCCAAAAGCTCTCTGATTAGTGAAACTGATAATGTGGAGACTTATTCTCCACTCTTCCACCCTTAAATAACTAAAATCTACCCGATTTCATCAAATGGAGCTTTTCAGAAAATGATAAATTGTCTATGGAATTAACTGATCGACCATTGCTAAAACTGACTGAGTCATGATGAAAATTCTTAAAATTTTCAGAGCAGCAACTGTAATTTGCAGAAAACAATCTGTTTCTACACTGATCAAACTTCCAAGAAGACTTAAAATAATGTTCACCTTGCAAACTGTTCTCATGGCGAATTCTACCATTCTGAAACCAACTTTGTCCCATGTTGAATTTTGTGTCCTCCTTGCTTGCACTACTTTGCTTTGAAACTTCATTCATTGCATTGACTGACCCAAAAGGTAATTTGTGCAAAATAAAATCATCTTCTTTCAAATACAAATTGTTATCAAACTGAGAGATGTTATTAGCAACATCATAAAAAGGTGAATGCTCAAAATCTTGTCGTTTCAACATTAACAAAGTTAGACTTTGACTTGCATGGAGTAAAGAAGATTCCAGCTTCTTCTTGTGTGCTCTCACAATTTACTCCTTACCATCTTTGAACAAGTGATACTTTTTTTCATGGCGATAGAAGATGGCCTTCCTATCAAATAAGTAAGGACTTCCCAAAACAATTCCTCAAATATCAAGCGGCACCACATCAAGTTCAACTGTGTCAATAAAGTGTGCAGTTATTGCAAAGCGCAATATGCACTTCCTTGAGACTTTCAAATTGGCATCCTTGCATATCTAGCTGTTGAAGCCCCAAAAATTGGGTCTACAACAAGGGGGATACCTACCCAGTTCGGACCTTGGTTTGCAGCTCCTTTTCCGTTTGGTATAGTGGGTCCGATTGGGGATAATGGGACCAGTTTCCCAATATGTGTGTGTGTGTTGAGAATTGATATTTTGTTTCTAAAATTTTCTACGTGAAATGCTTTTATTCTATTTCTAATCTAATAACATGTAATTTTATTCTAATTAAACAGAAATATCTAATTCTAAACTAACCCAGGATGTAATCTTTCCGTTATGCAATCTAAAATGATTTCAAATAACAATTGGTAATAAAGATCATTCAACTGTTATAGGAAAATAATTCAATAAAGATAAACTACTTCGTATAAAAAGTTAAACGAAACAGTTGTGAAGAACATATCGCATAATAAGTTACTCATATATTAAGCATAAACAAATCGCTATCACCGTACAAAAGTGCCAGATGATAACTCAAGCATTCAAGCATTAATATATAAACAACTGAACATAAATATCGCTTTAAAACAGAGGCAGAAATAGTTAAGAGATAAAAGTACCATTTATAACTAGTTCTACTCATGAGCTTCAAGCAATAATGACTTATCTCTTCTTAATCCAACACCCACTAAGAGTACAAAAGTGCAACATCAGTAGTAGATATTAAATGTAGATATCAATAAATCCTATTCCATTCATTCATCAAAACCTCCTCGGAGGGTGCAAAAGTGCATGTTCTGAGGAAGGGTTTTTGACAAATTTCATGACCCCTCTCTAAATGCATGAGAAAGGTTTAAATACTACTAACTAAATCTAAAAATAATTTATTACAAAAATGTAGGATACGGTTTAAATGACCGTCCTCTTTTTAGGCAAAAAATAAAGAAAAACTAATACTAAATCTAAAATTAAAACTTAACAACTAACTACTTATGAATCTGTTCTTTGAAATTGCAAGTGTTCAGCATTGGTTTGAGAAGAGTTGGCTGGCCGACTTCAGACTTTAACTATCCTGTGAAAATGGAATCGGCAAGAGCTGGCGCCATCTTCTCGGCAGAATTGATGATACGCTTGAGAGTCATGCACTGGCTGTGTGGTTTTACCAAACACGCCCAGTAAGAATCCCAATTTAACTTTGTTAATCTTTTAATCGATTCTACCTTTTCTTGAGCCTTCTGTCTCCAGTCTGTCTGCAGTTGCTGTGCTTTTGGTAGATACCATGGAGTAGTTTTAGAGATCATATTTGCCTCGTGAAAATTTTCATTTATACAATCAATAATATTGTTTGCTGCTGTGACTTCTTCTTCCGCTGCTTGCTCTGCTTTTCTGATTTGTGCATCCCAATTATTAAAGAGCATTACTTTGTGATTGTCATTGATTATTGGTGCACTTGCTCTTTTCCCCTCCTCTGTTTCTTGCCAAGCTAAATAGTTAGTAACTCTTTTATCAATTGAATCATAATCATGTCGTAAGTCTATGACATGATTAGTGATTTTATCACTTTCTTCAAAATAAGAGTTCCACTGTGATATTCTTTGGCATAATTTTTCCTGTTGCTGCAGTAGTTGATCATTTAAGGAAATAGACTCTGTGATAAATTATGTAAGCTTGGGATCATACTTGTGCATCTCTTGCATAATGTGTAGCTGATTCTCCTTTTCAGTCAAGTTGTTCTGATATCCTGTCTGCATTTGTTGGAAGTCCTATTGTAATTTTTCAAGTTGTTTATGTGCTTCATTGTTAGCGTTGGCTTGTTGCAGCTGTTGTTGCAAAACCTGTACTTGATCTTCTTTCTCATTTAGTAATTATCGTACCTCAGATGCTTTATCAATGGCTGCAGAGGCATATGCTCCTGTTATCTGAGATATTTTGGTGAGATTTTCAGTTGGATCAGTAGTAGGATATTGCCATAGGACATCTAATTGTTCTGCATCATGAGAGAGCACATTTTCCAATTTCCTTTTCTTCCTTTGTCTTCTTACCACTGCCTTGTGTTGTGTACTATAGAATACATCAAGAGGAGAAATTTCCTCTATTTTGAGCATAAGTTCAAAGGATGGGGTAATGGGAATATGTTCCATTTCTGAGACATTGGTAGTTATTCCTGTGACTATATTTTTTGTTGTCTGTACATTACTCACAGGTGTCTATGTGTTCTATCCTTCAATATTAATAAAATCATTGAATTTCTCCCATTCCTTATCTAACTCAGTTCTGACTAATGGTTGTTGTACAATGAGAGGGGGAAGATTTAACTGTGGAGAGGTTGAAACCTGTTGCTGTGAAAGCTCCTTTGACTGGGCAATATCCCTTACTAACCCTTCACTTTTATCATGGTCATTGTAAGACCTCTTAGAGTGTTCAGAGGTTTCTTTCTCAGACTTAGACTTAGATATATCTGTACCTGAACTTCCACTGAGACTAATACTGGGAGTTGGTTCCCTTATGGGTTCCAGGCATAATTTATCCAAAGGGATACTAGTTAACCTCCTTTCCCTGTATATCTTGAATTCTTGAAATTCTGTTGGAGGAAAGCGTATTTGAGCCGAATGTAGAACCTCTTTAAGTGTGTTTTTTTCTTGGAACATGTCATCAAACAAATCATCTTCTTTAGAAAACACTCTTATCTTGACTGCAGTAGTGAAATTTTTAACAATATCATAGGGGTCGAACGGTCTTCTTGGAAATTTGAACAAACGTAAACATGTAATGTTGTTTACTTCTTTGAATGCATGACCAACATCAAATAATGAAAAGGCCCCACAGGCCACAGGAAATTGTGGCCAGATAGCCTTCTTTTTGTCCTTTAAATATTTAGTCAAACCTCCTTCTCCACAGGTTTGATAAGTAATTTCTTGTGCCATGAGTTTATCAGGAACATACAAGGGTAAAACATGAGGGGAGGAAAAACTTCCAAATACCCTAACATATGTAAAAAATTCTTCTCCAAACCATCTCGCAATAGGAAGCATGTCTACCTCTGCTTCAGGAGAAAACCTTGGAGCATCTTTATCATATAACATTCTGTACAGGGGCAACATGATTCCATGGCAAATCTTGTAAAAATAGGGAATGAACTTTGAATCCCACAATTCTTTGTGATAAACATGAATGGGTAGGGGATCTTGAGTTGTCCATTTCCAACCCATTAAAGGAAACTTAGAAACATAACAGATTGAATCCATTACATAAGAAGATAAGTAAAAAGGGGGATAAATTCTCTGAGAAATAGTTCTTTTGGACCGATAATTCAAAATAGCTGTGGCTAAGTTGTCAGATAATATCTTAGCCCAATCCACAATAGTAGCATTAACAACAACATTCAATAATGGTAGCCATTCAGATGAAAACTTATTAATTTCTGGCTTTCCAAAAGTCCTACAGAGCATAGCAGCAGCAAAGAAATACGGAGAACTGAGAGAACCAGTACTATACATACCGTGTTTATCCTTTTTTAATGGTTCATCTCTCCTTGACCAGTCCTTAGTGAATTCTACCAGGTTTTCATTTTCTTTGGCAAAATTTTCCATGAACTGTTTGTTATAAGTCGCCTGTGGCTCTGGCAAATGATACACGAGTCTCAAATCTTGTGGAGTGAATGAACCAATGAGTTCTTGACCCAGAGTCTTAAACTGTCTGTTTGTAATATCGATGTTGTCCAGTACCCATTTAACCATATCCGTGTATGGAAGAATTTTAGGCCTCGCTGCTATTCGGTGCAAGAATGAACAAGCTAGCTCGGTAATGGATGCATCAGAAGACCCATGTGAGCCTGCAGTAGCTGTAACCTCCATTACTCTGGGGTTCTCTTCCTCAAGTAGATTATACATGCCCTCCCAAGTAGTAATACCAGCGTATTTGTTACAGGCAGTGTCTGTATACAAGGGCGTCATTTCTTTATCTTCAAAACTCAAGGCCTTGTCTTTCTTTCCCATAATACCCCGAATACTGCTTTGTATAATTCTCTGTTCTTCGCTCCTGCAGTTTACGAATTAAGTGAGAATAATGATAGGAAAAATGTGATGGGAAAGTTTTAAATGCTGAAGACATATAAAATATACCACCTTACGTGAAATAGCTCTTCGATCAGAAAGAAACATATTTCATTAATGATTGACAACCAATTCGTTGATTAACATTAAAGCGCATAACCAGGTCTCAGTTTATGGAAATATTTTTTTCGTATAATGAGCCTTAAATATCTGTGATAAGGCGATTTGAAATTTGCTTCGCAAAATCGCAAAATCGCAAGAACGTAACATATGACAAACATCCGTTAATGTGTTTTTCTACGAAATGCGATTTGCAATATGTGCCATCGCATATCGGTGATTGTGAGATTTTTCAGCATAACATATGACATTTGAATCATGCAATGCGATGAATGTTCTTTTAGTGTGTAGTTTTGCATCGCGATCTCGCAATCTTAGAATTCGCTTGTAAGGAGGTATGCATTACCTTTTTGCGATGCGATTGTTGGCAGATAAATCCGTCTTCTGGACAAGACCGATCTCCTTAGTACTAAAAGTATCTAGCAACAAACAACCAAATAAACTAATCTTTCTCTAAGCATATATGATCTATGAAAAGCTCTATGGAGGTGTTAAGGACTTACCGTTTGTCCAGTGCTTGTTTGAAGTCGTTGTTTTCCCTCGCGCGCTTGAAGGAGTTTTCCTCGTAAACCTACAGTCACAAACAAGCAAAATATTACATAGCACCTGTATAGAAATCATCATAAACCATGCTTATCATAGTGATCAAGGAATCTATGAAATAAACCATTGATTGAAAGCTTATTGAGAAAAATGAGTATATTTGCATTAATTTCAAAAGAAGAAAATCCTTACAACCTGAGCCTTGATGTTGCACAGGACTTTCCGGGGTCCGAAGCAGGAATCTCCTTTACTTTGATAAGCTCTGCACTCCTCCAACCAATACGAATAGAGGTATGTAATATTTCCTCACAAAAGTCTTAATTAACTAAGTCTGAATCTCAATAGCACTTAACTTCAAATATTCTAAAGCTTCAACTCCCTTTGAGGCTACCCAATGCCTCCTTTTATAGTAGAATAGAGGAGGTTTATTGTTCCAACTATGAAGGGATAGAATCCTCCTTCAAAGGGATAAGCTCCTCACATCAAGGAGTTAGCTCCATAAGGTAAGGGATTCATGCACCTCACAAGAGCGGTTTTGCCACCGTAAAATCCATTCTAGAAGCTTCCAGAATTTACTTTAATTGAGATTTTTGGAATTTACTTGTGCCTTTTTAATCTTACAGGGGTCCGCACGTATAACAAAGATAAATTTCATTCTGGTACATAGGATAGCTGAACATTGGGTGCGGGACCGCAGGCAAGATAGCCAGAAAGTGCGATACCAAAGTTTAGGAGACTTTTAGGAACTTTTTCTGATTTTCAAGGCTTGACATGAGGAACTAATATGTTTAGACTTGCAAAGGAAGAAGTATGAGTTATAATGAGCTCATACACATAGCGGAATGTTAGGATGACAATTTTTAGTGTAACAGATTGCCCCCTAAAGTGCAAAGTCTGGAACAGATGATGTTGAAGTCTGTCATATATGAAGAGTGCAGTACTTTATCATTTCAAGGATCATCCTGTGGACACCCCAGTCGGAACCTGTAAAAATAGTCAATGAAAAATATATATATATCATCGCTGAGGTAGGCATTCCCATACTCAGATCAAAACTAACTAATTCAAACTGTTCTGATACAGGAATGATTTGGAGTACATCACAGTATAGACATGTGTAGACACAGTATGGATGCAACCATCTGTTTGTAAATAGTCTACTGTAAGATAACAAAATTCCTCGCAGCCTGGATGGTAGAAACTAGATCCAGGGTCTTGATTTCCGCATCTCTAACTAGTACGATTCTATCCATATGAATAAGTGTGTCGAAGTCGAACATGGTAGAAACCACTTGATTACCAGTCAAGGATGTAAATTGTTAACAAGTGTGAGAGTAACCACCAGTAATGTCAATGGCTCTCAAAGTATCCAGTACAATCCATGAAATGTGAATGAATGAGCTGAAGTCGAACATGTCACGGAATCACTCGACCGAAGGTCAATGATGCAACCTGTCATCGAAAGCGAGAAACCTGCCATTGAGGCATGCAGATTTCAAGGTACTGACGATCTCTATATCAACTTCCTAGATAATGAGTTGTCGTCGATAGAAAGTGATCTGTTGTAGGCAAGCCCACAACACGAAATCATAGATCAAGTTTTGAAAATATACTGGCAAGGATTGACTCAGGGATGGTCCAAAAATGGATGACAGATATTTTGCAGATGAATGGTTTATTTGAACTGTCCTCTTGAACACATAACGACACTACAGATGGCTTGGTGACAGTTGACCCAAAGCTAATACCCAAGAACCAGATGAAGACTTTCAAATGAGGTTTGATTAACTGTTAGGCAAAGGATTTCCCAACCCAGGTGATTGAAAGTGTCGTGTTCAAGAGTGGTTAACTAGATTTTCGAAAAATCAAAATACAACAAACAAGTCATTTTTCTCTCTTTTCCCCCACCATTTCTGGCAAGTACCTCTTTATTTTTGACAAGCTTGAGGAGGATAACATTTGCTTGTTTATAAGCTCATCCTTCGGATGAGTCCAACTTAGTTTAAGATTTGAACTCTAAGAGGGAGTGGTTCGTTCCTGTTGAAAATTAAACAGGTCCTTTACTGTTAAATTTTAACAAGTCCAGTATAGGAGAAACTCGGTTTTTTTCAATTTTAAGGAGTAAGAATAAAAAACTTAAGAAAACTCCATGGGTGTACTTTTTCATAAATTTAGTCTCTCAAGCCCGAAAAAGGATAAAATAATGCGGGAGAGAACTCTATTGACTGTAATTAGTCAACGTATACCTTTTTCGTAAATAGTCCATTTCAGTCCGTAAAAGGGGTAAACTTATACCGAAGGGACGATTATTCATTTACTTTAACGAGTTCAAATAGTCAAGTACTCGGCAATATTTTCTTTTTAGAGAGTGAAAAAGGCTTAAAAGAGAACTCCAGGGTTTCGTTTTTTCGTAAGTTTTAACGAGTTCGAAAAAGAGGTAAAAATGTACTCATGGTTTTCACTTTTTCGTAAGTTTTAACGAGTTCGAAAAAGGGATAAACATATACTCCTGTGGCCGAATTTCAATTTAATTTACGAGAAGGAAAAGACGGAAAGAACTCGGAATTTTCATGTGTTTTATGAGAATGAAATATAGAAAAATAATCTTTGGATTTTCATGAGTTTAACGAGTCTTGAAAATAACCGAAATCAACTCGAGATAGGTTTCATTTTTACAAAATCTTGAAACAAAGAAAAACTATGCTTCGTAGTGGTTTCATTTTTACAAAATCTTGAAACAAAGAAAAACTATGCTTCAGATAGGTTTTAATGCCCCCTAAGCGTAATATGTTAGAGCGCATGCCCCCCCAGCTTCATTTCATTGAACTAAACAGACTACTAGTAATTAATAGCTGGATGGAATGAAGGTTCATTTATGAGATCATATGAAAGACCCGACCTAAAACTGTAATAAAATTATGCAAAACCTGAAATAACTAACCTAAATATATGACTTAACATTTACAAGATCTAGCCAAAGACTCGACTCAATTGGGGGAGGATTTGTTTCATTTTTTAATGATCTTGACACAAGAAAAGAACTATGCTCATGGCCACGTGTTTTATTTTTTAACGAGGTTGACACAGTAACAAGAACTATCCTCTTCTACTTTCTACAAGCTACCTATATAACTCATCGATTCATTTTTTTAAATGAGGTTGACATAGAAAAAGAACTGTCTCACACCGATTCATTTTTTAACGAGGTTGACTCAAGAATGTGAACTATCCTCTCATGTGCTCAATCGATTCAATTTTAATGAGGTTGACATAGGAAAAGAACCTGTCCTCATACCTCGATTCATTTTTTTTAACGAGGTTGACTCAGTAATAGGAACCATCCTCAGAAACTACTTATTTCTAATCTATCAATCTACTCTCTACAATATACCTACTGATTCATTTTTTAATGAGGTTGACACAGGAAAAGAACTGTCCTCATACCTGATTCATTTTTTAACGAGGTTGACTCAGTAACAGGAACTATCCTCTGCAGACTTGTTTCATTTTTTAGCGAGGTTGACACAGTAAAAGGAACTATCCTCGCACCACTGATTCATTTTTTAACGAGGTTGACACAGTAAAAGGAACTATCCTCGCACCACTAATTCATTTTTAACGAGGTTGAACAAAGAAAAGGAACTACCCTCCGATCACCGATTCATTTTTAACGAGGTTGACACAGAAAGAAACTATCCTAATTAACCGATTCATTTTTTAACGAGGTTGACACAGAAAAGGAAATTCTCCTGACTCTGATTCATTTTTTAACGAGGGTTGACTCAAGAATGTGAACCATCCTCATACCAATCGATTCATTTTTTAATGAGGCTGACACAAGAAAAGGAATCTCCTCGACTTGATTCATTTTTTAACGAGGTTGAATCAAGAATAGGAACCATCCTCATAAACCGCTTATTTCTTTAATCTATCACCACTCTACAATCTACTCATCGCCATTTTTTAATGAGGTTGACACAGAAAAGAACTGGTCTCATCGCTCAATCGATTCATTTTTTAACGAGGTTGACACAATAAAAGGAACTATCCTCGCACTCACTGATTCATTTTTTAACCAGGTTGACACAGTAAAAGGAACTCTCCTCAAAGGCCACTGATTCATTTTTTAACAAGGTTGACATAGTAAAAGGAACTATCCTCGGAAACTTGATCATGGCTTCCAACTAGAAGAAACACATGTCAATGGACACACCTTGATCATGGCTTCCAAGAGGTCTTCATCAGAAGGAAGAATAGTTCTATGAAAGGAACACATGTCAAGGGACTCAAAAGTGATAAGAACATCGCGTTCAAATAATCCCATAGAGTTTTCCATGTCAATTACCGAATCTAAGTCAAAGGAAGACGAGAAAACAGTGAGAGGATCACTTACATCGGTAATTGAAAACATGGGACTAGTTGCCACATAATTAACCCGTGGCGGGGTAGATACTACTTTCATATGAGGAACATTCAGGGATGTCAGATTATTGGTAGTCAAATCAAGACTAGGGAACGAAAGCTGGTCTACAGTCACAATATTCCGATTGTGAGGGAAAGACATCACATGAAAGAGTGTCGACACTAAAACTTTCATTGCATAGACATAGTCTCGCCCAAGGAGTAAATTGAAATCCAAGGGGCCTCGAACTACCATAATATCAATACAGACAGTTTTACCTTCCAAAGTAATAGAAAACTTAGGAATGATCCCTAAAGGTTCACTAATGGTTTTGTTAAAAGCTTTTAGCTTCCTCGTTGCATAGGCACAAGTCGTAGGGGAAGCCAAAGCTTTCCCCAAGCATTTGAGGAAAAAATACTCAACAAATTAATGATGAGAATCTACCTCGTGGTAAGTTGAGAAATTTCCCTACCACCCAAATTCACAATGATTTGGAAAGGGATGGAGGAAGGAAGACGAGATTCTTTCAGTCTATTCCAATCAAAGGAAAAGACCTCAATACTTGGAGGGGGTTCTATAGAAACAGGTGAAATTCCCCTCGGCGTAGAAGAATCTGATGTAACAAGAAGAACCTGAGGGGTATGAAGTTCACTATCTACAGGGAGAATGGGATTGACCGAATGTGAAATCGAATCAACCACTTGATCAACTAATGGATCATCAACTTGAGTGATATGAGTTTCACTCTCCAATGGAAGAGCGGAATCGACCGTACTTGAAATGAGATCAATCACTCCATCAGTTGACGGTAGGTTGGGAGAAATTTTATAGTAACCAGTTGGAAATTCTTGCTGTGGAATAGTAAGGTTTTCCAACAATTTTTAGGCTTCATCCATGTGAGGGAAAATGTGAGTTTGATGACTCCCTTTGCATAACTTACAAGGAAACCTAACTTTACCCTTTTTCCCAGAAACCTGACTATCACTGGTTGATGGATCAATGGAAAGTTGATGAGATTTTTCTGACCATACTTCCAAGACCTTTGGAATACCGGGACAATTGATAAGGAAGTGGTCACCCTTACAAAGCCTACAAGGGTATTTGGGTTTGCGATGCATGTTGGATTTTTCCTCAACACAACTAACACTTACATCCACGGTTGGTTGGTTGACTTCTTTCTTATCTTGCTTCTTCTTCTTCTTCTTCTTCCCTTTCTTCTTCTTCACCACCTGGTTACTAGCGTCAAGGCTTTTACCAAGCGAAGAGGAATAAATATTAGGCGAAGAAGGTAAAGGGTCAACAGAAGGTTGGTGATGTTGAGATGGTGAACTCTGTTGAAGTGAAGCATCCGGTTGAGGTGGAACAATTGGAGTATTCGGGGCCAACGAAGTTGAAAATAACCATATCGGTAAACCTATTGTAAATCCAGGTAATGAAAAAGTAGCCATATAAGGAGGACCAACATTTCCAAAGAAAGGAAAAGTACTAGGATTCTCATTAAGAGGGGTTCCTTGGTTGGTAAATTCCGGAACAACTGCCATTATATTCAACTTCAATGAATTTTATTAACAATTTAAAACTAAAATTAACAATTCACAATTCACACCTAACAATTAAAATTCACAATTCACACCTATGGTCTCTAAAAGTAAAAACAAACAAATTAACACGCGCTATCAAATCTAGGAGTCAAACCACACACAAACAGTAACTTCCCGCACTAAAAACACTAGTTGGTGATGAAATCCAACATCGTAGAATTTAATACAGAAAGGGCGGTTGGAACAGTTACCCCGACAACCTGCTTAATGAAACAGACTGGCACAAGTTTCTTCACAAAACCATCTCGAGTGAAGAGAACCCCCCAGAGAATCCAAGTGAGTCTAGTCGACGTCTGCTCCAGGTACAGTGAGATCTTTCCTTCACCGTCACCTTAGGAAATAATCTTAAGTTTGTGGACACTAAGGTTACCAATAGTAACAAATATAACTGGGGGAATAGTCTACGATCCGATCCCACGCGCAAGGGAAGAGTAACAAAGCTCAATCCCCTTGAAGGTTCCTCGACATGGTCAATCTGAGGTTTACCAACAAGTGACCCCAAGCTCCTCGACAATGGTTAATCCGAGGTTTACCGTTTGTAATGCGCGCAAAATATTCTATCTTCCCCAATGAAACAGAATTGATTGTTTCAAAGGTTCAGACATGATCTCGTGATTAACTTCTTTAAGAGAAGCGTCCCAGATTGTACCAATTACAATTGGATGTATTTCCTACCGCAAGATTTATCTACTTGTTTGTTTTAGTTGCTTTGGAAAGTTAA